>CM047908.1:14425654-14470697 GCA_026229545.1 Pistacia atlantica
CTAATCTACACGTCTTTCCTCTCAACTATCTCTCTAATGAGATGGAATCGTCTGAGTATGTGTCTGGACTTCTGATTAGACCGTGGTTCCCTAGCTTGAGCAATTGCTCCGTTGTTGTCACAACAGATATCTATAGGATTAACAATCGTAGGAACCACACGAAGTTCTGTGATGAACTTCTTAATCCAGACTGCCTCCTTGGCCGCATCTGATAATGCAATATACTCAGCCTCCATTGTAGAGTCTGCTACAGTGCTTTGCTTGGAGCTCTTCCAGCTCTTGCACCGCCATTGAGACAAAATACAAACCACCCCGATTGCGATCGATAATCGTCTTTGTCCGTTTGGAAACTAGCATCACCGTATCCTCTTACGGTGAGCTCATCTTCCCTCCATAAACCAAGAACATATCCTTAGTCCTCTTCAAGTACTTAAGAATATTCTTGACACCATCCATGACGCTCACCTGGATCCGATTGATATCTACTACAAGTGCTCAAAGCACATAAGACATCAATCCGAGTACATAGCATGGCATACATGATGGATCCAATTGCTGATGCATATGAGATCCTCTTCATCCTATCTCTCTCATCTTGTGTTTTAGGACACAATTCCTTAGAGAGATAAACACCATGTGACATCGGAAGAAATCCTTTCTTGGATTCTTCCATACTGAATCGTTTCAGTACTTTGTCAATATATGCACTCTGACTTAGGCCAATCAACCTACGCGATCTATCATGATAGACCTTTATTCCAAGGATGTAGGCTGCTTCCCCTAAGTCTTTCAAGGAGAAGCACTTGGATAACCAAGTTTTTACCGACTGCAAGTTCAGTATATCATTCCCGATCAGAAGTATGTCATCGACATACAACACTAGGAATGCTACTGCGCTCCCACTCACTTTCTTGTAAACACAGGGCTCATCTTCATTTTTGATAAAATCGAATTCTTTTACGGCCTCATCAAAACAAATGTTCCAGCTCCTTGAAGCTTGCTTGAGTCCATAAATGGATCTCTGCAACTTGCATACCTTATTAGCTTGACTATCAAGAACGAAACCATCAGGTTGTGTCATATACACATCCTCCTCAAGGTTTCCGTTCAGGAAAGCAGTTTTGACATCCATTTGCCAAATCTCATAGTCATGATATGCATCAATTGCAAGCATAATCCGGATGGATTTAATTATGGCAACCGGCGAAAAGGTTTCTTCATAGTCAATGCCATGAATTTGTTTGAAACCTTTGGCAACCAGCCGTGCTTTATAAGTATGCACGTTGCCATCCATGTCGGTCTTCTTCTTGAAGACCCATTTACACCCTATGGGTTTTACCCCTTCAGGTGGTTACACCAGAGACCACACTTGGTTCTGGTCATGGAGTCCATCTAAGATTTCATGGCTTCAAGCCATTTAACGGAATCTGGATCCGATATAGCGTCTTCGTAGGTTCTGGGTTCATCGTCTTGATAGACTAGTACGTCACCATGTTGAGTCACGAGATAAGTGTATCTCTTGGGCTCATGGCGTACTCTCCCAGATCTACGTAGCTCTTATGCTACCTGAGGTGGTTCACTTTGATCCACAATTTGTGGAGTAACCTCCTCATGATGCTCAACCACTTCCTGTGGTACATCATCCCATCCTTCGTCTAGTATATCTTGTGGTTCTAGAACTTCATCGAGTTCTGCTTTTCTCCCACTAGTACTTCTTAGAAAATATTCCTTTTCTAGGAAGACACCAAATCGAGCAACAAAGATTTTGCGCTCTTCTGGGTGGTAGAAATAGTATCCTTTGGTCTCCTTTGGATACCCCACAAATATACATTTACAGGATTTTGGACCCAGCTTGTTCGAAGTCAATTTCTTGACATAAGCTTTGCAACCCCAAATCCTTAGATAAGACAAGTGGGGCTTTCGCCCACTCCATAGCTCATATGGAGTCTTATCTACAGACTTTGATGGCACACGGTTCAAAACGTGAGTCGCAGCTCTCAGGGCATAACCCCGAGGCGATGCGGGTAAATCACTAAAACTCATCATGGACCTAACCATGTCAAGTAAGGTCCTATTCCTCCTTTCTGACACTCCATTGTGTTGTGGTGTATAAGGAGGGGTGAGTTGTGATACTATCCCACATTCCTTCAGGTACTCAGAAAACCCCGAGCTTAAGTATTCACCTCCTCGATCCGACCAAAGAGCTTTAATACTTTTGCCCAACATGTTCATACTTCATTCCTGAATTCCTTGAATTTATCAAAGGCTTGATTTATGTCTCATAAGGTAGACATAACCATATCTACGAAATCATCAAGAAATGTGATGAAGTATGAATATCCACCTCGGCTTCAACGTTAGTGGACCACATACATCACTATGGATGATGCCTAACAAGATTCAGAGCCCTTTCACTTTGTCCTGTGAAAGGAGACTTGGTCATCTTGCCTAAAAAGCATGACTCACATACCTCAAATGACTGGAAGTCAAAAGGGGCCAAAACTCCATCCCTTTGAAGTTTTGCAATGCGAGTCTTATTAACATGACACAATCTACAATGCCAGAGAGATGTTTGGTTTTGATCGCTATGTTTAGCTTTCTTAGTTTCAATATTGAGAATATCTTTATTGTTTAAATCAAGAACATATAATCCATTATATAACCTTGCAATTCCAAATAGAATACCATTTAAACTAAAGGACAACAATCCATTAGATATCTCAAAATGATACCCCATATTATCCAAAACGGATACTGAAATAATATTTCTAGAAATAGAAGGTACGTGATAACAGTTATGTAGTTCCAACAATAAGCCCGTAGGCAAAGATAAACAATAAGTCCCTACAACTAATGCAGCCACATGTGCTCCATTTCCAACTCGTAGGTCCACCTCTCCCTTGGCGAGCACTCTACTCTGCCTTAGTCCCTGCATATCAGTACAAATGTGAGTACCACATCCTGTGTCCATGACCCAAGATGTTGAGAGAGAGAAGTTAATCTCAATCATGAAAGTTCCTGAAGTTGTAGCCTCTGACTTCTTCTTGCTTGCGAAGAAAGCCTTGTAGTGTTTCCTCCAGTGGCGAGGCTTGCCACAAAAGAAGCAGACTACCTTGCCCTTTCCTATGCCACTCTCAGGACCAAGAGCAACTTGTCCTTTAGGCTTAGGCTTGGGTTTGGCCTTAGCCTTACCTTTGCCGTTACCCTTTACTTTCTTGGCGGTGAACAGTAAAAGCAGCTTGGACTTTTTCAAGTCCCTCCCGCTCGTAGTCCTCGGCATGTTCGAAGTTCGCAGGGGTTTTCTCCATCGTGTTCATATTGAAATTCATTATGAACGGAGCATAGGAGTCAGGCAAGGATTACAGAATTAAATCCATTTGTAATTCTGCATCCAAGCCACATCCCAAAGTCTCAAGCCTCTCTATGTGCTCGATCATCTTGAGCACATGAGGACCAACTTGGGCACCCTCAGTCAGACGACTCCCAAATAGTGCTTTCGACACCTTGTACCTCTCATGTCGAGCATTTGTTTCGTAAAGCTCCTTGAGGTGTAGAATTATGGAAGAAGCATCCATATTCTCATGCTGCTTTTGCAGCATAGGTGTCATCGATGCTAACATCAAGCATTGTACGCTATCAGCATCATCAAGGAACTTTTGATAAGTATCCTTAACTTCCTGAGTGGCATCAGGATTAGGCTCAGCCATGTATGGCTTTTCAAGGATATACAATTCCTTTTCTGACTTAAGTATAATCCGAAGATTACGATACCAGTCTGAGAAATTGGATCCATCCAACCTATTTTCTTTTTCGATTATCGGTCGCAGGTTCATAATGCTCATTTTCGGTGAATCTACAATTGTAGAAAAGATAAAGTTATTATAAAGTTCGTTATAATTTAATATGGTATTTTATTAAACGATGCTCCCACTATTTTACTCAAGTCAATAGCCCTCACTATCAACTCGGGAAGGCCCGTTGGCTTTCCTAGTGGACCGAGATCCCATCCTGCCCATTTCAAACCTTCGCTTTGGCGAACAAGCCAAAATGAGTTGATTAGGTAGGCCAACAAACTTAATCCATACCAATTGATAGCTCCCACTATCAACCTCAAATGTGAAAAAACCAACAAGCCAATCACACAATCCAATGGCTCCAACCATTGTCCTCAAGTGTGATTCTCAGTATCGGTAGAGTGGACACTACATGTCACCACGTACACATAATATGTGTACTGCTCTACTTCGCCTATGACGCGTTTATCAACCTTCGCTTTGGCGAACAAGCAAAACCGTCATTTTAAGTCGACCCATCACCATTAAGGAAAACTCCAATGGATTTTAACCTCCCACTGGTAGAAGTGTACCATTTGCTTTGGCGAACAAGGTTTCGACGAACAGTGGTTTAATTAAAACCATGGTGATGGAAGGCATTCGTGACTTAATATACTTAGTTGAGGGGTTTGTTATTTAATGTCTCATCAGATTATTATCTTTGTTAGAATGACATTGTTTGGCATGTTATTCAACATTCAACCTTAGCATGCATTCTAAGCAAAATATTAAATGTGCCGATACATGGCCTAACTAAAACCGATTTCCTCGAGCCTAGAGGGATTGGTGGATCACCTAGGGGTCCTGTAATAAATATCTTGAGTCTTCAAGTATGGTTGCTCCGTCTTTTGCTCCGACTCCAAGTACATTACAAAAACGTCATTATAAATTTACAATAAAATCAATATTAAACTAATTTTACATCAACAAATTTAGAGACCTCGATTTACATTCGAGGGGAATGAGATGAGAAAAGAATGTACATCAAGAAGAGGAGAGAAGACAGGACACGCAGGCCCTATTTAAAATATTACAGCCATACATACCCAAAATAATTTAAAACATTCACCCTTAGGTCTAAGGCTCATGTACCGGGCACCATGCAATATACAAACTAGTACAAAGCATACATTTCAAAAACAATCAATTTTTGAATTGGGTGGGTTAATTAATTAATTACCCTCTTAAATGTGCAGAATGTACATTGGCTTTATAGGTTATTAAAAACTGTAGATTAGTCCCTTTACAGAAAAATACAGAATTGGGAAAGCTACAACCTTCGCTGCGGTGAAGGTTTTATCTTCGTCACGGCGAGGATTTACAGTATGCACTTCCCCGCTGCATACTTTGCCACGGCGAAGATAAAACCTTCGCCGCGGCGAGGATTTACATTAGGTCTAGTCCACCAGCGTGACTTCGCCAGCAGAGACTCGGAAATCCCCAATTAAATGCATACGCTTTTTTGCGCTTTTTGTGTATAAACACGAATCCAAATCAAATCAAACGCACATACGTTCAACCAGGATATTAACCAACCAATATAACATTTATCAACACATTATTAAACCAGTTTATCATTTGAATCATTCATTCAACAATGGATTTACAGATTTTTCAGATTTAACAAAATCTGGGTTTTTCATGGCAGATTCATCAAGGCAGCATGTTATCAACAAACACATGTAATCAACCATTCAATAACTGTAAATCTAGTACCCTAGGCTCTGATACCACTGTTAGGAAACGACCCGGTTGCACATCGGAAAACAAAAAAATTACAACCATGGATCGTTCCTTAGAACCCAAAATCAGGGCATAGAAAAATTACAGTTTATATTTTATAAGAATCTGCAGAAAAATAAATCCAAAGGTTTAGATTCATACCCACGTTGGAGGCTCCACCAATATTGTCTCTGAACGTGTTTGCTACCGATCCAAGTATAGGATTGAACCAAGAAGTCCACACGAAGACAACCACCAAGAACCAAGGAGGGATTTGCTAGATCCTCCCTGGCCTTAAGAAATCAAGAAGAAAAACAAAAGTGTTTGTTTTTCAATGGAACAGTAAAAGTGGCGTGGGAGAGTTTTTGGCTGGAGATTTTTCTTTTCAAAATTAAAAGAATGAATAAAATAACACACACACTTTTCAACTAAAACCTTTTCTTTTATAGTTGTTATTTTAGTTGCCCTATTCCCATATGGAATGGGCTTAAGCTCCAACCCAAACACCCCAAATTTGCCAAACACTCCCAATTAGATATTTTAATTTAATTCATCATTATTTCAATTAAAATCAATTAATATATATTTAATATATATATTAACATTTAACAATAATGATAATTTATTTAAATATATGCGAACATATATTTAAACGGAATTTCACTTATTTAATTTTTTCTAACAAATTAAATCAAGGCTACGACCTCAGCAAATTTAATTGCACTGTGAAATTACCAAAATACCCTTTCACCCAAAAAGACGAAAACGCCCTTCTTTCTTCCTGAGTCTTAAATTATCTTCTATGTGTGTGACCCATAGGCTCCTCATCATACCGGTAGTGTATAGTATCGCGATTAACACCAATTAATCGTCTCACTTATACACAGACCAAGATTGGCCCCTAGCAAGGCATCATGGCCACTCAATAGATTCGGATTCAGCAAAGTAGCTACATGTCAACGATATAGTTATCGTACAATTCGATCCTTTCATAATACATTATCTCGACGAGACGAAGGCATAGAAATACTGTCAACCTTCGGTTACTCTCGATATTATATATTCAGTTTCTGGACCAATGACCCGTATTATAATCTGGATAGAGCAACAACTCAATCCCACTGTGGCCACAGTTTTAGTGTCATTGCCATATACTGAATTGCGCCGTGAGATAACTTCTCCCGTACTCGGGAGTGATGAATCCTCTGTCAATCCACCATATTCTTGATACACTCCTTAATACAGCCAATCACCACCGTACAGCTCTGAATAGAACTGCATTAGGCTAGTCTCAAACTGTACCAATCGGTGCACAAGCCGCTCCGATGATCTCAAGTCTAAGGATCACATGCACCACCATTCGTTAGAGGATTTGTTCCATAGACACTGGGGTTACCATCCATATGGAATCCTCTGGTGGGTCAGGTGAACTTGCCGCAGATATCCGCCTCACAAGCACCCATGTGTTGCACCAGTGTCACCAAACAACCTTGACAAGTGAGATCAGTCCACCGCCTTTCGGCGAGGTCGTTCAACACTATGATAGCCTTACCGTATTATCTGTGCCCTTACTTCAGAGTAATACTGGGGCTACAGACGTTTCTAGAATGGCCACAATATGTGCTCATAGGGTTCTCACTATCAAGATTTGAAACACTTGATACCCTCGTCATGGTTCTACCATTCTAAGGACATATATCAATACATATTGCAAGAATAATGATTTACGCGATCTAGAATAAAATGCCTTTTATTATTGATTAATGAACATTATTACAAAGAGTCAATTCTACAATAATTGATTGGCTCTAGGGCATCTACTCTAACAAGTAATAATTATGTCTAGTGTGAAATGACCAAAATGCCCTTATATGAAGAATTAAGGACTTATGAGTTATACAATTGAAATAATTGGGCCAATTGCATAATTTTGAAAAATAAATGAAATTTTTTCCTATAAATGAGATGAAATTCGTTCAAGCCAAGGGAGAGAGCCTTTCTTCAACATTTCTTCCATTTTCTCTCAAATCTTCCATGAAACAAGCTTTCTTTCTCTAAGTTTTAAAGGAGTTTTGATTAATTTTTCAAGAAGAACAAGATAGGAGCCTTGGATCTTCAATTTGAAGGGTTTAAGGATTAAGGTGTAAAAGAAGTCAAAGGCAAAGGATTTGTTGGAGGAATTCTTTAAAAAGGTAAGGAAGAACCTCCCATGACTTTAGGGTTTATGATAGGGTTTGTAGATTTGTATGAAACCTTAAATTAAGGCTTTAAGGCATAGAATTAATTGATGACAAGTGTAGTTGAACTCATTTATTCTACTTATTGCCTTGAATTCATTGTACATGAAGTTATTGCTATTTATGTTTTATGAGTTGTTATATTTGATTGAAGAAAATGAAGTGTGGATGCTGTCTGTGGCAAAACTTGTAGTATGGGAGGCCACATGGTGTTGAATGGTTGCTATTAGAAGTGTTGTTGTGTTGTTTGCATTAGCTTACAATGTTATAACAATAATGGATGATTATGGGAATGAGATTTTACACTTCCTTTAAGATGTTAAAGACTATTAAGGGGAGGTTTATTTGATACATAAGTTGACCTATTGGTTAATTGTCAATAGGGATTAATGTGGCATAGTTAATATGATAATTCGGATTTTGTAAGCTTAGGGGTTATGTTAAACCTGCTTCAGTATTTCGACCATAACTTGAGTTATAAAAATTGAAATGAGATGATTCCTAAAGCATTAAAAAGCTAAGAAACAGACCTATAACTTTTATGTTTATGGAAAGAGCTAATTCGTTTGAGAAATAGATGGAAAATGGCCTGAAGTATAAACTGGTTATTAAAGTTTAAGATTTAACATGATCAATTCTTATGATTATTAATTGATTATTAATGTATTATTGTAATTATGCCATCTACTAAGGTTTACCCATTAGTTAGATGATCTTTGAAATATATACATGGTCATGATGTCAATGCATGATTAATGTTATGAAATGGCATGAAGATGCAATGTAATACATGTTTTAAGATGATGTATGTGAGCAAGAGGTAATGTAAATGGATTGATAATCCATAGATGAATTAAAAGTATTAAGCTCACCAAAATATGTATTTACATGCCATAAGATGTTAGAGATGCATATAGACATGATGGGAAACCCGTAAACATATCCTCGTATACCGGTTGAGGAAAGATGAATATTGCTTTAGATGTTAAATAACGTGTAAGCATGCCTCTCGATGATATGAGCTCTAGATGAATTTGAGGCTAGATGATATGAAGTGCTTAAGATGCTAAGACAAGTCCGATCGGCTACACGTTAAATGCTTCATATGCATTTAGTTGCACTACATGAGTTATGATGTTATTTACATCATGAGATGATTTATACTCATGTTAGATGATATTTAGATGTCATATCATGACATGTAATGTGCGTGTACTATCTTTACATTCTTAATTGTATGTGTATGCATTGATGTTTATCTAGCCAAGGGATAAAATGAGGAAAGACATATGAAATAGAAAGGAAAAAAAAATAAAAGGGGAAGTATCCCTAGATGTAAAAGATAAGTGATGTGTTAACAAATATGTTTAAATAAAGATCAAATAGCACATTTAGAATGAAATGGATCATTCCTTACTAAGCGATTAGAGCTCAACCTTTTATTGTTGATTGCTTTACAGGTAGACCAGAAGCGAAGGATGCTAGAGACAGCGGGGCTACACGTGATGGGAGATGATTTATTGTCATCTCAATGTTTTTATCTTGACGTAAATAATGTAAATGATAAATATTTGTGAAACACCTTTTGGAATATTCCACCCTATAAATATGTTTTGATTGTGTATTTTACGGATAAATTCCTAAAGTTTTGAAATTATATGTTTGGATCCTGCATGATATTTTATATGCATGTTTCGGATATTATTATTATTATCCTTACACAGGTTGTTTTTTCTAAATACAACTCGTTCTCCAAACATGTATCCTCGGGATTCTCATTGAGGGATATTCAGAGGATACTTGACTGGAGAGGGGTTTTACATTTACCTTCGGAAAGAAAAGTAGAGTTTAGTATTGAACTGGCACCAGGGACAGAACCGATTTCTAAAGCCCCTTACCGAATGGCCCCGGCCAAACTCAGGAATTGAAGAAGCAACTCCAAGAGCTTTTAGATAAAGGTTTTATCCGACTTAGTCATTCTCCCTAGGGAGCTCCAATTTTATTTGTAAAGAAGAAAGACGGATCATTATGAATATGTATAGATTACAGAGAGCTAAATAAGATGACAGTAAAGAATAAGTGCTTGCTACCTCGTATAGATGACTTATTTGATCAGCTGAAAGGAGCTGCAATGTTTTCGAAGATTGATTTGAGGCCGGGTTACCATCAAGTAAGAGTGGCATAACAAGATATAGCTAAGATTGCCTTCCGGACAAGATATGGACATTATGAATTTGTGGTGATGCCTTTGGGTTAACCAATGCCCCAGCAATCTTTATGGACTTAATGAACCGGGTGTTCCATGATTGCCTTGATCAGTTCATAGTGGTATTTATTAATGACATCCTGGTTTATTCTAAGTCAAGAGAAGAGCATGAGGAACACTTCAGATTTGTGCTGCAGCGATTGAGAGAAAAGAAGCTGTATGCCAAGTTTTCTAAGTGTGAGTTTTGGCTAGATTAGGTGATATTTCTAGGTTATGCTGTCTCTAAATAGGGGATATCAATGGATCCTAGTAAAGTAAAGGCAATCCTAGAATGGCAAAGGCCGAAGACAGTGAAGGAAGTCAGAAGTTTCTTGGAACTAGTAGGCTACTATCGATGGTTTGTAGTAGGGTTTGCCCAGTTGGCTAAGCCATTGACAGCTCTTCCCAAACAGAGAACTCCTTTTATATGGTCAGATGCCTGTGAAGAGAGTTTTCAAGAGTTGAAGAAAAGATTAATCACTACTCCCATTTTAGTGTTACCACAGGAGGGTGTAGATTATGATATTTATACAGATGCCTCACTGCAAGGACTTGGTGTTGTGTTGATGCAGTTAGGTAGGGTAATAGCTTATGCATCTCGACAATTGAAAGAGTACGAGACAAGATACCCTACACATGATCTAGAGTTGGCAGATGTGGTCTTTGCATTAAAGATTTGGAGGCATTACCTATATGGTGCCAAGAGTAATATCTACACCGACCATAAGAGTTTGAAGTATTTCTTTACTCAAAGGAAGCTGAATATGAAACAGAGGAGATGGTTGGAGTTGGTCAAAGATTATGAATATGAGACAGAGGAGTGGGCATTACAATTGAGGTAATGTCATCTTATATTACTTAGATTACCACGTTTGATTGTCAAGTAATATAAGATTCTGGTAATCTTCTAAAACCAATAGTAATTACTGTTAGTTATATAGGTGATAATATGATTACCTCAATTTTCTTAGGTATCTAAAATTACTTGGTAATGTTAATTTTGTTACAATTTTACCCCTTACTAATAAAAGTTTTGGACAAAAATGCCTTTATTTTGAAATTAATTTTCATGAAATTGCCATTACATTTTTACCCCTAATTAATTAAGTTTTTGGACAGTAATGCCCTTGTATTTAAAACAAATTGCAAGCCACCCAAGACCACCATCACCAGCCAGCAAGCAACCACCGTCGGTTGACATGGCCAGAATGGTACCCAACCGGTCAGATCTGCCTGATTGTGCATCGATCTGGCCATTTTCGGCCAGATCCATGGTGGATTTGGTCAGAATCATGGATCTGGCTAGAAACGACCAGATCTACAACTAGAGATCTGGCTATCAATGACAACTAAAGATCTGGTTGTTAACGACGGCCAGATCTCTGGTAGTAGATCTGGCCGGAAACAATCATATCAGTACACGACCAGCCAGATCCAACCTGTTGTGCACCATTTTGACGATTGTCGACTACCGTTCGGCAGTGGTGGCAAACGACCGACTGTCCTCTTGGGTGGCTGGGGTGCTTTAGTTAATTTTTAAACTTTTATTGTAAGGGTGTTTAGCTAAATTAACAAATGTAAGCGGTTAAAAAATTAATCTAAAATAATAATAATAATATTAAAATAGAAGGGCAGTAATTTATGTAACATACCCACTAATTTATTCCTCTCAACCAAACATATAAATGTAACATACCCATTAATTTATTACAACCTAACCAAACACATTTCTCCAAACATTCCTTGCAATCTTCAAAGTAATTAATCTATCTTCCTATTAATATAAAATTTCCAACAATAAAACGTTCTTTGAACCAAACACACTCATAGGGATTATATGTAAACCTCGAGGTTTGATCAAATATAAAACCCTCTTAAAAACTAAAAAATATGTAAAACCCCATATCATTTGTCAATATCGTAGTTTCATCAGGACAAGAGTAAAATGACTTTAATACCTAACTAACATTATTACTAGCCAAACCCAAACCCAAACCCAAACCCAGGACCCGAATCCAAAACCTAAGACCAAATCCATAAATATTATTAAATTAATTAATTAAAAATTGAAACACCGCTCACTGCTCACTCTCTCCTGCCGCCATGGCCTCAATCTCTCTTTCCCTCACTGCTCCACAAAAATTTTCTTCTTCCCCTACCAATGCCTCCATACCCAATCATGACCTCATCAAACCTCATGGCACTACATGCATGCTCTAATTATCTCGCTCTTGAACAAGTGGTCCATTCCGAGAAAGTTTTATGTAGTCTGGCTTCTTTCATTGGTGGAATTTGCCCCTCAAACCTTTCCCTCCTCTACTAGCCTTTCCCAATCAACTACAGAAATCCTTCACAATTCAATTGCCGCCTTTGATTTTTAACCCTCTTGTGAATTCCTTTTTTTCTTAAGTTTTGATTTTGATAGCTTTGTTTTAGTTTAGATTTGTAATTGTTTATGTTGCTAGGTATTAGAGGGAGTGAAAAGGTAGTTGAAATTGAAATTGTTAGTGGTTGAATTGGAGAGTGGAAATGTTGGGATTTGATGGGGAAGATGAGTGGAGGGGGTGGGTGCCGACTTTTGGCTGTGGTGGATAGTGGGCTATTTGGGGCTTTAGATTTAGGATTCAAAATTTTAGGGGTTATGTAGGTTTTTTATCCCCAGTTTGTTTCACTCTTTCAAATCAATTTTTTGTTATCCTATTTGCATTAAAAAAAATATGTGTTTGTTTACTTATTGGGATCATTATTTTGAAAATCAATCCGAATCAAATAAGATTTTCCATTGAAAATGAAAAGTGGGTGGGACTTGTTTTCTACTATCCTATTCTAACATTTTCCAACTCCATTCAACTAAAAACAATTACATTTCACAATAAAAAGTTTATAAATGATAAAAAACACCCCCACCCACCCAAGCCACTATCGACTGCCAGCAACCACTGCCGACTATCGACATTGAAACAATGTACGACAAGTCAGATCTGGTTGGTCGTATGCCGATCTTGCTGTTTCCGGCCAAATACACCATGGATTTGGCTGGAAATGGCTAGATCTATCTCGCTGTTGCTCATCGCTAGATTTTGGCTATTAATGATAGGCAAATTGCCATTGACAATGGCCAAATTTTGGCCGTTGTCGCCAGATTCATTTTTGGGGGGTTTTTTTTTTTTTTTGGTTAATTTTTAAAGTTTTATTTTGGGGTTTTTTTGGTTAATTTTTAAAGTTTTATTGTGAGGGTGTTTAACTAAATTAACAAATTTAGGGAGTTAAAAAATACTCTACATATTTTCAGAAAATGTTTTCTAAAAATGTACCAAACAATTATTTAGCATTTTATCCAATTCTGATATAATTTTCAAATAGTATATCAAACACTTTGTCAGAATCCTATTCTATTCTATTTAATCCTATCCTATACTATTTTAGATAGTTTTTCAGAATAATATTTTTTCAAATAACCTACCAAACAGGCCCTTAAATTTCAAGTGTTTTTTTTTTTTTAAATTCTTTTGGTTCTTTATTAATTATTTACTTATTTTTTAAAACTATTGTCACTGTTTTGCCTCTCTTTTTAGAGTAACGAAAAATTTCTAACATCTTAATATAGTAGGGGATTTTACATAATTTCTAGTATTTAAGGGGGTTATTATGTTTGACCAAACCTCTAGGGGTTTAAAGTAATGATCACTATATACATACATAAGAAACATAGTATAATCAATTGTTTCCCGTCATTATTTTTTAGTCTTAAAAATTTCCGTGTTTATAGTATATAACAAAATATTTTCATGCTAATAAAAAAAGAGTTGATCAATCTAATTGAGAAAAAAGTATACATAAAGATAGGTATAATGGCAACATATATGCAGATGGTAAAATATATGGTTATAGAAGAAGGTTTGATCCTGTGAGGTTGAGGCCACTGACAATCTGCTGAACCTGCACAAAAAAAAAAAAAAAAACATGCGCAAAGCTTACATAAAACACTGGTGTGGTGTTTGCCATAGACACTCCAACGCTCAAGTCAGCAAGGCTAAAAGAGGCGTCTTGAATATTCGATCTTTAATGAGAGGTTAGGCCTCTGTTTATATAGTGAACATAAGATCTTTGAATCCTAGTAGGACTTTTAGTCCATAATGATAGAACTCTAGTAAATAGGACGGTCTTGATTTACTTTCCTTTCTAAGAGTAAGAGACCTAATTTACATAAGATTTAGGATTTTAGGTGAATTAGAATGAAGATAGAATATGAAGTAGATGTATTAGGCTTTGAGTAGGATTCTTGACCCTTAATAGATATCATGGGCCAACAGGCTGGGCTTAGATGGACTAATGATGAGACCTAATCTGAGTGGCCTAATCTAGATGGGAGCTAGTTTGGTGTCATGGGTCTGGCCTATGACATGAACCTTGACGTAGGCCCAACCGAAACTGGGCCATAGCCTTGGGCCACATAATAGATGTTTCATGCTTGGACTTGATAAGGCCCAAAATGATTTTTGGCCCATATAGTTAGCCCCTCACTCTCTAAGTTAAGGAGTACTTAGCTTGGAGAATAGTTAGTTTGAATGAAGGGTACGGTAAAGCTATCATAGTGCTGAACGACCTTGTCGAAAGGCAGTGACTGATCTCACTTGTCAAGGTTGTTTGCCGACAACTTGGTGCAACACATGGGTGCTTGCTGTAGGCAAGTTCACTAGATAGATCCACCCGAGGATTCCATATGGATGGTAACCCTAGTTTCTGTGGAATAAATCCTCTAACGAATAGTGGTACATGTGATCCTTAGACTTGAGATCACCAAAGCGCCTTGTGCACCGATTGGTGTAATTTGATACTAGCCCAACATAGTTATATTCATAACTATCAGAACGGTAGTGATTGGCTACATCGAGGAGTGTATCAAGGTTGTGGTGGATTGACAAAGGATTCATCACTCTCGGGTATGGGAGAAGTTATCTCATTGCACAATTCAGTAAATGGCAATGACATTAAATTTGTGGTCACAGTGGGATTGAGTAATTGCTCAATCCAATTTATTATTCCTACATTGGTCCAGTAACTAAATACAAAGATATCGAGGATATCTGAGGTTGACACTATTTATGTACCTCAACCTTGATGGGATAACAAATGATGAAAGGATTTGATTGCATGGTAAACGTATCGTTGATAAGTAGCTATTTTGCTGAATCTGAATCTATCGGGTGGTCATGATGCCTTGCTAGGGGCCAATCTTGGTCTGTGTGCAGTGAGATGATTAATTGGTGTTAATCATGACACTACTCACTGCCGATATGATAAGGAGCCTACGGGTCACACACTTAAAAGATAATTTAAGAATCAGTCTGTGAAATGGGTATTTTCGTCTTTTAAGACAAAAGGGTATTTTGGTAATCTCACAGTACAATTAAATTTGCTGAAGTTGTTGCCTGTATTCAATTTTAATAGTGAAATTAAAATTAGTGAGATTATAGTTAAATATATGTCCACATATATTTAAATGGATTATTATTGTTAATTAAATGTTAATATATATTAAAAAAATATATTAATTGATTTTAATAATAGTAATTAATTAAATTTAAAATACCATTAAATGGGTGTTTGGTTGCAAGGGTGGATTAGGGTTGGCGCCCGTGGCTATTCCTAAGTGGAATAGGGCTTTTAATTGTTGCATTATATAAGTGCAACTTAAAATTAAAATCATATAACATTATTCAATAAATTTAAAACCCTAGCCATCTCTTCTCTCCCTCTCACGTTTTTGACATTGGTGGATAGAAAAGTTTTTTTCTCTTCTTGGATTATTGAAGCCTTTGATTTTTCTAGCAAATAATACAAAGGTTCTATGGATTGGCTTCGTATGGACAACATGAGTGCGATTCTACATTGAACGGGAAGCGAGATCAAAATCAGAGATATTGAAGGAGCCTCCAAACGTTGGTAACGTATTCTAAATCCTTGTATGGATTTGGTTTTACACAGATTTATTTTAACATGTAAAACATTATAATCATTGTCCGGATTTTGGGTTTAGAGTAATGATCTATTCGTTTTATTTTAATTGTGTTTTTTATTTTTTTTGCTGCGCGAATCTGATCATTTACTTACAGTGGTATTAGAGTCTCGAGTAATTGATTATAATATTTTAATTGATGTTTGATAACATGTTAGTGTAAACTGATTTTTTAAAATCTGTAAAAATTTGTGTTAATTGTATGATTTGAACGATCAATTGATTGGCTGATGGGTTGATGAATTTTTGTTGGTTAGTTGATGTCCTGGTTGAATGCTTGTGCATTCGATTCAATTTAGATTTGCGTCGTTACGTGAAAAACTGAAAAAAACGTAAACTGTACGTTCATTGATTTGTGGTGTTCGCCACAGTGAAATAACACTTTGCCGCGGTGAGACGCAAGAAAGTGAATCTCACCACGATGAAATAAAACTTTGCCACGGCAAAATGCGGAAAAGTAGATCTCGCCGCAATGAAATAAAACTTCACTACGACAAGAAACATTTTGGAATTCTAAGCTTTCTGGAGGTTCACACTCACCGCAGCGAAATAAATCTTCCCCATGGCTAACGTGTTGTTTTTGAACTTCATCGAGGTTAGGAAGCTACTGGACTAGTTTGTGTTTTTCACGCAGGGGCCAAATAGTAGTTTTTCAAAACCTTTAAAGCCAATATTATTTTGCACATCTAAGAGGGTAATTTAATGATTTCACCCACCCAATTCAAAAAATTTTGTTTTTGAATGTATGCAATGCTCTTGTTTGAAAAATTGCATGGTACTCGATACATGAGCCTTAGACCTATGGTTTGTTTTAATTTGGGTTTGTTTGTAAGTTTTTAAATAAATAGAACCTGCGTGTCTTGCCTCTCTCTAAATTCTCTATGTATTTCTTCTTCTTATCTCACTCCTCTCGTATGTAACGCAAGGTTTCTATTTTATTGATGTAAATTGAAATAGGATTTTATTTTTATAAAATCTTTTGTAATGATCGTGATGAAGAAATGAAGGAGCGATGAAGAGGAAAAACTTGAAGACCCAAGTTTTATATTTTAAACCCTAGGTTGACCTACCAATTCCTCTAGGCTCGAGGAAATCGATTTTAGTGGGCCATGTACCAGCACGTTTATATTTTGCTTAGAATGCATGCTAAGATTGAATGTATCAAAACATGCCGATCAATGTCATTCTAACAAAGATAATAAATTGGTGAGTCGTGAAATAAAACCCCCCAAATAAAGGATATTAAGTCAGTAATTAAAACGTCTTCCATCACCATGACTTTAAACAAACCACTATTCGTTGGAACCTTGTTCGCCAAAGCAAAGGGTACACTTCTACCAGTGGGAGGTTAAAGCTAATTAGAGTTTTCCTTAATGGTGATAGGTCGAATTAAATGATATGTTTTGCTTGTTTGCCAAAGCAAAGGTTGATAATCATATCATAGGCATAGTAGAGAAATATACTTGTTGTGTGTACGTGGTGACATATAGTGTCTACTCTACTGATACTGAGAATCACACTGAGGACAATAGCTTCGGTCATTGTATTGTGTGATTGGTTTGTTGACTTACTTTGTATTTCAGGTTGGTTGTGGGAGCTATCAACTAGTGTGGATTAAGTTTGTTAGCCTACCTAATCAACCCATTTTGACTTGCTTCCAAAGCGAAGGTTTGAAATAGGCTAGATGGGATCTCAGTCCACTAGGAATGCCAACAGGCTTTCTCGAGTTAATAGTAAGGGCTATTGGCTTGAGGAAAATAGTGGGAGTGATTTTTAATAAAAGACCTTATTAATTAATAATAAACATTGTAATAACTTTTGTTTATTCTGCAATTGTAGATTTATTAAAATGAGCAATATGATCCCATCATCACTGCAACAAATCATCGAACTGGGAAACAAATGGAATGGTGAGAATTTCGTTGACTGGTATAGAAGTATAAACAATATACTTAAGTCAAGCGATAAATTATACACCATTGAGCAGGGTTTGTCACCAAAGCCTGCTAATAGTTCTATCTATCAGACTGGGTATGTATATATGAAGCATACACAATGCTAAAGCCGAAATGACAAGATACATTGTGCTTACATCAATGACACCATTACTGCGATTGCAGTGCTAGAATATGGACTTAGTTTCCATTCTTTATTCTCTCCAGAAAAATGAGAAGCATATGGTGTCTTAGTCACTATTCAGATGCAAGATGGAAGAGGGTACCAAAATTGGCAATCATATACTCAAGTTGACCAAGTATATGAACAAGCTTGAGATTTTGGGATGTAGACTTAACGAGGGTTTAGCAATAAACCTAATATTACAGTCTTTGCCAGATTTTACTCTCAATTAGCCATGAATTTATTGAGGATGATAAGGAGAATACCCTCTCCGAGCTTCTGGATATGTTGATGGCTATTAAGTCAAACATGAAAATGTCAAAAACATTGATGTTAGTTGAAGCTAACTCAAGTGTGAATGAAAAGGCTCAGAAGTCGTTGGAAGAAACTGTTATAGATAAGAAAGGCGTTTGTCCTCACTGTGGGAATCACAGCCATTAGAGGAAACATTGCAAGGCCTTCCTAGCAAAAGGGAAGAAAAATGTTACTTTTTCATCAGGTACGTTCATGATTGAGATTAACTTCTCCCTTCAACATCTTGGGTCATTGACACAAGATGTGGTACTCACATTTGTACTAATGTGCAAGGACTACGGTAGAGTAGATTGCTTACTGAGGGAAATGGAGCATGTGATGCGGCATTAGCTTTAAGATCTTATTGTCTGATTTTGCCTACGGGCTTGTTACTTGGAACTTGTGGATTATTGTGATTTTCCTTCAGTTTCTAGAAATAATATTTATGTGTCCACTTTGGACAAATGAGAATATTGCTTTACTAATGGATTGTTGTCTTTTAGTATAAATAATATTCTTTATGGAACTGTTTCATAATAATATGTTCATAAAATAGACAATATGGATATTCTCAAAATAACAACTATGTCAAATGTGGCAAGTTAAGTTGAACATACCTAAAGGAATGTGGGATAATATCAAAACTCACCTCTCCATATACACCTTAGCATAATGGTGTGTGTAAAAGAAGGAATAGGACCTTACTTGATATGTTTAGGTCCATGATGAGTTTTAGTGATCTACCCGCATCTTTCTGGGGTTATGCCCTAGAGAATGTGACTCACGTACTTAATTGTCTGTCATTAAAGTCTGTAGATAAGACTCCATATGAACTATGGAGTGGACGAAAGCCCAACTTGTCTTATCTAAGGATTTGGGGTTGTGAAGCTTATGTCAAGAAATTGACTTTGAACAAGTTGGGCCTGAAATCTAACAAATGTAATTTTGTGGGGTATCCTAAGGAGACTAAAGGGTACTCTTTCATTATTTCTACCATCTAGAAGAGCACAAGATTTTTTTGTCACTCGTATCGGTGTCTTTTTAGAGAAAGATTTTTTTTCTAAGAAGTGCTAGTGGGAGAAAAGTAGAACTCGATGAAGTCCTAGAACCACAAAATATATTAGACGAAGGATGAGATGATGTGCCACAGGAAGTGGTTGAACATCGTGAGGAGGTTACTCCACACTCTGTGGATCAAAGTGAACCACCTCAAGTAGCACGGAGCTACGTAGGTTTGGAAGAGTACGTCATGAGCTCGGTGACTCAATAGGTGACGTACTGGTCTACCAAGACAATGAACCCAAAACCTACGAAAATGCTATATCAGATCCAGATTCCGTTAAATGGCTTGAAGCCATGAAATCTGAGATGGACTCAATGTACCAGAACTAGGTATGGTCCCTAGTGGATCCACCTAAAGGGGTAAAACCCATGGGGTGTAAATGGGTCTTCAAGAAGAAGCCTGACATGGATGGCAAAGTGCATACCTATAAGGCACAATTGGTTGCCAAAGGTTTCGAACAAATTCATGGTATTGACTATAAATAAACCTTTTTGTCGGTTGCCATGATTAAGTCTATCCAGATTATGCTTCTGATTGTTGCATATCAAAACTGTGAAATTTGGCAAATGGATGTCAAAATGGCTTTCCTGAATGAAAACCTTGAAGTGGATGTGTATATGACACAACCCGATGGTTTCATTCTTGATGGACAAGCTAATAAGATATGAAAATTGTAGAGGTCCATTTATGGACTCAAGCAAGCATCAAGGAGATGGAAGATTCGTTTTGATAAAGCTGTAAAAGAATTTGCTTTTATCAAGAACGAAGATAAGCCTTGTATTTACAAGAAAGTAAGTGAGAGTTCAGTTACATTCTTGTTGTTGTATGTCGATGACATAATTCTGATTGGTAATGATATACCAAACTTGCAGTCAGTAAAGACTTGGTTATCCAAGTGCTTCTCCATAAAGTAATTCGGAGAAGCAGCCTACATCCTCGAAATAAAGATCTATCATGATAGATCGCATAAGTTGCTTGGCTTAAGTCAAAGTGCATCAATAGACAAGGTACTGAAGAGATTCAGTATGGAAGAATCCAATAAAGGATTTCTTTCGATGTCACATGGTGTCTATCTCTCTAAGGATATGTGTCCCGAAACACACAATGATAGAGATAGAATAAAGAGAATCCCATATGTGTCACCAATAGGATCCATCATGTATGCCATGTTGTGTACTCGGATTGATGTCTCATGTGCATTAAGCACTAGTAATAGATATTAATCGGATCCAAGTAAGTGATGCCGTGTTGTGTACTTGGATTAATGTCTCATATGCATTAAGCACTTATAGAAGATATCAATCGGATCCAAGTGAGCGTCACTAGATAGTTGTCACGAACATCCTTAAGCACCTAAAAAGGACAAGGATATGTTCTTGGTTTATGGAGGGGAAGATGAGCTCACTGATGAGAATGCAAAATGTCATATTTACCCCCCTTAATGTGTAGTATTTTATACTTATTTGCTGCCTAAATGTACTCATTATTATTCTATTTTGATTTAGGATGCAAATGGAGGCGTTAATTGCAAAACAGAACTAATTAAGTGAATTTGGAAAGTTTCGACATTGTTTCGTAATCTGGGGATAACTCTCTCATTTGAGCTCCGATTGAGATGATTCACAATGCTGTGGAACACTAAGAAATATATCTACAACTTTATTTTTTTGAGCTTGGAGAGATACTAGCTGCATCAAGGCTGTAATCGGGCTTGAAGTTGACATATCTGCACTGCCGATGTTCTGGAACATTCTGCCTTGTAATGCAAGTCCAAGAGGCAGTTTATTATTGGAAGATTTGAAGACATGTGGCACGCAAGTTACAGCTCAGAATCACCACTTTCCTATTTTATTTTAGGACTTTATCTTATTATCATTTAATTAGAACTAAATTAGGATTAATGTTATTTTAGGATATTAGAATATTTCTTTTAGGAGATTTAGTGGGATTCAAATACTTGAACTGGATTTTTGTTAAGGGGATGAGATTAGGGTTTTTGGAAAAAAACACACACGCCTCTCTTTGGTCTTCTCTGTAACTTTTCCTTTGGAATTTTCGTGATGGCCATGAGAGGCTAATTTTTATAACTAGGTCGAAGGAACGGAGGCCTCGAAATCAATAACTGTGAGATCTAATCCGTTTTATTTCAATGTTCAATTTTAGGCTTTGAGTATTGGATGTTCTTCTATGCTTATTTTCATGATTGTTTTATTTAATTGCTGGGAGGCCTACTAGGTTTTTATTTGTTACAATCTACTGCTAAGTTAGACATCAAATCCGTAATTGTTTGATCCCTCTAACTTGTGAAGCAATTAGGGTTATTAATTTGTTGCGTCAGGAATTAGTAATCTTAAGAGGAACACTCGACTAAATTAAATACAACCGCTTGTGTTTGTGTTGTTTAGCTTCATCGATTTCTCTAATTCTTAAGGTTGCCACTAGATTAAATCTTGAGCGCTTGTCTAGGGTTTTTTAGTGGTAAGATTAATTAAGATCGCTTGTTTCCTAATTAATCACAATTAAGGAGAGATAGGAAAATAGTTCTAATGGTGAATATTCAAAGTAAGAATTGATTTATTTTTTTGCATCAATGATCAGTTGTAAGATTCCGATGGTGGATGTTGACGGAGACCAAGTTTTGTTATATTAATTGATTTCGAATTGAATTTTTTTGTTTTTTATTGTTTTTTGGCTAAGATTGTTTTCTGTTTTACTCAAAAACCCCCAGCCTTATTCACATCATTGAAAATTCGACTACACACTCTTCGTGGGATCGACCATTGCTTACCCTATTTATAGTTCAGTAGTTAGGTTAGGAAGGTTTTTAATCTTGGTTGCCTACGATAGCACACCACTCACTATAAGAAGATACAGTGATTCTAGTTTCCAAATAGATAAAGATGATTTTTGCTCGCAATTCATGTTTGTATTTTGTCTTAATAGAGCTGCAGTAGCTAAAAGAGCCTAAAGCAAATACTATAGCAGATTCTACAACTGATGCAAAGTATATCGCATTATCTAATGCAACCATAGAGGCGGGTTGGATCAAGAAGTTCATTACTAAACTTGATGTGGTTTCAAGCATTACTGATCTAGTAAAGATCTACTGTAGCAATAATGAAGCCATTGCTATGGCTAAGAAACCACAGTCTCACCAGTGATCCAAATACTTACTTAGTTGATTAATCTGATCTAAGAAATCGATCAAAAAGGGGATGTGTAGATTTGTAGAATACCTGTTAACCCATTGATGAAGTTTCTGTTGCAACAGAAGTGTGATGGACACTCAGGGTCATTTGGTGTTAAATACATGAATGATTGACTTTAGTGTAAGTGGGAGATTATTAGATTGGGTGCCCTAGAGCCAATCAATTATTGTAATATTGACTCTTTGTAAGAATGTTTATTGATCAATAAAAGGCATTTTCTACTATATCATGTAAATCATAATTGTATGTATTGATATATGTCCTTAGGATGGTAGAATTGTGACGAGGGTATAAAGTGTTTCAAATCTCGATTATGAGAACCCTATGATCACATATAGTGGCCATTCTAGAAATGTTCATAGCCCTAATATTATTCTAACCAAAGACACATATATTACGGTAAGGCTACCATAATGTTGAACGACCCTATCGAAAGGCAGTGACTAATCTTACTTGTCAAGCCTGTTTGCTGACAACCTAATGCAACACATAGGTGCTTGCTGTAGGCAAGTTCACTGGACAGACCCACCAGAGGATTCCATATGGATGGTAACCCCAGTGTCTATGGAATAAATCCTCTAACGAGTGGTGGTGCATGTGATCCTTAGACTTGAGATCACTGGAGCGCCTTGTGCACCGATTGGTGTAGTTTGACACTAGCCCAACGTAGTTCTACGTAGAACTATCAAAATAGTAGTGATTGGCTACATCGAGGAGTGTATCAAGATTGTGGTGGATCGACAAAGGATTCATCACTCTTGGGTATGGGAGAAGTTATCTCATTGGGCAATTTAGTAAATGGCAATGACACTAAATCTGTGGCCATGGTGGGATTGAATTATTGCTCAATCCAATTTATTGTTCCGGTCATTGGTCCAGTAACTGAATACAAAGATATCGAGGATATCTGAGGTTGACACTATTTCTGTACCTCAGCCTTGATGGGATAACAAATGATGAAAGGACTTGATTGCACGGTAACCATATTGTTGATATGTAGCTATTTCACTAAATCTGAATCTATCAGGTGGCCATGATGCCTTTCTAGGGGCCAATCTTGATCTGTGTGTAGTGAGATGATTAATTGGTGTTAATCGCAATACTACTCACTGTTGATATGATAATGAGCCTACGGGTCACGCACTTATAATATAATTTAAGAATCAGTTTATGAAAGGGGTATTTTCATCTTTCAAGACAAACGGGTATTTTGGTAATCTCACAGTGCAATTAAATTTGCTGAAGTTGTTGCCTGTATTCAATTTTAACATTGAAATTAAAATTAGTGAGATTATATTTAAATATATGTGAGCATATATTTAAATGGATTATTATTGTTAATTAAATGTTAATATATTTTTCAATATATTAATTGATTTTAATAATAATAATTAAATTTAAAATACCATTAAAAGGGTGTTTGGTTGCAAGGGTGGATTAGGGTTGGAGCCTATGACTATTCCTAAGTGGAATAGGGCTTTTTAATTGTTGCACTATATAAGTGCAACTTAAAATTAAAAACATATAACATTATTCAATAAATTTAAAACCTTAGCCACCCTCTTCTCTCCCTCTTATGTTTTTGACATTGGTGGGAGAAAATTCTTTTTCTCTTCTTGGATTCTTGAAACCTTGATTATTCTAGAAAAAATAATACAAAGGTTCTACGGATTGTCTTTGTGTGGATGATGTGAGTGCAATTCTACATTGAATCGAGAAGCGAGATCAAAATCAGAGATATTGAAGGAGCCTCCAAACGTTGGTAACATATTTTGAATCCTTGTATTGATTTGGTTTTACACATATTTATTTTAACATGTAAAACATTATAATCGTTGCCCGGATTTTGGGTTTAGAGTAATGATCAATTTGTTTTATTTTAATTGTGTTTTTTTTTTTTTTTGTTGCGCGAATCTGATCATTTACTTACAGACGTAACCATTCGGTCAATCAAATTGGGGATAGGCATATTCTGCTCATGAAAACTCAAGTGGAGAATTCAGTGTTTTGAGAACTGATCAATCGAGTCGACTTGTCCTGACAAGGTGATTTTTGTCCGAGTGCGATTTGGTGGCGTTGGGAGAATAAGACGACTATAATGTAAGGTTCTTACACACTTTGAGCAAGGAAAAAGAACTCCAATTCTCGAGATGGTCTTATTATGCGACAAGTGTAAGGCAAAGATCTTGGTTTGATTTGAGCATGAATTTGAAAGGTTAGGTCGGCCAAGACGCAATAGGGTTTCTCCACGTGGCTCCATGTGAAAGGTCGTGCATTTAATGCCTAGCAGGCACTTTTTGTAAGGCTTCAAGTGTTTAGTTTCTAGTCCATTTTCTCCATTCTAACCAAAGGAGAGAAAGCTTTGAAAAGGTATTTTGCTAAAGAAGAACTCAGTGTTCCAAGGATTTCTTGACGCACTTTCTACGATAATTTGCTTTCTGCACCTTCTTTTTAGTCTACTTCATCTTTGTATGGCTTCATAGTGAGGTTTTAAGCTAGAATCCATAAGATTTCAGAGGAGATTCATAGAGAAAAAAGGTTTTTGGGTTTCGGTCAGTGGTTTTTTGAAGTAAAATTTAAAAGTGGAGGAGTTCTAGAGTGTTTGTGTTGTTTTTCTTCAAATCCTTTGAATTGGAGTAGATTTGGAGTTGGGTATTATGTTGTTAGGAGGATTTTTTGCAGAGTTTTGTCCATCTTTGGGGTGTTTGGCTGAGAACGACTATTGTTTGGGAACTCTTTGAGGAAAGAAGATAGGATCAATTTACCCTCACTGTCCGTTCGGCTCATCTTAGTGTACTTGGCCGAGTGGAGTTTATGAATTTGAGTGGAGTTTGATCCTAAGTGATAGTTTGATGATGTCATCATTCGATCAGTTAGCTTGAGCCGAGTGAGGCAGGTCCTTATGATCAAGTAGGGTTTTTTCAAGATTTCACCTAAGTGTTGCATACTATCTCAGACGAGCCGAGTCGTGTAGATATGGATAGTGGTGATGAGTATGAGACTACCCCTACCATGGTGTGGATGCCAGAGGAAGAGGAGCTCCCTATGAGGTTTGAAGGTGTCTCGGTGGTTGTGGCTAAGCTGACTACCATTGAATCGAGTGCTGATGACTCTAATGTGCAAAGGGAGGGTAAGGAAGAGATGGATGAGGAACCAAGTGACAGTTTCAACGATGAGCCCTCGACGAGCAGAGGTTATGGGGACGAGCTAAACTGATCGGGTGGTGACATTCTACTGATGGATTACCCTCCCCTCCTAAAGCAAGATGACAAGTAGAGGATAAGGACAATGTACTACATTCCTAACTTGTGGAGATTAGGGTCCCCAAGTGTCATGAGAGGGTCAACTGGGATGTGCCAGGCTGGGTGAGCATGTATGATATCTATTTCTATGTTGGGCTGAGGCTACCCCTTCCCTAGTTGGTTTGGGAGGTGTTGAATCACTTCATGATCATGTCAACTCAGCTCATGTCGAATGGGTGAATAATATGATGGCGTTGGAGCTACTCTATACCATGAACCAAGTGGGATTTGGGCTGCATGAACTCCTCTACTAATACCACCTGAAGGAGCATGACAAAGACAATGGGAGATATGCCATCACCTTGAAGCATGACCAACTCCATCTGGTGACATGCCTTGGGTCGAGTGACAAGAAGTGGAAGGAGAACTTCTTCTTCTTGAAGGGAGATTAGATCTTTGGTGAGAGAGGGCAGGGCGACATACCATCCACTTGGAGAGCCACAAGTGAGTAACCTATTACTTGTCTTTTTACTTTGATGACTAAGTCGTATCTTCCATGTTTTTGCAGATCTTCAATTTAATCAAGCTAGGCAGAGTAGTGATGGGTTGGCCGAGACCACCAGGGAGGTTCTCGCCATACCGAAGGAGTAGCGAGATTGAAGGGTCATGTTACAAGAGGCAAACTTGATGGCTAGTCACCTTTGGGACAGAGTAGTTGCTATCAAGAGAGGTACACATTTCCCTTCATTGAAGCAAGTGTGGCACGTGTTGCTGATTTACTACTACAATCACATGCTTTATTGATAATCTGAGGATCATACTATTTTTATTAGGCTTTTTGGTCGGATTTTATATACTTCTTAGTTCATTTTGACCTGAATTGCTACTTGATTCTATACATTTTGAGTTGTAGGCAAAAAAGGGCATTTTGACCAAATAGTGAGCGATTTGGAGTTTCTGGACCCGGAAGTAAGTGGATCTCAGAATTTGGGAGAGTTCTGAAGCAGAGTAAAGCACTATGAAGCTTGTTCCCATGGGAGAGCATCGAGGATCAAAGAATCAAGCAAAGAAGCAAGCGGAGGGCAATTTTGTAATTTTAGAATTTTTCATGAAGATTCGCCATGACGAAGTTTGTTCTTCGCCGTGGCGAAAGGAGTTACGTACGAAAGTTATTTTCACTTCGTCGTCGCGGCGAGATTCCTTCTTCGTCGCAGCAAAGTCTGCAAATTTTAGTTTTCTCTAAAATGCACAGTTTCATTTTAGGTAAAGTCTTAGGTGTTGGGCGAACTATAAAAGCAAAACTTTTCCATTTTGAGGGGGTTCGTCGTTTTTTTAGTCTAGAGCAGTATTTTCATCTTCCTTAGTTTTAGATTTGACGAATTTTGGGTTGAAAAGTGAGAAGATTTGGGATTGAATCTGGTGGATTCTTCAACTAGGGGAAATTCTTGTCTTGTCTCTCATTTCAATATGTTGAACCTTGTGTTTATTGTTTTTCTTGCTATATATTTTGATTTAGCTATGAACTAACCCATCTTGGGTTAGGGTTTTGATGTAATTCAGATTTTCATGGATTGAGTAATTGATTTTTGTTGTTTCCATATGCTATTGCATGGATTGTGTGGTTATTATGATTTTATTACTTTTAATTGATGAACATGATGAGATTGAGAAATGAGTCATGTTAAGCTTCTTGGGTAATCACCATTGTAGTATTGAATGCTAGAGATAGATTTGAGAATCAATGAAATCAATCTAGGATTCCATGTGCTTAATGAGCTTAGAACTATTAATCTTCAAATTGTTGGGTCTAGAAGTTTAATAGGGAAAAGTAGGAAAATGTAGCCTGAGAAGGTATGTTTTACAATTTAGAGAATTCGATTTACAATCAATGCATGTGAATATAGAAATAGCATAATCCGGAGATTTAATCCATAGAGTCTGAATGAAGTCAAGACCCTACCCGTTTGTTTGAATTGAATTTACCCTTGTCTTTAAATCTTGCTTTCACAATTAGTTTTAAGTACTTAGCAAATTTTGTTTAGTTTTAGTTTAATTTCTCCCATTAATCCAAACAAATTCGATTGCTCCAACTTGAAAACAGTAGAAAACTTAGTGCTTAGCAACCAGTCCTTGTGGGAACGATACTCACTCATCACTTTATTACTTTGTGCGACTAGTGCACTTGCTATTTATGCATGTTGTAGTAACAACGCATCAAGTTTTTGTCGCCATTGCCGGGGATTGATTTTTATGTTCACATTGAGTTTTCTTTCGTTAGCAAGATTGGAGTTTATTTTTGTTATCATTATTTTTTTTGTTTTATTTTTGTTGTTATTTTCAGTTGGTTTGTGATCTCACTTTTTCTTTCTCTTTTTCTGTTAGTTTATGCAAAGAGCAAAACGTCAGCCAGTGGTTCCTGTTGATCCTGAGATTGAAAGAACGAGAGAGAAGAGAATGAGAGGCCATAGTTATTGAACCAGAAGTCATAGTTCTTGAAATGGCAGAAACCAGGACACTAAAGGAATTCTCAGTTCCCATAGTTGATGGTAGTGGTTCGAGCATTACGAGACTAGCGGTCCAAGCCAACACTTTTGAAATAAAGTCGGCAATCATCCAGATGATACAGCAGTCGGTACGATTTAATGGAGATTTGAATGAAGATCCAAATCAGCACATTGGCAACTTTTTAGAGATTTACGACACCTTCAAGTCAAACGGGGTGTCAGATGATTCCATCAGATTGAGACTATTCCCGTTCTCATTGGGGGATAAAGCTAAGGGATGGTTAATGGCACTACCATCAGGAACTATCACAATATGGAACGAGTTAGCACATAAGTTCCTGACGAAATTCTTTCCTCCAGCAAAATCAGCGAAGATGAGAAATGATATCACATCGTTTCTACAAGAAGAGTTTGAGTCATTATATGAGACTTGGGAGAGATACAAAGAACTTATGAGGAAATGTCCACACCATGGTTTGCCAGTTTGGCTGCAAGTCTAAACATTCTAAAATGGATTGATGGGTAACATGCAAAATGTGGTCGATGCAGCATCGGGAGAAGCCTTGCAAAAGAAGACACTGGAAGAGGCTTATGAGTTGCTTGAAGTTTTGGCAAGCAATAACTATCAAAGACCTAATGAGAGAGCAATACCAAGAAAATCTACGGGTCTTCATGAATTTGATGCATTCACGGCCATCTCAGCCCAACTCACAACACTTCAGAAACAGTTGGGAAATATGCAGGTAAACTCTATTCAAGCTCCTCAACTAACTTGTGATTTTTGTGCAGGTAGTCACGTGAGCAGTGAGTGTCAAGTGGGGAACACGTTTGCATCATCATCGTCATCATCGAAGAAGGTTAACTGCTTGGCAGGAAATCAGAGGTAGCCAAACAATCCCTATTCCAACACATATAATCCGGGTTTGAGGAATCATCCAAATCTGTCTTGGGGCAATCAGAACCAGCAAAACAATCAATGGAACCAAAGGGCATTGCCAACTAACCAAACATGGGTGAATAATCAACCAGGAGACCCAAGAGTGACAAAATTGGAGGACATGTTTGGGAAGTTTATGCAAGAGACCACAGGTTTTATGAACGAGACGAGGACGAATTTCAGAAATCAAGGGGCGTCTATTCGGAATCTGGAGGTACAAATGGGACAATTGGCTGAAAAGCTAAATGAGAGACCACATGGCTCTTTACCAAGCAACACTGTGACTAACCCATGTGAGCAAGCAAATGCAATACTTTTGAGGAGTGGGACAGTTTTGGAAAAGGTGGAGCAAGTAGGGAAAGAAGAAAAGCCACCAAATGAAAAGGAAGAATCTGATGAGGAAGTAGATAAAGAGATCATTGCTGAAGAGAAACCAACCAGTTCTAAGGAAAAAGAACAAAAGAGGGAAGAGCGGCAAAGACAAAAGAAAGAGAAATTGCCATTTCCCAAGATACCACCAGAATTGGCACATCACACTCCACCCGTGCCTTTTCCTTAGAGACTCAAGAAAAAGAATCAGGATAAACAGTTTTCCAAATTTATTGAAATATTTAAAAAACTACATATTAACATTCCTTTTACAGATGCATTGAAACAGATGCCGAGCTACGCAAAATTTCTCAAGGAGATTTTATCAAACAAAAGGAAGTTAGAAGATGAGGAAACGTACGGAGGAGTGCAATGCTATTCTCTAGAAGAAGCTACCCTCGAAACTCAAGGATCCGGGGAGTTTTACTATTCCTTACATTATAGGAGATATTACTTTTGATCGAGTTTTATGTGATTTAGGTGCTAACATCAATTTAATGCCTTTTTCTGTTTTCAGGAGATTGGGAATTGGTGAAGTAAAGGCACAGACCATGTCATTGCAACTTGCAGATAGGTCCATAAAACATCCACGGGGTATAGTTGAAGATGTGTTGGTGAAGGTGGATAAGATTATCTTTCCGGTGGACTTTGTTGTTTTAGACATGGAAGAGGATAAGGAAATACCTCTTATTTTGGGCTGACCATTTTTGGCCATGGGAAGAGCACTCATTGACGTGCAAGAAGAAAAGTTACCGTTGAGAGTTCAAGATGAAATAGTAATGTTCAATGTGTTTAAGGCTATGAAGTTTCCATCCGAGTCAGATTCGTGTTTCAGTGTTGATGCGGTGGATAAACTAGTAGCAGAATCTATTGAAGAGAACACTCCACAACTGCCTCTAGAAGCTTGTATTGCCAAATCAAAAATAGTGGAGGTAGATGAGTCAGCAAGGAATGAATGTGCTAGATTGTTGGAAGTACTTCAGCCAATTGATGAGATCCAAGATCTAGAATTTAAGGAATTTGATTTTCAGAAGGAGAAGGAAAAGGAAAAGGAAAAGGAAAAGGAAAGAAAGGAAGAACCTCCAAAGCTTGAACTGAAACCTTTGCCTTCCCACCTCAAATATGTGTATCTTGGTGAAGCAGAAACTTTCCCAGTAATCATCAGTTCAAGGTTAAGCAAATTGGAAGAAGAGCGATTGATTCGAGTGTTAGGAGAACATAGATCAACAATTGGTTGGACCATTTCTGATATTAAAGGCATCTCTCCATCTTTTTGCATGCATAAGATACTTATGGAAGATGATATCAAGCCTAGAGTGCAACCACAACGAAGATTGAATCCTTCGATGAAGGAAGTGGTGAGAAAGGAGGTGGTGAAACTTCTAGATGCGGGAATAATTTATCCCATTTCTGATAGTCCATGGGTGAGTCTGGTGCTAGTGGTTCCAAATAAGGGAGGTATGGCGTGCTGTCGTAGGCACCCAGAATTAAAACCTAAAAATACACGTAGTAGTGTAAGTCAGGGTCGATCCCACGAAGAGTGTCTAGCTGAATTTGTGTTATGTGAACAAGGTGGGGTTCTTTTGTAAAAACAGAAAACGTTTCCAGAAAAGAAAACAACTCAAATCGAAATCAATTAAAATGACGGAACTTGGTCTCCGCAACATCCACCATCGTAATCTTACAACGATCATTGACGCCAAGATAATCAATTCACACATTGAATATTCACCGTTGGAACTAATTTCCTATCTCTCCTTAATTGTAATTAATCAGGAAACAAGCGATCCTAATTAATCTTACCCCTAAACAACCCTAGACAAGCGCTCAAGATTTAATCTAGTGGCAGCCTTAAGAATTAGAGAGATCGATGAAGCTAAACAACACAAACACAAGCGGTTGTATTTAATTTAGTTGAATGTTCTTCGTAAGGTTATTAATTCCTGACGCAGCAAATTACTAACCCTAATTGCTTCGCAAGTTGGAGGGATCAAACAATTACAGATTTGATATCTAACTTAGCAGTAGATTGCGACAATTAATAAACTAGTAGGCCTCCCTAGTAATTAAACGAAACAATCATAAAATTAGGCATAGAAAAACATCCAATACTCAAACACGAAAATTGAACACAAAGAAAAATATATTAGATCTCACAGTTTATCGATTCCGAGGCTTCCGTTTACTTCGACCAAGTTATCAAAATCAGCCTCTCATGGCCATCACCGAATTACAGAGGAAAAGTTCAGAGGAGACCAGAGAGAGGCGTGTGTCCCCCAAAAACTAATCTGATCTCCCTAATCAAAAATCTAATTCAAGTGTTTGAATCCAACTCAATCTCCTAAAATCAATTATCCTAATCTGATTCTAATTAATTGAAAATACAATAAAGTCTTAAAAATAAAAATAGGAAAGTGATTTGTCCAGCTGTAACTCGTGTGCCACATGTCTTCAAATCTTCCAATAATAAACTGCCTCTTGGACTTGCATTACAAGGCAGAATGTTCCAGAACATCGGCAGTGCAGATGCGTCAACTTCAAGCCCAATTAAAACCTTGATGCAGCAATTATCTCTCCAAACTCAAAACATAAAAGTTGTAGATATATTTCTTAGCGTTCTACAGAATTTTGAATCATCTCAATCGGAGCTCAGATGAGAGAGTTATGCCCAAAATACGAAACAACGTCAAAACTGTCCGAATTCACTTAATTAGTTCCGTTTTGCAATTAACGCTCCCATTTGCTTCCTAAGTCAAAATAGAATAAAAATCAGTACATTTTAGGCAGAAAATAGGTATAAAAGACTAGGCATTAAGGGGGGTAAATATGACATTTTGCATTCTCATCAGGTACTTATTCTTCTTTGTAATATATACACATCCGTAGGGATCCATCTTTCTTCTTCACAAATAAAATTGGAGCTCCCTACGGAGAATGACTGGGTTGGATAAAACCCTTATCTAGGAGTTCCTGAAGCTGCTTCTTTAACTCTTGAAGTTCAGCTGCGGCCATCCAGTATGGTGCTTTAGAAATTGGTGCGGTCTTTGGTGCTAGTTCAATACTGAACTCTTCTTCTCTTTTCGGAGGTAAACCCGACAAATCTTCCAGAAATACATCTAAAAACTATCGGACTACTGCCATATTCTGAATCTCTGCTCGTGGGACATCACCACTGTGCTCATGTCGGGCATATCAAATGCTATCAAATCCACTGGCAACTCCCTTCCATGGATCACTACGAACTCCTCTGGAAGCATCTCCTTAGTTACCACACTAACACCATCTGGTAACTCTATCTTGATGGGACAGTTCTTGGCCTTTTATTTTGCCAATCCCTCATGTTCTTCTTGGGTTGAAATCTTTTCTTATTTCTCACCTCTCTATTATTGGGGGCATCAGCTTTAACAGTGCTGTCGTACGCTCCACAGACCTAAACCACTTTTCTACCACTAGAGGGTCTGTCGTACCCTTGAATTCTGACGGCTGATGTTGACTAGGCAACCCATAATTGGCTCAATACGATTCTGCACTATCGGGGGTACTAGTCTCTCTCTCTCCTCTCTGGGGGTCGATACAATAGTTGGGATCTCAACTCTCTCCGGTATCGAGCCTCCCTGAGTCTCTACCAAGACTTACTGAATAATTAAGGATCCTCGCTTCATCGAGGACAAGAGGAGTAAATTCTGACGGGTTGGAAGGTTCACCCGTACTCATTACCTTTTTATTGCCTGCCCGAGTTCTACGTCTCATCTTCATAACACCAACACTCTACTACAAGTAAAGAAAGAAATAACTTACAGCGGTCGGCTATGGAGCATCAATGCGGCGGAAGAGGCACACTATCAAATCCCAAAATTTTTGCTCTAATACCAAAAATGTAATGCTTTCTTTCTAGCTAGAATACTCATAAAATAACAGTAAAACTCACTAAATATATAGAAGAAAAGATACATGTAGATGAGCTTAAAATAATGGACCCAATTTTTTTTTAAACAAAATTTACATCATGTACAAAACTTCTCGAAATAGTCTCGACAGTGTTGCTCGCTCCTTCCGCTTCTTGACACTCCTTTCGACTGCCTCTCATCTACTGCCTGCAAAAAGATTGAAAATAACGGGGTGAGCACTAATTGCTCAGTAAGTAAACCCACTAGGCTACTCCTTTATCTCCGTTGTTCAACTTCTGAATTTCTTTCCTTACAACACATTTCTTTCTTTTTCTCTGTTCTTTCTCTACTCTTTTTCTTTCTCTCTATTCTTTCTATATTCTTTCTCTCCATTCTTTCTATATTCTTGTTTCTCACCTACTAACAAGTAAGCAGAATTAGAGAAACTAATTCTGAATAATATGAATGCCATGATGCATATGCATAAATGCATAAAAAATGCAATTTCTTTTATTTTCTTTCTATTCTGTTCTCTCTTTCTGTTCTTTCTTCCTATTCTTTCTTTCTTTCTATTCTTCTTTCTATTCTTTCTTTCTTTCTATTCTTTCTTTCTATGCCGATCGAACTCGGTTGAGGCATGGATTCAGAACCCTGGCCATGTGAGTGGGTATAGTCCTCATCTACATGCACTTCTATCAGACTGTACAACTCTTCTTTCTGATTCTGAGGCCGCTCACTAAAGGCAGCATGCATGTAGGTAAATCCTGTTGGTACAGTTCTCATCCACATACACTTCTAACGTACTATACACTTACTTCTTTCTCATTCTGAGGCCGCTCACTGAAGGCGGCCTGTATGTGGGACTATTCTTCTCTATCACTCGCGGGTCCCCCATCGCAACAACCTTCACTTATCTTTTCCTTTTACATTTCTTTAAGTAAAATTTCAGATTTGAATTCTTCTTTAAGTATATTTCTTTAGATAATACTTCTACCTTTAATTCTTTTCTTTCTTTTTCTTTATTCTTTACTATTCTCATCCATGTGTATGTGCATGGAACTATGCTCATTCTTTACTATTCTTTCCAAATGCAAATGTGAGAATGTGAGAATGCATTATGGCATATAAAAATATCATTAGAGAACTAGTATTTTTTTACCAACAACATTCCCATACTTGAAATCAATCATAGATTGTTAGACTAAAAATATTTTGAGGTAGTCATTCTGCATAGGTCATATTGAAGAAGGCATATCTCGAGTTATACACATCGGATTGCTACGATATTGGTCTCGTTTTAAAGCTTAGAGACATTATGTTTAGGTCTCAATCAGATGCCCAAAAATCACTCAGAAGGTCACGGCTATGATAGGGCAACCATGGTAACATGTTTTCTCTTAGGATTTTCCTCAATCAAATTGCATGCATACTCAAACTCTACTTTGGCTACATTTCTACTTCTTTCTCAAGCCACCAATATTTGGGACAAAACTCCCTTAAATCAATACTAAACCTGGCCAGGAAAATACATTCCATAAAGTCTACTTAAACTCTTTCTAAATTCAACCAAACTTCCATCAATCACCATATAGGCAAAGTCTACATTCTCATGGCTGAATTTTAATTATCATCAAGTATCAATCTCATCAAAACTTCTCAAAAACATAAGCACATACATACATGTACAAATCTCTACAAACTTAGTCAAATCAAACTTAGGGTTGGATTTACTTACCTTGATCTTGGGTAGTTCCACACTAGAAACTCTCTCTTTGGGTAGATCTCCTCTCCTTCTTAAACCCTAAGCCTATAACTATAAGAATTCAACACTTTAAAAATTAATCTCACATCATATTGCAAGAACTCTTACCTTTGGATGCTTAGGATTGGATATCTACCAAAATCCAACCAAAAATCCTCTAAATTGCCTTGGAAATTTGATGAAGAAAATGAGAATTTGGAGATGAAAGTGGCGTGTGAGGGAGTAGAGAATGATAGAGTTTTCAAGAATGGACCTAAGATATCTCATTTGTTACTTCTACTTTCCCATTTTGCCGTTGCACTTTCTAAGAAATTTCATCTATGTCCCTTAGTCAATTACAATAATGCCCTCATTTTTATTAACTTCTCCATGAAATTCCATCTCTTTTCACTCCCCACTTTTTCAACTAATTATGAGTGAAAAGACCATTTTACCCCTAATGAAATTTTAAGGCATTTTCTCAAAATAACTTTAACAAAAAAAATCAACTACGGGTATAAGGGCATAAGTTAAGTTACGTATCTCAATGTGGACGTTACAGGTATACACCTCATCATAGCCTCTATGTCAGCCAATTTTTTCATCAATATTTGCTTAGGGGTGTGGCGGTGGACAGTAGGTCCACAAATATGGCTTGGTGATGGGTTTCTCTCCCACTCGATGTATTAGGATGAGCCGAGTCATATGGAGTGGCATCAGAGTTGGTTCCATCATGGGTGGTTGCTTGGTTGTTTAGGTTTCTATTCATCCATTCAGGATGAGTCAACTCGAGTGCGACTATTCGGGTGCTTCAACCAGCATGGATGGTGAAGGGGGTAGTTTGGGACCACTCAACTCATGAGGATGAGTAGAGCTAAGTGGAGTTTAGTAAAGTTGTCCACCCTGTTAGAGTAGATGCCCTAGAGCCAATCAATTATTGTAGAATTGACTCTTTGTAATAATGTCCATTAATCAATAATAAAAGGCATTTTATTCTATATCACATAAATCATTATTATTGCAATATGTATTGATATATGTCCTTAGAATGGTAGAACTGTGATGAGGATATCAAGTGTTTCAAATCTTGATAATAAGAACCCTATGAACACATATAGTCGCCATTCTAGAAACGTTCGTAGCCCCAGTATTATTCTAAAGTAAGGGCACAGATAATACGGTAAGGCTATCATAGTGTTGAACGACCCTGTCGAAAGGCAGTGACTGATCTCACTTGTCAAGGCTATTTGGTGACAACCTGGTGCAACACATGGGTGCTTGTTGTAGGCGGATATACCGCAGCAAGTTCACTGGACTGACCCACTAGAGGATTCCATATGGATGGTAACCCCAATGTCTATGGAACAAATCCTCTAACGAATGGTGGTACATGTGATCCTTAGACTTGAGATCACCGGAGTCCCTGTGCACCGATTGGTGCAGCTTGACATTAACCTAACGCAGTTATATTCAGAGCTGTCAATGCGGTGGTGATTGGGTGCATCGAGGAGTGTATCAAGACCATGGTGGATTGACAGAGGATTCATCACTCCTGGGTACGGGAGAAGTTATCTCACTGCGCAATTCAGTATATGGCAATGACACTAAAACTATGGCCACAGTGGGATTGAGTTGTTGCTCTATCCAGATTATAATTCAGGTCATTGGTGCAGAAACTGAATACATAATATCGAGAGTAACCGAAGGTTGACACTATTTCTATGCCATTTGTCTCATCGAGATAAAGTATGATGAAAGGATCGAATTGTACGGTAACCATATCGTTGATAGGTAGCTACTTTGTTGAATCTGAATCTATCGAGTGGCCATGATGCCTTGCACGGGGCCAATCTTGGTTTGTGTATTAGTGAGACGATTAATGGGTGTTAATCGCGATACTATACACTGTCGGTATGATGAGGAGCCTATGGGTCACACACATAGAAGATAATTTAAGAGCCAGGAAGAAAGAAGGGTGTTTTCGTCTTTTTAAGCGAAAGGGTATTTTGGTAATTTCACAGTGCAATTAAATTTGCGAAGGTCGTAGCCTTTATTTAATTTATTAGAAAAAATTAAATAAGTGAAATTATGTTTAAATATGTGTTTGCATATATTTAAATAAATTATCATTATTGTTAAATGTTAATATATATATTAATTGATTTTAATTGAAGATAATGATGAATTAAAATAAAAATCTAATTGGGAGTGTTTGGAAACATGGTGTGTTTGGGTTGGAGCCCAAGCCTATTCCATAAGGAAATAGGGCAACTAAAGTATGACCATAAAAGAAAAAGGTGTGTGTGATTTTTAAATGATTCATTCTTTGATTGAGAAAGAAAACACGCAACCCCAAAACACTCTCTCCCATGCCACATTGCTATTTTGCTTTGAAATCAAATTCTTTTGATTTTTCTTCTTGTTTCTTAAAGCTAAGGAGGATCTAGCAAATCCCTCTTTAGTTCTTTGTGATTGTCTTCGTGTGGACTACGTGGGTTCGATCCTACACTTGGGTCGGTAGCAAAATACATTCAGAGACAACTTGGAGGAGCCTCCAAATGTGCGTATGTTTCTTAAACCTTGAACAGATTTTTCTGCAGATTTGATTATTTCTGTATAAACTATGATTTTTGTACCCGGATCTTGGTTCTAAGGAACGATCCATGTAGTTTATGTTTTTGTTTTCCGCTGCGTAACTGGGTCGTTCACTAACATTGGTATCAGAGCCTTGGGTATCAAATTTTTACAGTTTATTGTATGATTTATAACATGTATTTGGTTGATAGCATGTTATTTTTGAAAAATCTACAAAATCTGCTTTTGGATGAATGATTCAAATGATAAATTGGTTTAATAATGTGCTGATGAATGTTATGTTGGTTGGTTGATATCCTGGTCAAATGTTTGTGCGTTCGATTTGATTTGCATTCATGTTATTACACAAAAACTGCAAAAAAAAGTGAACTGTTCATATTGGGGATTTCCAGGTTTCGCTGCTAAGAAGTGCTCTCTGGAATTTTTCGCCTCGGCAAAGATAAAACCTTCGCCGCGGCGAAGTCTGTACCTTTCCCAATTCTGTATTTTTCGCGAAGGGACCAATATGCAATTTTTAATAACCTATAAAGCCAATAATCATTCTGCACATATAAAAGGGTAATTAATTAATAAACCCACCCAATTCAAAAATTGATTGTTTTTTAAATGTATGCTATGTACTTGTTTGTATATTGCATGGTGCCCGGTACATGAGCCTTAGACCTATGGTGATTGTTTTAAAATTTTTGGGTATGTATGGTTGTAAATTTATTAAATATGGCTTGTGTGTCCTGCCTATCTCCTCTTCTCAATGTACATTCTCTTCTCATCTCATTCCCCTCGAATGTAAATCGAGGTTGCTAAATTTGTTGATGTAAAATTAATTAATATTAATTTAATTGTAAATATAAAATGATATTTTTGTAATGTACTTAAAGACGGAGCAAAGGACGAGGCAACCATACTTGAAGACTTAAGATATTTATTACAGGACCCCTAGGTGACCCACCGATTCCTCTAGGCTCGAGGAAATCGGTTTTAGATGGGCCATGTACCGGCACGGTTTTTATTATGTTTAGAATGCATGCTAAGGTTGAATGTTGAATAACATGCCAAACAATGTCATTCTAACAAAGATAATAATCTGATAAAAAATTAAATAAAAACCCTCAATTAAAGTATATTAAGTCACGTAAGCCTTCCATCACCATAGTTTTAATCAAACCACTGTTCGTCGAAACCTTGTTCCCCAAAGTGAAGGGTACACTTCTACCAGTGGGAGGTTAAAATGCATTGGAGTTTTCCTTAATGGTGATGGGTCGACTTAAAATGATGGTTTTGCTTGTTCGCCAAAGCGAAGGTTGATAAACGCATCATAGGCATAGTAGAGCAGTGCAAATATTGTGTGTACGTGGTGACATGTAGTGTCCACTTTACTGATACTGAGAATCACACTTGAGGACAATGGTTGGAGCCATTGGATTGTGTGATTGGCTTGTTGGCTTTTTTGCATTTCAGGTTGATAGTAGGAGCTATCAACTGGTGTGGATTAAGTTTGTTGGCCTACCTAATCAACTCATTTTGGCTTGCTCGCCAAAGTGAAGGTTTGAAATAGGCCGGATGGGATCTCAGTCCACTAGGAAAGTCAACGGGCTTTCTCGAGTTACTAGTGAGGGCTATTGGCTTGAGTAAAATAGTGGGAGCATCATTTAATAAAAGACCATATTAAATATTAAATAACTTTATAATAACTTTATCTTTTCTGCAATTGTAGATTCACCAAAATGAGCATTATGAACTTGCGACCGATAATCGAGAAAGAAAAAAGGTTGGATGGATCCAATTTCTCAGACTGGTATCGTAATCTTCGGATTATACTCAAGTCAGAAAAGAAATTGTATATCCTTGAAAATCCATACATGGTTGAGCCTGATCCTAATGCCACTCAGGAAGTAAAGGATACTTATCAAAAGTTCCTTGATGATGCTGATAGCGTACAATGCTTGATCTTAGCATCGATGACACCTATGCTGCAAAAGCAGCATTAGAATATGGATGCTTCTTCCATTATTCTACACCTCAAGGAGCTTTACAAAACAAATGCTCAACATAAGAGGTACAAGGTGTCGAAAGCACTAAGTTGGGAGTCGTCTGACTGAGGGAGCCCAAGTTGGTCCTCATGTGCTCAAGATGATCGAGCACATAGATAGGCTTGAGACTTTGGGATGTGGCTTGGATGCAGAATTACAAATGGATTTAATTTTGCAATCCTTGCTTGACTCTTATGCTCTGTTCATAATGAATTTCAATATGAAAACAATGGAGAAAACCTTATCAGAACTTCTGAACATGCTGAGGACTACAGAGCAGGACTTGAAAAAGTCCAAGCCTATTTTACTGGTTGCTGCCAGTAAAGCAAAGGGTAACGGCAAGGGTAAGGCCAAGGCCAAACCCAAGCCCAAGCCCAAAGGACAGGTAGCTCTTGGGCCTGAGAGTGGCATAGGGAAAGGCAAGGTAGTCTGCTTCCTTTATGGCAAGCCTAGCCACTAGAGGAAACATTGCAAAGCTTTCCTCGCAAGCAAGAAGAAGTCAGAGGCTACGACTTCAGGTATTTATATGATTGAGATTAACTTCTCTCCCTCAACATCTTGGGTCATTGACACGGGATGTGGTACTCACATTTGTACTGATGTGCAGGGAATAAGGCAGAGTAGAGTCGCCAAGGGAGAGGTGGACCTACGAGTTGGAAATGGAGCACATGTGGCTACATTGGCTATAGGGACTTACTATTTATCTTTGCCTACGGGCTTGTTATTGGAACTACATAACTGTTATCACGTACCTTCTATTTCTAGAAATATTATTTCAGTATCCGCTTTGGATAATATAGGGTATCATTTTGAGATATCTAATGGATTGTTGTCCTTTAGTTTGAATGGTATTTTATTTGGAATTGCAAGGTTATATAATGGATTATATGTTCTTGATTTAAACAATAAAGATATTCTCAATATTGAAACCAAGAAAGCTAAACATAGTAATCAAAACCAGACATATCTTTGGCACTGTAGATTGTGTCATGTTAATAAGACTCGCATTGCAAAACTTCAAAGGGATGGAGTTTTGGCCCCTTTTGACTTTCAGTCATTTGAGGTATGTGAGTCATGCCTTTTAGGCAAGATGACCAAGTCTCCTTTCACAGGACAAGGTGAAAGGGCTACTGAGCTGTTAGGCATCATCCATAGTGATGTGTGTGGTCCACTAATAGTTGAAGCTAGAGGTGGATATTCATAGTTCATCACATTTACTGATGATTTAAGTAGATATGGTTATGTCTACCTTATGAGACATAAATTTGAAGCCTTTGATAAATTCAAGGAATTCAGGAATGAAGTACAGAATATGTTGGGCAAAAATATTAAAGCTCTTCGGTCGGATCGAGGAGGTGAATACTTAAGCTCGGGTTTTCAGAGTACCTGAAGGAATGTGGGATAGTATCACAACTCACCCCTCCTTACCCACCCCAACACAATAGAGTGTCAGAAAGGAGGAGCAGGACCTTACTTGACATGGTTAGGTCCATGATGAGTTTTAGTGATTTACCTGCATCGTTCTGGGGTTGTGCCCTAGAGACTGTGACTCACGTTTTGAACCGTGTGCTGTCAAAGTCTGTAGATAAGACTCCATATGAGCTATGGAATGGGGGAAAGCCTAACTTGTCTTATCTAAGGATTTAGGGTTACGAAGCTTATGTTAACAAAATGACTTCGAACAAGCTGGGCCTAAAATCCTATAAATGCATATTTTTGGGGTATCCAAAGGATACTATTTCTACCACCCAGAAGAGCGCAAAATTTTTGTTGCTCGATCCGGGGTCTTCCTAGAAAAGGAATATTTTCTAAGAAGTACTAGTGGGAGAAAAGTAGAACTCGATGAAGTTCTAGAACCACAAGATATACTAGACGAAGGACGGGATGATGTGCCACAGGAAGTGGTTGAGCATCATAAGGAGGTTACTTCACCACTTGTGGATCAAAGTGAACCACCTTAGGTAGTACAGGAGCTACATAGATCTAGGAGAGTACGCCAAGAGCCCGAGAGATACAGTTATCTCGTGACTCAACATGGTGACGTACTGGTCTACCAAGACGATGAACCCAGAACCTAAGACGCCATATTGGATCCAAATTCTGTTAAATGGCTTGAAGCCATGAAATCTGAGATGGACTCCATGTACTAGAACCAAGTGTGGTCTTTGGTGGAACCACCTGAAAGGGTAAAACCCATAGGGTGTAATGGGTCTTCAAGAAGAAGCCTGACATGGATGGCAACGTGCATACTTATAAAGCACGACTGGTTGCCAAAGGTTTCAAACAAATTCATGGCATTGACTATGAAGAAACCTTTTTGCCAGTTGCCATGATTAAATCCATCCGGATTATGCTTACGATTGCTGCATATCATGACTATGAGATTTGGCAAATGGATGTCAAAACTGCTTTCCTGAACGGAAACCTTGAGGAGGATGTGTATATGACACAACTTGATGGTTTCGTTCTTGATAGTCAAGCTAATAAGGTATGCAAGTTGTTAGTAAACGGTCCCGTATACGCAGCGAAAACAAAAATAATATAACAGGATCGTTTACATGAGCCAAGATCAAGGGTATGATTTTACAATTTATATTAAAAATCTGCATAAATATTCAACATGAGTTAAGAGAAACAAACGCACGTTGAAGGCTCCTCCAAATTGTCGACGAACGTTTTGCTACCGATCCAAGTGTAGGATCGAACCTGCGTAGTCCACACGAAGACAATCTCAAAAGAACCAAAGAGGGATTTGCTAGATCCTCTTTGGCTTCAAGATTAAGAAGAAAACAAAAATCAATTGAATTGATTTTTAGGCTCAAAAGTTACTGCCGTGGGAGTGTATGATCAAAGAGGGGCTGCTGTGTATTTTTGTTTTTCAAAGAAAAACTCATTTTTTCAAATCACACACACTTTTCCTTTTATATTTAAAAAACAATTTGCCCTAATCCCATACGGAATAGGCTTGGGCTCCAACCCAAACGCCCCATGTTACCAAACACTCCCAATTTGATTTATTTTAATTTCCATCATTATCTCAATTAAAATCAATTAATATATATATTTAAATATATATTAACATTTAACAATAATGATAATATATTTAAATATGTGCGAACACATATTTAAACATAATTTCACTTATTTAATTTTTCTAACAAATTAAATAAAGGCTACGACCTCAGCAAATTTAATTGCACTGTGAAATTACCAAAATACCCTTTCGCCTTAAAAGACGAAAACGCCCTTCTTTCTTCTTACATCTTAAATTGTCTTCTATGTGTGTGACCCTTAGGCTCTTCATCATATCGGCAGTGTATAGTATTGCGATTAACACCAATTAATCGTCTCACTAATACACAGACCAAGATTGGCCCCTAGCAAGGCATCATGGCCACCCGATAGATTCGGATTCAGCAAAGTAGCTACCTGTCAACGATATGGTTACCGTGCAATTCGATCCTTTCATCATACATTATCTCGACGAGATGAAGGCATAGAAGTAGTGTCAACCTTCGGTTACTCTCGATATTATTTATTCAGTTTCTGGACCAATGACCGTATTATGTTCGGATAGAGCAACAACTCAATCCCACTGTGGCCACAGTTTTAGTGCCAATGCCATATACTGAATTGCGCCGTGAGATAACTTTCTCCCGTACCCGGGAGTGATAAATCCTCTGTCAATCCACCATAGTCTTGATACACTCCTTGATGCAGCCAATCACCACCGTATTGACACTCTGAAAAGAACTGCGTTAGGCTAGTGTCAAACTACACTAATCGGTGCACAAGGCGCTCCGGTGATCTCAAGTCTAAGGATCACATGCACCACCATTCGTTAGAGGATTTGTTCCATAGACACTGGGGTTACCATCCATATGGAATCCTTTGGTGGGTCATTCCAGTGAACTTGCTGTGGTGTAATCGCCTACAACAAACACCCATGTGTTGCACCAGGTTGTCACTAAACAACCTTGACAAGTGAGATCAGTCCACGCCTTTCGACGAGGTCGCTTCAACACTGATAGCCTTACCGTATTATCCGTGCCCTTAGTTCGAATAATACTGGGGCTATGGACGTTTCTAGAATGGCCACCATATGTGCTCATAGGGTTCTCACTATCAAGATTTGAAACACTTGATACCCTCGTCACGGCTCTACCATTCTAAGGACATATATCAATCCATATTGCAATAATAATGATTTACGCGATATAGAATAAAATGCCTTTTATTGATTAATGAACATTATTACAAAGAGTCAATTCTACAATAATTGATTGGCTCTAGGGCATCTAGTCTAACAATCTCCCACTTGCACTATAGCCAATCATTCATGTATTTAACACCAAATGATCTCAAGTGCCTGTCATGCTTCAGTTGCGACAGAGGCTTTGTTAGTGGATCTGCGAGATTGTCGTCAGTATGCACTTTACTAATCTGCACGTCTTTCCTCTCAACTATCTATCTGATGAGATGGAATCGTCTGCGTATGTGTCTGGATTTCTGATGAGACCTTGGTTCCCTGGCTTGAGCAATTGCTCCATTGTTGTCACAATAGATGTCTATAGGATCAACAATCGTATGAACCACACTGTAACGCCCCACCTGAGGTACGTAGTTATTGTTTCCTCTTTTGCTCTTATTTGCGTTGGTTTTTGGTAATATTGTTTGACTGAGTGTTGTGTTGAATGCTTGCCCTGAAATTGGTTGAAAATAGAAGAAGTTTAGTGTACCAAGCTTCGCCGGGGCGAAGATGAATCTTCGCCGTGGCGAAGATGTGTTGAAACCACGAGGAAACTCTCTGGACAGTTTCGCTGTGGTGAGAAGTTTCGCCGCGGCTGACGACGCTTTAAAATGTTTGTTGAGTTTTAGATATTTTTCTTCCCTAAGGGCAATTTGACCATTCTACCCCTAATTAGCAGGGAAAAGTGGGGAGTTAATTGTAAGGATTTTTCATGGAGAATATGTTGATATGGGGGTGAGTTTGTAATG
>CM047908.1:14470797-14473297 GCA_026229545.1 Pistacia atlantica
GTCGAATCTATTCTAACTATAAAAAAGCGAAAAGTTTTCATCAAAGAAAGAATTTTCCTTCGAGCCTGACAGAAAAAAAGAATTTTTTTTTTGAAAAACTGTTAAAACCAATAAGGATATATATCTTGTTTACCAAGGCGGTGCTCCTTTTTTTTTTTCTGATATTTATACCGGATTCAATCAATGAATTGGAACGAATCAACCAATCGGGGTCTTTTTTTTTTAATGAGTCTGCTTTTATGTTATTTCGTACTGCACAATTCCTTTGTTTGTGGGATCATTTTCTCACGAGAGGTAATGAAAAGAATTTTAGAATGGATTTCTACCTATGCCTAGATCGCGGATAAATGGAAATTTTATTGATAAGACCTTTTCAGTTGTAGCCAATATCTTATTACGAATAATTCCGACAACTTCAGGAGAAAAAGAGGCATTTACCTATTACAGAGATGGTGTGATTTGATTATTCTTTTAGTTAACGCTTTCCGTGTTAGGAGAAAGACAGATGATTCGGGAGATAAAAGAACGAAAAATAAAAAAGATTATTGAAAAAAATCTACGCTTGTTGAAGGTGAAGTTTCTAGATAAAACAATTCCTTCTGTCGTGTATCCCCGATTAATGCAGCCTCAGATGCTTCAATTATCGATTCGAGTATTGAGCGAAAGGTTACACCTATGGGTTCTGTATTGCAAGTCAACCCTACTACACTAGTACCGATAGGCGGCATAGGGGAAGAGGCGCTACGCCTAGGAATCAACAACACGAAAACTTTGTTATAAATTACCCCTTTTCCTTATCGGGATTGGGACTAAGAAGAATGGTTGGGATAACAAACATCCATCTCGTTCGTACTTTGGATACCCTTATAACCATCGAAGACTGTTGAAGTGATTAATTCCTAGAAATTAAGGGGCGTTGAAAACAAAGAAATTGTTGGAGTTTCCATTTTATTTAGTACCAGTACCAACACGCGCGATGTTAAGAAAAAATATCTTTTGCAGGAAGGTTGGCTAGAGATTTCTTGTAAAAACATTAGCCCCACTCAGTTCATAAGGAGAATATTTCAATCTTTTTTGATTTCTTGTATTATTCTCATTATGCACATAAGGGAGGAGCCGTATGAGATGAAAGTCTCATGTACGTTTCTGGAACGGAGAATTCGTTGAATCGAATGACGACCGTAACGGATGTCAGCTCAATCCGAAGGAAATTATGCGGAAGCTTTACAGAATTATTATGAAGCTATGCGACTAGAAATTGATCCCTATGATCGAAGCTATATACTCTATAACATAGGCCTTATCCACACAAGTAACGGAGAACATACAAAAGCTTTAGAATATTATTTTCGGGCACTAGAACGAAACCCGTTCTTACCACAAGCTTTTAATAATATGGCTGTGATCTGTCATTACGTGCGACTATCTCGACTATAGAAAGAAAAAAGGGGGAAGAAAGAGCAAATACACTAATAAATACTAGAAAAAAAAAATAGGCTTTCTACATATGCATCGTGGAAAAAACGATTTTTATCAGCTGTAGCAAAGAAAGCAACTTCATAGAAGTCAAAATATGAAGAAATAGATATGCCTAGATACTTTATTCTATGGATAAAGGATCTAATTGATAGAGGAAGCACCGTAAAGACCAATTCGCAAGGTTTTGGGCCGATGCCGATCCAATAAGAACTGCTTATTTATGTCATGATATGAGATAAAAGTTAGGAATCAACTTATGTAATAAAGTGGATCCCCTAAAGTATTGAGCAGCGGTGTAGCATCAAATCCCAAAGACAGTAAGCCTTTTCTTTCTTATCTTTCTTAAGAAGAAAAGTCTTTTTCAAAGATTCTATATAAATTAGAAATTTTTATATGAAACCGGGATAGCTACCTTTCAGAAAATTCTAACGAGAGCGAAAATGCTTACTTATATGTTATTCTTCTGAGGGTGGGAGAAAAGATAAAATGAAAGCTGATTATTAATTTAATCAAAAGTCAAGTTTGAAACTCATGCTCATGGAATTAACCTCTTTTGGTTAACCCGAGAAAAAAAAGGGAAAAAAGGATAAAGATAGATCGATGAGAAATCTCATTCAATTCGATAGAGTAGATTAAAAAAAAACTGGGACACCAAAAGAATTCATTGCCGAGCCGTATGAGGTGGGAAACTCTCAAGTACGGTTCTAAGGAAAGGAATTGACCCGCCTATTCCGACCGAGGAGAACAGGCCATTCGACAGGGAGATTCTGAAATTGCGGAGGCTTGGTTCAATCAAGCCGCCGAGTATTGAAACAAGCTATCGCGCTTACTCCTGGTAATTATATTGAAGCGCAGAATTGGTTGAAGATCACGGGGCGTTTCGAATAAGAAATTGATTTCTTTCGAATTTCGATTTTATTTTGTTATAATTAATATTAATTGTTTGTTGGCCCCATCAGTTAAATAATCAGTTAAATAAAAAGGATCATTTCTCTGGGAACAACCAATCAAAGAATTTCAT
>CM047908.1:14483297-14490819 GCA_026229545.1 Pistacia atlantica
GAATTGTCTTATGACTCATCAATCAGATAGATGAATCTTTTGAAAGAACTCTTCAATTCGCGGAAGAAGTGATCCCTTCTTTCCTTACTGGTTGATCCCCAGACCTACTCCTACTCTTTGCGCTCTATCAACTAATCTTATTCTTGGATCTTGTTCGTAAGATTGAGAAAAATAAATATTTTTTATGTATTCTTCGAATTTCTATGTGTATTAAACCCCTACAGTATCATATATTTTATTGCTTTATACTTGATACTTTCCGTTTTTCATTTTCTTTTAGTTATTGTTATTGTCTTCTTTGTTATATTTCCTTCTCTTTGAGATTAATATAAAACTAAAGAGTATATCTTTTCATTTCATGGGTCGAAACAAGAAACACACTTCGAATATTTTTTTATTGACTTTTCTATGTCAGAGACAAAAGAGAATTTCCTATTTTAATTTTAAAATTAAAATACAATATTAAATTATTAAATTAAATATAAATAATAAATAATAGGAGACTGTAAATGAAAGTTTCTTTTTCACATCCACTCTCCTCACATTGTCGGAACAAAATAAAAAGATCATATGCATCGATATGAAAGATATGAAACTATTTGATACATGAAGCCATGATCGGATTTCTATCTATATAAGATATATATTAGATAGAACTCAAAATGGATCTTCTTGTGTTCGGGAATCAAAGAAAAAGAAAGATATTGGAACTATCTCTTACTATCTCTTGGGGTGTAACTTGGAATAAACCTTTCTTCTGTAGAGGAGCGGAATATCAAGTTATTCCTATGGAACGTCTAGGAACAAAAAGATTTAATCGGAAATATCGACGGATTCTTTCGGAGTCCAAAGAAATATGAAATAAAAAAAGATTTACTGTTCCAATTTCATATCTATCGAATTTAAAATTTTAATATCAGAATAGTGGATAGAGTCGTGATTCAATGGCTTAGGTCCACTTACTTTTTATTTTGTTGCTTTCTAATCTTTAAAATGGATTTGATTGCAATAATGGAAAAGAAAAACATTTGGCGATTGAAGAGACGACTTATCATTTATCATTACTCATACTTATCATCACTCATCATAATAAACAAATGTTCAACTTTCTTTTCTAATTTCTAACTAGACTTACTATTCTAATTACTATATTAGAACTCATTCTAAGGATAACTTATTATCATTAAATTATACAGTTTACAATTCCATTATTATATGTATTATTATATGTATGGTTGGTTACTTTTTTTTATTACAAAACAATATCAACAATATCTCTATTCTTCGTTTAAATATGAATATTACCGCTTGAGTTTTTTTATGAAAAAGGCCAAAGCCCCTTATCGGATTTGAACCTGATGACTTACGCCTTACCATGGCGTTACTCTACCACTGAGTTAAAGGGGCTATTTGATTCAATTACTGAATGAGTCACTAAGGGGATAAGATAGATCTATCTATGCATATATATATTATAAGGATATATGCAGTAGACTCATAGTGGTTAGTGGCCCAATCGGGAACGAGAATTTCGATTTCCTTAAGGAGTATAAGGATAGGGTAAATTTGGTTTATTGATATTGGATTTGATAAATATCAACGAAATTAATTGTTTCAATACCAACCCTAATTGAATTGACTTTAATTGACCTGACCCCCATCAGAACGGAACAAAATTCATTTGATTGATACATAGACCTACCAATTCGACATAGATCCAAGATAGTTCATTGAAGCATGTGATGAAGAGATTCAGTTTGTCGCCCGAACCAAATTTCAATTTTTATTTTAGAGAAAAAAAAAAGAATTTTCGATAACTTGTTGATCCCCGTTACCCGATTTTCATATTTCTCATTTGGTAATTTCCTGGCTTAGTGTGATATAGAGATAGGCCTATCTCATCTTAATAAGGAGTGAATCAATGAATGAAAGTGGGAGAAATGAAGTTTAACCTTCTTTTATGTCTGACCAATGACTTCCCAAAAAAGTCCTTTACTTCGTCCTATTTTTATTATTCTTTTTTGAATATCAATTTAGATAATAGATTGAATATTATAAATAAAATGGCGGTTCAAATGAGTGATTCATAAGTCTAAATGACGAATCAAAAAATGCTATAGTTGGGATCAGAAAAGACGAAAAGATCTTTCAGATCTAGTCATACCATTCCATTATATTGACAATTTCAAAAAACTCTTCATACTATGAGCATAGTATGATGGCGGTCGGGCAAGTATGCCCCCATCGTCTAGTGGTTCAGGACATCTCTTTCAAGGAGGCAACGGGGATTCGACTTCCCCTGGGGGTAGGGTACTACGAAAGGAAGTTGATCATGGATTATCAATAAGTATAGAATTGATTCTTCCTGGGTCGATGCCCGAGCGGTTAATGGGGACGGACTGTAAATTCGTTGGCAATATGTCTACGCTGGTTCAAATCCAGCTCGGCCCAATAATTCGCTGATCCACCATGAAATGATATAACCACTTTTGTTTGCCAGAAATGCAAGATTCAAAAAAGTCCAATTTTCTGATATATCCCTACCTCTTTTTTATTTTTTTATTTGCTCTATTTATTTGTATTTGTTCCCATAAATTCTGATCTTGCTAACGAGGCTGATTCATATCAGGATCATTAAGTCTAAAGTCTAATGAAAAGACTAAAGTAAAGACAAAAAAAGACTTTTTTTGTCATTGAAAAGTGGATTATCAATCGATTTGGCAATAGCGAAACGAAAGGATTACTAGGAATACGTGCTGCTCTCACTAAAGTGTATATCCTTGTGGATATTAATATATCACTCGCGGCTCTGTTAAAAAACGACGATTTTAATCTAAATAGAAATGGTTTGAATGAAATCATAAGAATATGTATGCTGTACATTTTATTTCCCCGGGATTGTAGTTCAATTGGTCAGAGCACCGCCCTGTCAAGGCGGAAGCTGCGGGTTCGAGCCCCGTCAGTCCCGACGGATCCAAATCCAATAACCAATAAAAAAAATACATCAATAGATCTCTCCATTTTCTGTTAAACTGGGTACAAAAGGTATAATTTCATTCCCAACGGTATCCTTCTTTTTTTTCTTTTTCGTTTCGCATTTCTCATCAACCGGTACCGGTTAATGAGAAAGAGACATGTGTGAATTGGTCCAATTATTGGTAGTGGTAGCATCATATTCAGGATTCCAAGAGATACCGTATTGGGTCTGGTTTTTTTTTTTCGACTGCTCTCGATCCGTGTATGTAATAGAATCGAGTACACCATATCGTTATATCGTTCCCGGAAGCATATCCACAAATGTAATTCATTTCTTGTACGATACAAAATGAATTTAAGATAGTTACTTTGATAAAATACTTTTCAGAGTAAAAATATCTTCTTTTCTGGTTTCCATTTTGTGTAACTTAAATTACTAGTTTGAATTTAAAACTATCTATCTCATTCAAATTTCACACCGAACTTTTGATATATGCGTTCGATTACTAATGCAAAGAAAGAGAGAGGATATTCTTAATAAAATCAAGATAAAGATCGACCAAGGATCTCGCCCCTCTTAGAGGGGGAATGAATAATCTTTATTTTTAATTGTCGAAGAAAGAAAAATAAAAAAATCGAAAATAGTCAATTTCCTGGAATATTCGATTTTTTTATTATACTGGGACTCGTCTTTATCACACTTCCGTTTTCTTTGTTTTTTTGTTTTTTCAAGAAAATTAGATCATTAAAAAAAAGTAGTTTCGAACTTAACTCTTTTCGATTTCCTTTCTATTCTTTGTTTGGGTTTATCGATTTCCTTTCTATTCTTTGTTTGGGTTTATCGATTTCCTTTCTATTCTTTGTTTGGGTTTATTTGTAAACCATTTGTAAATAGAAATAATGGACGTGGAAAGCGGTTAGATGGTTGTACAAGGAAGGCGGTAGATTATAGAACAGACAGAATGGCAAAGAATGATAAATAAAAATAAAGTAGTTAAAGTAGAAACTAAAGGAATTCTTTTGATTGAATCCGGAATCCAAATTTGTATTCGGTGTGTGGATAAAAGATCTACCTATGTTATACTATTCAATTCTCGACGCTGAATCGACTTGATAGCTCAGATATTGTTATTCATGATATTGATCCGATTCGATATCATCGAAATGGAATTCATCCCATTGAATTTACAAGCGAAAGGTTTATCATCTCTATGGGATTAAATCCCGAGTTATTGCGAAGTAAAAAAAAAAAAACGAAAGGATGAGATTATGGAAGTAAATATTCTCGCATTTATTGCTACTGCACTGTTCATTCTAGTTCCTACTGCTTTTTTGCTTATAATATACGTAAAAACTGTCAGTCAAGGTGATTAATTTGAATGAAACTTGACTTCTTAGTTCTTATCAATGATTTAAGAAAAAAGATTCCAATTTCACGTCTTAAATGAAATGAAGGGACTAGAATCAGCAGTAGCCTATGAGATTCGATAGTATGGTCGAAAGATTCATATATGAATCTTCGACCATACTATCTATTTTGATTATTGTACTGCAGAAAGATACAAACTGAATAGAGATCAATCTACAATATGTATATGGATCTTCATACATCTTAATATCAATTAAATAGATGGAATCTACATAGTATCTCAATTCTATTTCTTTGCTTTATCTATTTTCTTTTGTTGATTCCAATCAATCTGAAATAATCAAAAGGGAACTCTTACAATTTTCTAATTTCTAGATTTCTTATTATTATTATTTTCAATATGAATTCCGGTATCCATTAAACACGAATCAAATCAATGAAGGAAAAACAATATTGGGCATATATTACTAAAAGAAAATCAAGTTAATAAAATAAAATGAAAATAAAGTAATCTTTTTTTTTTAGCATTTCGAAGAAGTTACCATAGAACTCCTTGGATCATCTGTCAACCGCTCAATCAATTACTTCGGATTTCGAAATTGAATTAAATTAATTAATTCAATATTAAGATGCAGAACGGTCTAGAAAAAATCTATAAAAAAAGTGATACAATTTGATTCCCCAACTCAATTAGTAGTATCTCTAGAGTCCACTTCTTCCCCATACTACGAGTGAAAGGGAAAATGTAAAAACTACCATTAAAGCAGCCCAAGCGAGACTTACTATATCCATGTGAATTATGTCCCCTATCTCTATGAATATGAAGGAATTATTCCATTATTGTTTACTAATAATAGTGGAATCACTGGTGCAGAGTCAAAAAGGGATTCTGACCCAAGACCCTTGATGAAAGACTCTAAATCCACGTATAACAAGGTATAACAAGTTCTTATATGATTTCTAGTAGAATCGGGAAACATTAAACAAAATACGCAGTCACACTTTTCTTTGGAAGTATCAAAGGGAATGTTACGAATATGTAGGAATAAGAAGACCCATTCTTCCTTTATGCATCCAATCTAATATTGATTGAATGCCCGTGCACTCAGAGACTTCATGAGTCTGTATACTCTGTATACAAAGTATTTTCTGCCCCTTCCATAACGATTAATTCGATTTTCCGTTTGACTATCCAATCTAATTCAAGACCTGGTAAGTAGACACTCCATTAGTAGTGGAAAGAAATCGGTAACTCTTGATTTGATATGATAGCCTTTCCACTACTAGAATCTTCCCTTGAATCCTAGATGCAAAGATTTACAGCACTTTAAAGAACGGAACCCGCAGTTATTTAGAACAATAAAGTATCAAGAGTCTTTTTCCTACGCCTTGTTTTGCTGTGAAAAATTCGGCGAGTTATACCAGCAAAGCAGAATAAGGGATTTCGAGTCTTGTCTTTTGTTGATCAGGCGACACCCAGATTTGAACTGGGGAAAAAGGATTTGCAGTCCCCCACCTTACCGCTCGGCCATGCCGCCAAAACTATACAAAATAGATGAAAATATTCCCGTTTGCTTGTTTTGTTTTTTGGGGGTTACTAAATGTCTTTTTTTTATTGTACTTCTATCTGAAACCTCGTGTTCCTTAATTCCTTGCCTAAAAGAAATCCGTCCTCTTTTTTGAAGTGGATCCATCCCTTCAATTGTTTTTTATAGTATCTCAAAACACACAATATCGAAATTCCTCTCTTTTCTATTGATCTATTGACAAAGCAAATATTGATTTTCAGTCACACAAGCCAAAAATCCAGGACAAATTGGAACCATTAACTATTGACTGGAAAACTCTTGGATTTCAATCTCAAATTGGGTTTCCTAATGATAAATGATGTAAGAAAAACAAAATTGATACATAACTAATCAGTATTGATTTTTTTCAATAAAAAAAGACTTCTCAATTTCAATTATAACCGCAATTCTGAGTCTATGTAAACCCCAGAACCTAAGTTGTTACAGTTACACAACTATCTTATCGGGTATCTTATCTGTCTATGATGCCTGTCTATAGGGAATTAGCAGGAAATTGCTGTACTGTAATTTATGAAGATAAAATCGAAATTTTGATAGAGCATGACATGTGCTGTCCCTGAATAGAACTATGCAATAAGGTGCAATAAGGGGAAGCGATGTATATAGAGATAGCTAGATCCGCACGGGTTTAATAAATACAAGTCTTCTTACGCACTTCAATCGTATTCTCAAAATTCTACTAAAAAAAGAAAAAAGAGTTTTCTGCAAATCATTTTTTGAACAATGGAATCCACGACAAGGTTAAGTGCTAAAAAAACAAACTTTCTATTGTTATATTGTTTCTGATTATTATGTCTTTAGCTCAGCGAATAGATCAAATCCCGAATCCGTTTATTTTTCTGGTATCCAGTCGGATTGGAATATGGAATATCATAATAATGGTATAAATTGAATTACTTTTCTATACAAAACTCCGTAAGTCTAAGTGGAATTTCTCAATTCCTTTCCATTTGTATTTCTCTCTTAGAAATTCCAATTTAATTAAGTCTAAAATTATCTTTTTTCCTCCGTTCATATGTATTTCATATTTCAACATTCCATATATATGGAGTTGGGTAAAATTTCATGTGATTCAGTAAACAGAATCGAAATTCTATCATTGCTAGATCGATTCATATGATTCGATGCAGAAATGGGATTTTTTGATAAATGGGAAATTCAAAATGCTCGGAGATGGAAATGCGGGAATGTCTACAATACCTGGGTTTAATCAGATACAATTTGAAGGATTTTGTAGGTTCATTGATCAGGGCTTAACAGAAGAACTTTCTAAGTTTCCAAAAAATTGAAGATACAGATCAAGAAATTGAATTTCAATTATTTGTGGACACATATCAATTGGTAGAACCCTTGATAAAAAGAAAGAGATGCTGTATATGAATCACTCACATATTCTTCTGAATTATATGTATCCGCAGGATTAATTTGGAAAGGCAGAGGGGATATGCAAGAACAAACAATTTTTATTGGAAACATTCCTCTAATGAATTCCTTGGGAACTTCTATAGTAAATGGACTATACAGAATTGTGATCAATCAAATATTGCAAAGTCCCGGTATCTATTACCGGTCCGAATTGGACCATAAC
>CM047908.1:14502486-14654986 GCA_026229545.1 Pistacia atlantica
TGACATGAACCTTGACGGAGGCCCAACTGAAATTGGGCCATGGCCTTTGGCCACATAATAGATGGTTCATGCTTGGACTTGATAAGGCCCAAGATGATTTTTGGCCCATACAATATATACATATATACAATAACATATACAGTAGCACATCTCTATAGTGATACTCTATATAGGAATAACTTCAATATAGTTATAAAAAATTATGGTTCCAACTTGGGTCAGTTGTAAATAAGAATAAATTTCATATTGTAATAAGTTATCATTTTTCTAGGTGTCAACTTATCTCTACATAGTAATAATTATCTGTATATTGCAAAAAAAAATGCTATATTATGTTAGTGTATGCCCTAGGAACTAATCGTGTTGTCCATTTTAAGACATTGTAACGCCCCACTTGAGGTACGTTGTTATTGTTTCCTCTTTCGCCCTTAATCGAGTTGGGTTTTTTGTTATATTTGTTTGTTTGAGCGTTATGTTGAATGTTGCCCTGAAATTGGTTGAAAATAGAAGAATCTTAGTGAACCAAGCTTGCAGGGCGAAGATGTGTTAGACCAAGGGCGAAACTCTCTGGGAGAGCCCTGCCGCGCGACAAAGGTTTCTTCGCCGCGGCGACGGGCCGATTTTTATGTTGGTTGAGTTTTAGATATTTTCTTCCCCAAGGGCAATTTGACCTTTCTACCCTTAATTAGTAGGAAAAGTGGGGAGTGAATTGTAAGGATTTTTCATGGAGAGTATGTTGAGATGGGGGTGAGTTTGTAATGAATCAAAGGATATGGATGGAATTTCCAAAGAAGAGTAAGGGCAAAATGGGAATGATTGTGTTTTTATTTCATTAAAAGGAATTAGAATCAAAGAACCCTTCATTTCTTCTTCTCAAAAACGTGACTCTTCATTCTTCTCCTCTCAATTTCTCTTTTCTTTTGATCAAGGATTTTCAAGGGTTTTTGAAGTGATTTTGGGGTAGAAAAGCAACCTAAGGCTTCCTAAGGTAAGGATTTCTTCTTAAGTTGTGTGATTTGGGAGTTTTAACCCATATTAGAGTTTGAGGGTTTTCATTCTTTTGGTTAAGAATAGAGAGAATAGTCAAGAAAACCAAGTGAAAAGAAGAATTGGTGAAGTCTCTCCATAACATGTAAGTAAAACCCAACCCAAGTTGAGATTCATGAAATTTCTTGATTAGGGTTTTGATAGAAATGATGTATGTATGTGATGTGCATGTAATATGCCATGTATGGAGTATTAAATGGAAATTTCTATGCTTTGTGAATGTTCTTACCTTGCAAATTTGAGAAATGAGTGTTGGTTTGGCAAGGTAGTTGAGGTGAAATTTAAGGGGTATGATGAATCCCCTTTTTGGAAGTGTTTTCTATGGCAGGCTTTGTGGCTTTGTGAAGGGGTTTTTCCCCATTTTGGATGGTTAGGAAAAGTTTTAGATTCATGGCTATGAGATAGTTTTATAGTGCACATGAGTTGTTTGATGAAATGCCTAATAGAGGTTGAGTGGTAGTAATGAACCTTAATTCTTGCAACATTGCATGTTGGCATTTCACAAGTGCATTAGTAGAGATGAATCATTCATGTGCATTGTTATATGCATTGAAAAGTGACCTAAGAAAGAGTAGAAAACTTTGTGTATAGAAATACCCTATGAGTAGAGAGCTTAGTGGGTAAAATTACTCTAAGGGTAGAGAGCATTGAAAAAATGCTACAATAGAATGAGTTAGAAGAGTAGTATAGTTGGGATGATGCTTTGTGATCATCACCCGATCCGTTATGGGAATCGGATGGATGCTTTGTGATCATCATCCGAATAGCCTTAGAGAGATGGGTCGATGCTTTGTGATCGTCACCCAATGAGTAATAGAAAAAGGGTAGATGCTTTGTGACCACTACCCGATTAATTAAGAGATATGTAGGTTGATGCTTTGTGATCATCATCCAATGGCTAGTAGAAACGGGTTGATGCTTTGTGATCATCACCCGATAGTGACTAGAGACGGGTAAATGCTTGGTGATCATTACCCAAAATTCATGAGAAACGGGTAGGTGCTAGGTGATCTCCACCCGATAGTTAGGAGGAACCGAGATGGTGCTTTGTGATCCTCACTCGGTAGTCACTAAGACCGGGTTGGTACTGTGTGAATTCCACCCGATAGCCATCGAGAGTGAAATGGTGCTATGTGAACGCCATTCGGCCGTACCTCCGGTAAGATGAGGCCATGTTGTTGTTAGAAACAGAAATAGAAAGAATTAGAAAAGGAAAGAATTAAGAGTCACACACAGAGACATTAGAGAGTTTTACTTATCGAGCATTATTTGTACTCACCCCGTTATTTTCCTTTGTGGATGCAGGTTCTAGGTGATGATTCGGTTGGAGGGCGTCGGCGCGCGAGGAGCAATAGCTACACTGTTCCCCTATTTTGTCTTTTGAAATGCACTTTTGTAAACAGTAACTTTTGTGTATAAAAGACATGCGAGTATTAATGAAAAGAAATTTTTTTGGGCCCAATTATCCATTGTAAATTGCATGCATAGTACTAGTTTCAGTAGGTGTTACATTTTTGGTATCAGAGCAAAGATTTTGGGATTAAACAGTGTACTATTCTCATCGCCACGACGTCCTCTAACCAACCGTGTGAGTAATTCTTTCCTTACAGTAATTGTTTCTTGAGTTCATTAGTGTAAGCATTTTGTAGATGAGGCGTAGTTATCGAAATCGCGGTAAAGGCGTGGTGAATGAAGGAGAACCTTCTAACCCACCGAGTCTACGCCCCTCCCTTGGATGAAGCTAGAATCGGGAATAATACACGAGGTTATGATTGAAACTCGGGGAGAGTTGTACCCCCGTACGAGCAGCCGCTCGCCTGTCGAGAGAGGGCAAACGGTACCTCCCCAGTACGAACGAGTTGAACCGATATATGGTCTTTCCAGTCAACATCAGCCCTCGAGTTTAAGGGTACTACGGATCCAAAGAGGTAGCGAGGAGGTGGCTTGGGTTAGTAGAACGAGCCACGGGTTTATTTCCCATGTCAGACCGGGAGAAAATCCGGTATGCGAGTTTCCTGTTTCGGGGAGATGCCCGAATTTGGTGGGAATTAATGGAAGAAACTCATGACGCGACTGTGATGACGTGGGGAGAGTTTAGGCAAGAGTTTGAGGCTGTGTATAGATCAGAGGACCAAGTTCATGAGAAGGTCCAAGAATTTATCAGTTTACAGCAAGGAGCTAGCGCTGTGAAAGAGTACTTGGTGAAGTTCAACGCCCTTGCAAGGTTTGCACCGGGAATAGTTAGCACCCCGGCCTTGAGAAGGGATAAGTTTGTGCATGGATTGAAGCCGGAGATAGCCCGGGATATTATGACAAGCTCCAACCCTCCTCGCAATTACAGTGAGGCCTTGAGGCGGGCAATGAAGGCGAAGATTTTTGAGAATAAAATCTTCCCCGTAGGATCCTCGACGGGAGGACCGAAGGAGCTACCCTCCGCTCCTCAGAGAGCGAAACATGAGGGTGAAAAAGGCAAAGACATGAAGAATCAGAAAAGAAGTTTCAAGATAAATGAGAATAGAAAGGAGTGGAGGAATAAGCGACCTCGAAGCGGAAGGGTTTCCTCCTTGCCCTAAGTGTGGGAAGAACCACCGGGAGAGTGTCGAAGATCGAGAGTATGCTATAGGTGCCGACAGCCAGGGGCACATGATGAGGGATTGTAAAGCTCCTCTTCCACCAACTCTCAGGGGTGGTTCAGGGGCACACGAATGCCGCAGAGTTTTTACTGTGGCACAAGGGGAAGCAGAGGCCAGTCCATCAGCCGTTACTGGTCAGTTATTATTTCATGCAGTCCCTTTATATGCTTTAATTGATTCGGGTGCTACCCATTCGTTTATATCTTATGGGATGCTTGAGAGATTAGGTTTGAAACCTACTAGAGCGGCTCAACCCATTAAGATAAAAGCGCCGATGGGGTTAGTGTTGTGACTCAAGAGATTTTGTTGAGAGAGTCCTTAGTGATCCAGGGGTAGAGAGTTAAGCTTGACTTAATAGTTTTTGATATGCCCGACTTTGATGTGATTCGGGCATGGATTTCCTAGGGAGGTATGGAGTAGAAATTGACTGTCGGAAAAAGAAGGCGAGGTTTAACCTCGACAGTGGAGATAAGTTTAGTTTTGGAGAAGGCCATCAGTTGAGCATGCTGATTAGTAATGTAAAGGCCAGGAAGATGTTGAGAAAGGGGTGTTCGGGGTATATTGCCCATGTAGTGCAGAGTGGTGATGTTCCACAGTTAGAGATCCAGAGGGTGCCAGTAGTTCGAGACTTTCTAGATGTGTTTCCGGAAGAGTTACCGGGTTTGCCTCCAGAGAGAGGTAGAATTTAGTATCGAACTAGCACCAGGGACAGCACCAATATCTAAAGCCCCTTATAGAATGGCCCCAGCTGAGCTCCAAGAATTAAAGAAGCAACTCCAAGAGCTTTTAGATAAAGGCTTCATCCGACCAAGTCATTCCCCTTGGGGAGCTCCAATCCTGTTTGTGAAAAAGAAGGATGGATCACTAAGGATGTGTATCGATTATAGGGAGTTGAATAAAGTTACAGTGAAGAATAAGTACCCGCTACCCCGGATAGATGACCTTTTTGATCAGTTGAAAGGTGCAGCAGTGTTCTCCAAAATTGATTTGAGGTCCGGGTATCATCAGGTAAGAGTGGCTGAGCAAGATGTGGCTAAAAGCGCCTTTCGTGTGCACGGGCATTATGAATTTGTAGTAATGCCTTTTGGCTTGACTAATGCCCCATCAATTTTTATGGACTTGATGAACAGGGGTATTCCACGAGTATTTGGATCAGTTTATTGTTGTCTTCATCGACGACATTGATTTACTCAAAGTCCGAGAGAAGAGCATGAGAAACACTTGGGATTAGTATTGCAACGAGAGAAAAGAAGTTGTGTGCTAAGTTCTCCAAGTGTGAATTTTGGCTGAATCAAGTGATATTCTTGGGTCATACCGTGTCGAAGGAAGGGATTTCGGTAGATCCGAGTAAAGTGCAGCAATCCTAGAATGGCAAGGCCAGAACAGAGAGAAATCGGGGAGTTTCTTAGGCTTGAGAGGTTACTACCGGCGATTTGTAGCAGATTCGCCCTAAGGCTTGGGCAGGATTGCTGACTCTTACCAAGCAGAAAACTCCTTTTGTCTGCAGTGCGGCTTGCAAGAAAGCTTCCAAGAGTTGAAGAAGAGGTTAACATCGCTCACGTGCTCGTGTTACCGCGAGGAGGGTGTAGATTATGACATTTATGCGAGACGCCTCTTTGCGGGGACTCGGGCGTGTTGATGCGATTAGGTAGGGTTATAGCTTATGCTTCTCGTCAATTGAAAAGAGTACGAGACCAGATACCCTACGCATGACTTAGAGTTAGCATGTGGTCTTTGCTTTAAAGATATGGAGGCATTACCTTTATGGTGTGAAGAGTAATATCTACACGATCATAAGAGTTTGAAGTACTTCTTCACTCAAAAGGAATTAAATATGAGGCAGAGGAGGTGGTTAGTGCTGGTCAAGGATTATGATTGTGAGATCAAGTATCAACCGGGAAAAGCCAATGTCGTGGCCGATGCTTTGAGTAGAAAAGCCCATGTTTTCCGGCCTACTAGGCAGAAAGAGTTAATAGAAGAATTGTCTAAGGAGCAGATTGAGGTGGTTCCGGGAAAAATTGCCGCCTTCTGATGCAGTCCTCTTTACTAGAGGAAATTAGAGAAAAGCAAATGGGTGATGAGTGGTGTCAGAAAATAGTTCAGCAAGTGCATGAAGGCAAGACATCAGAGTTCTTTGTGAGAGATGGTGTCCTCTATTTCAGAAATCGGTTGTGCATTCCTCCAAATGAGGAGTTGAAACAGAAAATCCTTATAGAGGCTCATGACACACCGTACACCGCTCATCCGAGAGCAACCAAGATGTATCAGGACATCAAGAAAGGCTATTGGTGGTCAGGTATGAAGAAAGACATCGCCGAGTTTGTGGCTAAATGTCTAACTTGTCAGCGGTGAAGGCAGAACATCAACGGCCGTCAGGGTTGCTTCAGCCATTGAGTGTTCCAGAGTGGAAATGGGAAAGCATTTCAATGGATTTTATCATGGGTCTTCCTAGAGTGCAGAAAGGGTGTAATGCTAAATGGGTGATTGTGGATAGGTTAACCAAGTCAGCCCATTTTCTCCCAGTAAAGGAGAGTACCACTACAGATCAGTTGGCTCAGATTTACCTCAAGGAGATAGTCAGATTGCATGGTGTGCCCAAGACTATAGTATCAGATAGAGATTCCAGATTTGTTTCAGCCTTCTGGACAAGTTTACAGAAGAGTTTGGGTACCCGTTTAGCATTCGATCGCCTATCATCCTCAGACAGATGGCCAAACCGAGAGAACGAATCAGGTGCTCGAGGATATGTTGAGAGCCTGTTGCATGGATTACAGAGTATCCTGGCATGAGATGTTATCCTTAGTAGAATTTGCCTACAACAACAGTTATCAGTCTACAATTAGAATGGCGCCTTACGAGGCTTTGTATGGTAGACGGTGTAGGTCTCCGCTTCATTGGGATGAAGTGGGAGAGAGAGATGAGTTGAGTACCGCTCTTGGGCCAGAGATGACTCAGAAACTTGTAGAAGATGTGAAGGTAATCCGAAGTAGAATGAAGCAAGCCCAAGATCGACAGAAGAGTTATGCCGATTTGAAGAGGAAAGAGGTAGAATTCCAAGTGGGCGACAAGGTGTTTCTGAAGGTTTCCCCTTATAAGCGAGTCATGCGTTTTGGAACCAAAGGGAAGTTAGCACCGAGGTTTGTAGGTCCTTTTGAGGTCTTGCAATGAGTGGGAAAGGTGGCCTACAGATTGGCTCTACCACCTAGTATGGATAGGGTGCATGATGTCTTCCATGTCTCGATGCTACGGAAATATGTAAGTGATCCCCTCCACATCTTGAGCGTAGAGGGACGTTGAAGTAGCAGAGAATCTAGTATATGAAGAACGTCCAGTTCAAATTCTAGATCGAAGGGTTAAAGAGCTTCGGAACAAGAGTGTTCCGCTAGTGAAGGTCCTTTGGAGGAATCACAAAGTGGAAGAAGCCACTTGGGAAGTAGAACAGGACATGCAGAATCGTTTCCTCAGGTTATTTGTTTGAATTTCGGGGACGAAATCCTTTTAAGGGGGGAAGAATTGTAACGCCCCACTTGAGGTACGTTGTTATTGTTTCCTCTTTCGCCCTTAATCGAGTTGGGTTTTTTGTTATATTTGTTTGTTTGAGCGTTATGTTGAATGTTGCCCTGAAATTGGTTGAAAATAGAAGAATCTTAGTGAACCAAGCTTGCGGGCGAAGATGTGAGACCAAGGGCGAAACTCTGCGGACGATTTCGCCGCGGCGACAAAGGTTTCTTCGCCGCGGCGAGGGCCGATTTTTTATGTTGGTTGAGTTTTAGATATTTTCTTCCCCAAGGGCAATTTGACCTTTCTACCCCTAATTAGTAGGAAAAGTGGGGAGTGAATTGTAAGGATTTTTCATGGAGAGTATGTTGAGATGGGGGTGAGTTTGTAATGAATCAAAGGATATGGATGGAATTTCCAAAGAAGAGTAAGGGCAAAATGGGAATGATTGTGTTTTTATTTCATTAAAAGGAATTAGAATCAAAGAACCCTTCATTTCTTCTTCTCAAAAACGTGACTCTTCATTCTTCTCCTCTCAATTTCTCTTTTCTTTTGATCAAGGATTTTCAAGGGTTTTTGAAGTGATTTTGGGGTAGAAAAGCAACCTAAGGCTTCCTAAGGTAAGGATTTCTTCTTAAGTTGTGTGATTTGGGAGTTTTAACCCATATTTGAGTTTGAGGGTTTTCATTCTTTTGGTTAAGAATAGAGAGAATAGTCAAGAAAACCAAGTGAAAAGAAGAATTGGTGAAGTCTCTCCATAACATGTAAGTAAAACCCAACCCAAGTTGAGATTCATGAAATTTCTTGATTAGGGTTTTGATAGAAATGATGTATGTATGTGATGTGCATGTAATATGCCATGTATGGAGTATTAAATGGAAATTTCTATGCTTTGTGAATGTTCTTACCTTGCAAATTTGAGAAATGAGTGTTGGTTTGGCAAGGTAGTTGAGGTGAAATTTAAGGGGTATGATGAATCCCCTTTTTGGAAGTGTTTTCTATGGCAGGCTTTGTGGCTTTGTGAAGGGGTTTTTCCCCATTTTGGATGGTTAGGAAAAGTTTTAGATTCATGGCTATGAGATAGTTTTATAGTGCACATGAGTTGTTTGATGAAATGCCTAATAGAGGTTGAGTGGTAGTAATGAACCTTAATTCTTGCAACATTGCATGTTGGCATTTCACAAGTGCATTAGTAGAGATGAATCATCCATGTGCATTGTTATATGCATTGAAAAGTGACCTAAGAAAGAGTAGAAAACTTTGTGTATAGAAATACCCTATGAGTAGAGAGCTTAGTGGGTAAAATTACTCTAAGGGTAGAGAGCATTGAAAAATGCTACAATAGAATGAGTTAGAAGAGTAGTATAGTTGGGATGATGCTTTGTGATCATCACCCGACCGTTATGGGAATCGGATGGATGCTTTGTGATCATCATCCGAATAGCCTTAGAGAGATGGGTCGATGCTTTGTGATTGTCACCCAATGAGTAATAGAAAAAGGGTAGATGCTTTGTGACCACTACCCGATTAATTAAGAGATATGTAGGTTGATGCTTTGTGATCATCATCCAATGGCTAGTAGAAACGGGTTGATGCTTTGTGATCATCACCCGATAGTGACTAGAGACGGGTAAATGCTTGGTGATCATTACCCAAAATTCATGAGAAACGGGTAGGTGCTAGGTGATCTCCACCCGATAGTTAGGAGGAACCGAGATGGTGCTTTGTGATCCTCACTCGGTAGTCACTAAGACCGGGTTGGTACGTGTGAATTCCACCCGATAGCCATAGAGAGTGAAATGGTGCTATGTGAACGCCATTCGGCCGTACCTCCGGTAAGATGAGGCCATGATGTTATTAGAAACAGAAATAGAAACAGAATTAGAAAAGGAAAGAATTAAGAGTCACACACGGGGACAGACAGTTAGAGAGTTTTACTTACTGAGCATTATTTGTGCTCACCCCGTTATTTTCCTTTGTGGATGCAGGTTCTAGGTGATGATTCGGTTGGAGGGGCGTCGGCGCGCGAGGAGCAATAGCTACGTGTTCCCCTATTTTGTCTTTTGAAATGCACTTTTGTAAACAGTAACTTTTGTGTATAAAAGACATGCGAGTATTAATGAAAAGAAATTTTTTTGGGCCCAATTATCCATTGTAAATTGCATGCATAGTACTAGTTTCAGTAGGTGTTACAGACATTATATCTTGTAAATGTACTATGAATAAAAGAAAATGTTCTTATTTCACATGTTGATTTACTGCTTCATTTATATTATATATAATATTGCATTCAAATGTTCGAATGACATGAATCTTTAGAAGATCAAATCGTTGAAGAATTCCCTATGCAAGTAATGTTAATTGGGCAATAACATTGCATAGTAGGCATGTTGAATGTCTCCATTGAATATCATGTGATGGTATTAGTGTGGGTGATTATAAGAGGTATGTCACTAAGGCATTAGCATGGATAAAAGGTTAGTGAACTAATTATCGAATATGATCGATTACGATGAATCACATGGACGTTTAGAATGTTGTCAATTATGCATCATAGGATCATGCTAGTGTACCAGTAACCCTTAGACTTGAGACTTGAGACATCACATTGGATTCAACATAGGATGTATATGGTTCATATGGTGTATAAACACGAGACTAGTCATGTCTTGTGTAAAAAGTTGGTTTGGTCATATGTTATTCATGTGTGAGGACAAGTGATGGTCAAGATGGGATTCGTTAACTCAAAATAGTCCAATCTCAAGTTCCTAGACGAATGTCAATAAACATTGGAAAAGGGAAATCTCTGGCCAGAGTATAATGAATGTTAAATGAAAATTAGTTTCATGTTGATGAGTTCCATTGTATCGATCGAAAATTCGATTAAAGATTAAGTTAAGGATTTTGACATATCATTAACCATTCTTAATCGGGATTAGATGATGGAGGGATTTTACTACACAGTGCGTACGATCAGAAAAGGTTCATTGGAGTTTACATGTAATACCCACATTCAGATATATGGTTAAATTATTTTCTAGTCATAGTGAATATATTTAATTAGTTTTATAGAGGAACTCCATAAAAGTTTCAATAGGGGCAAAATGGTCATTTCACATAGAATCACGTGTTCAAAAGAAAAGTGAGTATGATAAATATAATGTATTAAGTGTGCTAGCCATGAGAATAGAGTGGTAGAAAGGTTATGGAGAATACACGTGATGTGATGCCGAGATAAATACATGTTTGTAAAGTCATAGAAAGAAATTAAGGAATAAGGGTAAAATGGTCTTTTCACTCACAACTAGATGAAAAACTAGGGAGTGAAAAGACCAAGAACATGTGTTAAATCCATTGAAAGTGAGGGTATATCGGTAAATCCACATAAGGCATAATTGGAATTATCATAAAAGTGCAAGGGCAAAATGGGAATATATATATTTAGTTAGTTATAAGGTTTCAATAAACTAAACCCTAGCCTAGCCATTCCATCCCTTGTACACGCCACCCCTCATCCAATTTCTCTCAAACTTCTTCACCAAATTTCAAAGAGAATTCATAAGAATTGGCTTAATTTTTTGTAGATTTTCAATCCTAAAGCATCCAAAGGTAAGATTCTAGCACAAAGGTGTGTGATTAAACTTTAAAGTTTTAAATTCTTATGGTTTTATATGATTTAGGTTCAAGAGGAAGAGAATTTTAGCAAATGGATGTTATATCATTAGTGTTGCACAAATTCAAGGTAAGTAAATCCAATTTTAGTTTTGATTTGAGCAATAATTGTGTAGATTGATTCTTGTATGTTTGTATGTGATTGTATGGTGAGAATTATTGGCTGTTTTAATGTTGAATGATGTGTAAAATTCCAGCCATGAGAAGTAGTTCATGTGTATGTGGTGATTTGGTGGAATTATGGATGAAATATGGAAGAATTGTTGATGAAATTTTGAAGTGTTGAATCCAACCAGATTTGAAGTTAGATTTAGTGAGTTTTTGATCCAATTTTGGTGGATTTGGAGAGATATGGAAGTGTGGCCAACTAAGTATTTGCATGTTGAATTTTTTGATGACAATTCAAAGAGAAATGAATGCATGAGTTTGTTAAATCTTATTGAAGAAATTGTTAGAGAAAGGAAAGAATTGGAGTTGAAAGGTTATGTCAGGCTTAACCAAGTGTAAGTTTTAGTGTTCAATAGTGCATATTGGTATGCCAAAATTTAGAATATCACTTGGTCATTTTAGTTCAATGAGATAAATGGCTTTGCCTTTTAGTGCATGGTTCAAATTACTTAAATCTTTAGTATTTCTTCAATAGCACATTTTATTTAGTTATTGAATTAGAAATTGTGAAACTTATGACTTTGGGAAAGTGTTAGAAGGGATTTATATGTTAAATTGTTACTTTGAGATGGCATTGTTGATAATAGAGAATGGTAGATTATATCATGACATATCAATATGCCATAATAAATTCTCAAGTTTGTGTACTTGAATTTAGAAAGGTCATCCAAATAATGGCTTGGCCAAATGAGTATATTGTTGTTTCCTGTTTTGAGATTAGCTACAAACAATATGTAATAAGTGATTTTATTGTATAAAGAATTAGAAAAACTTTCCCAAGCATAGATATCAAAAGAAACATCAAAGAAATAGAAGTTTGGTTTATGTATTAAATACATGACCATTTTAGAAATTGATTGGTATGAGTATAGTTTTCATGCCTTATTATATATTACAAGCTATAGAATTGTGCTATAAGATCTTGAGAATAGGTTGTATTGGCCAAAAGTTTAGTTAAGAATGTTAGAAAGAAATTAGAATTTAGCCAAAGTATATATGTTATGCCATATATTAGAGTGAATTTACAATGTTTAATATGGCAATATAGATTAATGTATAGAATGTAGCCAAAAGAAAAGAAGAAAGAAGGGCATGTATAACAATTGAAGTTGATGGTCATGTAAGAGAAGGCAAATTTATGACATTAAGATTTGTATTTAGAAAGTTCTACAAGGCATGTTGGTTACAATAGAAAAATAAGTTGTTTAATGACATGGTTATGTGACATATAAGTTTGAGAAAAACTAGTAGCATAATTGGGCAAATTAGTAGACTTAATACCTAAGTTGTGGCATAGATTTTTATAGAAGAAATTAGATTGCCCAAATGTAGAATTCATTCCCCAGTTGAATTGTGTCGTTTTAATATCTCACTCATAGAATTATAGAAGAGTAGAATTTGTGAGAGCTAATGTACTTGTGTACATGTACATTTTACATAGCATGACAGAATTGAAGAATTACATAATTATGTAGAAATTATAGAATCGTGTACGTACACATGATGCATAGAATTCAAAAATAAAGAATAAAATAGAAATGTTTAAGTAAAGTGTGTTATTAGAATAGGACTTTGGGCTTTCCAGAAAAGTATAGAAATAAAAGCCTTATAATTAATAGAGTACATGCCAAAGTCAGACATGTATCTTGGGATCATGCATAGACAACATATAAATGCATGACATAGCATAGCATAGCATATATTTTAGAAATTTTATAATTATTGGAAATGCCTAGCTAGTTACTTTGCAGATTTACAGAGCATGTTTTCAGAGGGCTGTTGCGATGGGGAACCTGTGAGCATTCATTGCATTAGCTAGTGGCAACAGAGATTCAGAAGTTTCCCACATGCACGCCGCCATCAGTGAGCGGCCTCAAAATAGAAAATAGAATTGTATAGTCCACTAGAAGTGCATGTGAATGAGGACTGTACCCATAAAGAATTTCAGAATATGCTCACACGGCCAAGGTTCCAAATCCATGCCTCAGCCTGGTCCGATCGGCAAACCAAAACAAAAAACAAAAAGAATTTCAGAAAGAAAAAAAAATAGAATAAGAAACAAAAAACAGAAAGAATTTCAGAAAGAAAGAAAAATAGAATAAGAAACAAAAAACAGAAAGAATTTCAGAAAGAAAGAGAAATAGAAAACAAAAGGAATTTCAGAAAGAAAGAAAAATAGAATACGAAACAGAAAACAAAAAGAATTTCAGAAAGAACGAAAAATAGAATAAGAAATAGAAAACAAAAAGAATTTCAGAAAGAACGAAAAATAGAATAAGAAATAGAAAATAGAAGGAATTTCATAAAGAAAAGAAAAGAATTTTCAGAAAGAATACAAACATGATCATTTGCATTGATCGGCAAACCAAAACAAAAAACAGAAAGAATTTCATAAAGAAAGAAAAATAGAAAAAGAATTTCAGAAAGAAAGAAAAGTAGAATAAGAAATAGAAAACAGAAAGAATTTTAGAAAGAAAATAAAAGAATTAGAAAAAGAATTTTTAGAAAGAATACAAACATGATCATTTGCATATGCATCAGACATTTTATGTGCATTGCATCTTATGCATTTATGCATAGATTAAACAGTTTATTTATTATTGTGTGTCTGACACTCTGACTAGCCAAGAAGAGAAAATAGAAACCCATAAGAATAGAGAAGAAAAGAAATTAGAAGCCCATGAGAATAGAGAAGTAAAGAAAATAGAAGCCCACGAGAATAGAGAAGTAAAGAAAATAGAAGCCCACGAGAATAGAGAAGAAAAGAAAATAGAAACCCATGAGAATAGAGAAGAAAATAAAATAAAAGCCTCCGAGAATAGAAAAGAAAAGAAATTAGAGATATACAAGAAAAGAACAGAAATTAGATACATGCTAGAAAAGAACATAAATTAGAAACATGACAAATAGCCTGAAAACCTAGTGATTTGTTGAGTAGAGAAAGAAACAGAAAGTTATAATCTAGCAGAGAAGAGAAATAAAATGATAAAGAATAGCATAGCCCTAGACAGATTTAGAAAGATTTGAGAAAAATAGAAGACCGCTAAGTAGTACGCTTGAGAATAAAGAGAGAAAGCAAGCAGAAATTTAGAAGCAGTACAGCGAAAAAGGGGACAACGGAGTAAGAGCATAGTTAGATTTGGCTTACTTATTGAACATTTATAGCTCACCCCATTGGTTTCCTTATTTTTGTAGGTATTAGATTGTAGTGGTCGGGAGATGTCAAGCTAGCGAGAGGATTACATACACTGTCTCAGTGAAGAAATTTAATGTGGATTTGTATATGTGAGAAATAATCTTTGTGTAATAGTATGTTATAACTGGATTAAGGATAAAAAATTTAGACGAACACCCTTTTTAAACTAGCAATTCTCTGGATTCTCTCTATAGGATACTCAGTGAATACTTGCTTAGTGAGATATTACATTACACTTCATTGTGGTTTAGGGGTTATGGAACATTACTAGACGTCTACCATAATCAATGGGAGTTTCAATTATAAAGAGTTATAATGAAACATATCAAAATCCGATATTGGGCCCACGCCTAGATCACAGTAAACCAAAATGGTCACACATAAAACCAAGCTCAAGGAGAGAGAGAGAGAGAGTAATACATATCATTGATCAGATTAATGATTTTTGGATGTAAACAGTTGCATCCGAATAAATGTATTGGTGAGAAATGATTATCCATGGATAGCTAGCACTAACCAAGAGTAATAAGGATTTATTAAATATTATTATTGAATCAGATTCAATCATGGGGACAAAAGTGCATTAGTTTTACTCTAAAGAGTTAGAATATTTAATGGGATTAAAATTTTGGCTAATTATGAATTAACCATAAAACCAAGGACTTGACATAAATGCTTTTTTCCAAGATTAATTTTAAATTTTTTGAGGCCTTCCCAAGACAATTTATAATTACACTTTGTGCCCGTGGTATATAAACCAAGTATTATACCATTTTCATTTTTTCTTTTTTTTTTTTGAAAACAATTGAAACAAAATGACTCTCTCATTTTCTCTCTCACTCTCGCGGCTCTCTCTTCCTTGGCTTGTATGGATCACATTTTGAGGTTCTTCAAGTTCACTTGAAGAACTTAGACTCCAAGAAAGAAGATTCAAGTGTTGAATAGCAAAGGAGTAGGTAATATTCCATCCTTACCTTGAAATTTTTTGGGCTTATGTGTTATGTTTATGTTCTACCTTGCATCCATCATCTTGTTCATCATTTTTACACCATTTCCATGTCCAAAATGCATGAATCCCAACAATGGTATCATAGCATGTTTAAATTCATGCATGCATGTAACATTTTTAGTGAAAAATGGCTTGGTTTGGACCTGGGTATCACTCGGTTTTGAGTGCATGTTGAGCTTGTGTATTTTGAATACATTTGATGATGGATATATGATATTCATGCTTATTAACATGCTTGTATGAAATTTTGATATTTAGAATAAAAAATTTCTTGTTCTTAAAATCATATGTAACATGCACGTTGTTTTTTATTCATCTTGATGCATTTTTGATTAAATACGAATATATCACATTCATATGGTGCATGCATGTGTAATATAAGCATATTTGATGCAAATTTGATGATTTTGTGTTAGGAAATGATCAAACATGGCAGCGGAAAAACAAAAACATTTACAACATGGATCATTCCTTAGAACCAAGATCAGGGTACAAATTTACAGTTTATATATTAAATAAGAATCTGCAGATTTTAGTTTAGAGTTTAAGAAATCATACGCACGTTTGGAGGCTCCTCCAACTTGTCTCAAAACGTATTTCACTACCAACCCAAGTGTAGGATCGAACTGATGTAGTCCACACAAAGATAACCTCAAGGAACTAGAGAGGGATTTGCTAGATCTTCTTTAACCTTTAAGAACCAAAAAGAAATCAAAGTGTATTTGATTTTAACAAAGAATGTAATCTAGCGTGAGAGTGTTTAAGGGGCTAGAATTTTTCCTTTCAATGATTGAATGAGTGAATTAAAATATTTCAAAAAGTGTGCACTTATATAGTGCACACTATACCCTATTCCATCATGGAATGGGCTTGGGCTCAAACCCAAACACCCCTTGTATCCAAACATCCCCTTTAAGATATTTTTAATTTTAATTTATCATTATCTCAATTAAATTAAATTAATATATATTTACAATATATATGTATTAACATTTAACAATAATAATAATTTATTTAAATATACGTGAACACATATTTAAACGTAATCTCACTTATTTAATTTTAATATCAAATTAAATAAAGGCTACGACCTCAGTAAATTTAATTGCACTGTGAAATTACCAAAATACCCTTTCACCTAAAAAGATGAAAAAAACCTTCTTCTAAACTGGTTCTTAAATTATCTTCTATGTGTGTGACCCGTAGGCTCCTCATCATATCGGTAGTGTGTAGTATTGTGATTAACACCAATTAATCGTCTCACTACACACAGACTAAGATTGGCCCCTAGCAAGGCATCATGGCCACCCGATAGATTCAGATTCAGCGAAACAACTACTTGTCAATGATATGGTTACCGTATAATTTGATCCTTTCATCATCCGTTATCTCGACGAGATCGGGGCATAGAAATAGTGTCAACCTCGGTTACTCTTGATATTATGTATTCAGTTATTGGACCAATGGCCTGTATTATAAACTGGATCGAGCAACAACTCAATCCCACTGTGGCCACAGTTTTAGTGTCATTGTCATTTACTGAATTACGCCGTGAGATAACTTCTCCCATACCCGGGAGTGATGAATCCTCTGTCTATCCACCATAGTCTTGATACACTCCTTAATGCAGCCAATCACTATTGTATTGATAGCTCTGAATAGAACTACGTTAGGCTAGTGTCAAACTGCACCAATTGGTGTACAAGGCGCTCCGGTTATCTCAAGTCTAAGGATCACATGCACCACCATTCGTTAGAGGATTTGTTCCATAGACACTGGGGTTACCATCCATATGGAATCCTCTGGTGGGTTAGTCTAGTAACTTGCCTACAGCAAGCACCCATGTGTTGCACCAGGTTGTCACCAAACAACCTTGACAAGTGAGATCAGCCACTGCCTTTCGACAGGGTCGTTCAACACTATGATAGCCTTACCGTATTATCTGTGCCCTTTACTGCAGAATAATTCTGGGGCTACGGACATTTTTAGAATGGCCACCTTATGTGCTCATAGGGTTCTCACTATCAATATTTGAAACACTTGATACCCTCGTCACGGTTCTACCATTCTAAGGACATATATCAATACATACAATGATGATTTACGCGATATAGTATAAAATGCCTTTTATTGATCAATGAACGTTATTACAAAGAGTCAATTCTATAATAATTGATTGGCTCTAGGGCACATACTCTAACATTTTGAGAAGGGATGAATTCGGTCAAATCTGATTCAAATGCATAATATATTTTGAATACTTATTGAAAGTGTTATTTGTGATATAATAGTCTATAAATGCATTTGAGTTAGATTGTATTGTGAATGCAAGTTGGTTGATTTGCATCATGATGGTTTACAATTGTTCTTTCTTTTTTTTTTTTTTTTTTTTTTTTGATTGAATGTCATTTGAGAGGTTACTTAATGTGATGGATAATATAAGATATTTTATATCCATGTGATGCATAATATAATGATATTATAAGTTTAAGCGTAGTAAAATTATGCATGTACCCTTGGTTCAATGATGGCATATTTTTATGTATTTATTACATGAAGTCATTTATTTATAATTATTGCAAGCTGCATATATATTTATTTATATGCCCTTGATTGAATTAATATTTATTAATGTGATGGATAAATATTAATTAGGGGATGGTCATGGGGGTATATTTATTTTTCCCAAAAATATTTGATATTTGGGCATGTAATATTCTTTCAATGGATTGTTACAATAATTAATTTTATTATTAGTTTGTTATCTGAGCCTGCATGTTCTAAATTGGTTTATGAAATCGTACAATCGGACAGAGGATGGAGATCCGAACAATCATCGGATGAAGATCCGCATGGAGAATCAGAATTAGGTGAATAATTTACCTAATTAGGTTGTATTTTCAAAGCCCCCATGATCATCCCACCATGTTTTACATTTACATGGATGCATTTGAATTAATGAATGTGATAAATGTAAAACATTTTTAATCAAAGGTTAAACCTAATAATCTCCCTAACGAACAATATTAGATCCAAGCCTTCCATTATGGGTCAACTAATTCTTTGGCATAAAATTAGAGATCCCAAGATTTCTATTATGTGAGGGATGCTAATTTAATGACATGGAATTAATTGTCTTAGTTCTTGGATAGAAATTTTCATAATATCCAAGATTTCATTATGTGAGGGTATAATGGGAATTATATTTTGAGAAAGCATAATGGGTTGGATTTAACTAGTCTAGGGTACCAAGATTTCTATTATGTGAGGTATCCAAAACTAGAGGCAAGGAATGAATCATACCTTAAGATTGGCATTAAAGGGTTTAAATTTACAAGACACTAATAAAACTTATATATTTCCTTATAGTCTCTTTCGGTAATTTGTGATATTTAGTTAATGAAAATGAGCAATAACCTACTTTTGAGGATTCTCAATGACAACAAGCTGATCGAACCGAATTTTAATAATTGGTTAAGGAATTTGAGAATTATTCTCAATTCTGAAATGGCTAGGTATGTCTTGGAAGCATCCCTTCCACTTTCTTTGCCTCCTGATGCCACACCACAAGAAACAGAAGTTTTCAATAAGTGGCAGGAGGATAACTTACGAGCTTGAACCTACATGCTAGCATCAATGAATGTTGAGCTCTAGGTTGAGAATGAAAAGATGGAAAGTGCAAATGATATAATGATCCATTTACAAGAATTGTATGGTAAGAACTCAATGGTGAAGGAATACGAATTGTGTTCAACACTATTTGCAATGAGGCTTAGGGAGAGGGTTGCCCCAAATAATCATGTCATTAAGATGATTAATATTATAGGGCAATTGCATACACTTAAGATTGTGATGCCACACAGTCTTGAGGAGAATTTGATTCTGCAATCCTTTCCACCAAGTTTCAAGCCCTTCACCACAAATTATAATCGCAATAGGATTGAGCGCACTCTTGCAGAATTGTTAAATGAGATTCAACAGTTCTGCAAGCAGGGAAGAAAGGAAAAGGGGTAGGAGGATGTGTTTGCAGCTTCTTCTAATAAGACTAAAAAGAAGCAATGGACGCAAAAGAAAAGTCCAAAAGTTGGACCACATAAAAAACCTTTCAAGAAGGTTGCTTCTAACACCGAGAAGGGCAAAGAAAAGGTCGATGATAGAGGAAATTGTTTCCACTATAAGAAAGATGGACATTGGAAAAGAAATTGTCCTCTTTATCTGGAGAGCTTTAAGAAAGCTCAAGCAGGTATGTTCCATTCTTATGTTATAGAATTTGAATTAAATGTTAGTTCAAATGATCTTTCCTAGATATTAGATTCAGTTGCTACATCTCACATTTGTGTTTCATTCCAAGCATTGCAGAATAGTTCTGCATTGTTAAAAAGTGAAGTCATTTTGAAGAAGGCAAATGGAGCAAAAGTTGTGGCAAAGGTAATAAGGACTTGCCATTTGACATTGCCATTGGGACACATTGTGTATTTGTACAGAACTTTGCATTTTGCCAAAGTAACTAGAAATATCATTTCTATTTCTGTTTTATGTAAATCTGGTTACAAAAATACAATATAATGGAAAAGATTGTCTAATTTATTTTGGAAATTAATTAGTCGGCAAAGCAATTAATACAAATGGTTTGTATGTTTTAGAAATGAATGATTATGACATAATTAATACCATTACAAATAAGAGATTTTGACATGAAATTAATCCAAAATTACGTTGGCATCATCAATCAGGTCATATAGGAGATAAAAGGATAATCAAGTTAGAAGCAAATGGGCTTTTAAACCCATTGGGTTCAGAACCTTATCTAACTTGTGAATCTTGTTTTCAAGGCAAAATGACCAAATTGTCCTTTAAGGGTAAAGGGGAAAGATCCAAAGAATTATTAGAGGTTACACATTCAGATGTATGCGGACCATTTAATGAAATGGCTCGAGGAGGTTTTCAATACTTCATTACCTTTATTGACGATTATTCTAGGTACAAGTATTTGTATTTAATGAAATACAAATCAATACAAATCTGAATCCTTTGAAAAGTTCAAAGAGTTTAAGAATGAAATAGAGAAACAGACCGGAAAGAGTTTTAAGACTCTGTGATCAGATCGTGGTGGTGAAAACTTAAGTACAGAATTTTGAGATTTTCTAAAAGAGAATGGTATAATATCCTAGTTCACTCCTCCATATACACCGTAACATAACAAGATGTCTGAAAGGAGGAATCGTACTTTATTAGATATAGTACATTCGATGATAAGTTTTACGGACTTGCCAACGTCACCATGGGGATTTGCCCTTGAAACCGCTGCAAATATTCTGAGTAGGGCACCATCTAAATCTATCAAGAAGACACCATATGAGATGTGTTATGGTAAACCTCCTAGTCTTAAATGTATGAGAATTTGGGATTGTCCAGTTTATGTCAAGATTGTCAAGATAGATAAGTTGGACATTAGATCTGAGAATAGTCAATTTATTGGGTATCCCAAAGATAGTTTGGGATATTATTTTTACTTCCACACTAATCAACGAATTTCGATCAATAGGAATGCACATTTCCTTGAGAAAAAGTTCTTAGAAGAAAGTGGTGAATGTAATGCTTTCTTTCTAGCTAGTATACTCGTAAAATAATCACTAAAACTCATTAAAAATATATATAAGAAAATACACATATATATACGAGTAATAAAGTATGGGCCCATATTTAATTTTTCTTTGTACGCAAATATTTACAAAATATTCTCAAAAATAGCAACTTGACAGTGTAGCCCGACCCTTCCACTGCGTGACGTTCTGAGTGACCGCAACTCACCTATTACCTACAAAACATTAAAAACAACGGAGTGAGCACTAATGGCTCAGTAAGTAAACCCACTATGCTACCCTTCTCTCTCTCCATTGCTTAAAATTCTGAATTTTCTTTTGCTGTTCTTTCTCTATTCTTTGTTTGTTTTGCTCTTTGTTTTCTAAATTTTTCACTACCCATGATAATGAGCATGGTATTTTGCATATTCATGATGCAAATGCAAAAATGCATAAATTATGCATTTTCTTTTCTATTTTTCTTATTCTGTTTTCTTTTTCTTTTTCTTTCTTTCTTTCTTTCTTTTCTAGTCTTTCTTTCTATTCTTTCTTTTCTTTCTTTCTATTCTTGCCGACCGGACTCGGTTGAGGCATGGATTTGGAGCCTTGGCCGTATGAGTGAATTCTCTAATTCTAGGCACAGTCCTCATCCACACACACTTCTAACGGACTGTACAGTTCTTCTTTCTGAATTCTAAGGCCGCTCACTAAAGGCGGCGTGCATGTGGGACTATGTCACTCACGGCTCCCCATCGCAACAACCTTCTCTTCTTTTTATCTTTTTTTACACTTCTTTAAGAAAAATTCAGATTTGAATATCTTTAATATTCTCATTTCTTTCTATTTTCTCTTTAACATATTTTAGGGCATTTTCATGCTCTTATGAATATGTCTGCATGTAGATGGTTTCATGCTTATAATTCTTTCTAAATTCACATTTTTAATTGAATTATGCATTATGGAATGCAAACATGTCATTCTCTGCCATCTACAAACTCATCCCAAAGTAACACATAATCATTCTCATACATGCACTTCTCTTTGGCATTTCATCAAACAATTCATGTGCACAAATCAACACTAAATTGGCTACACTTCTATCTCTATTTTAGGCCACAAAAATTTGGAATAAACTCCTCCATAATTAACACCAAATCTGCCCAAAATACACACTTCAAAAGTTTCACTTCAATTCTTGCAAATCTCATCCAAACATTCATCAAATAACTACTACACCAACATAACTTCTCATGGATAGGTTCTAATAATTATTCAACACCAAATCCATCAAAATTTTTACATATAACACATATATATATGCATAAAGAAAGTTCTCTACACAACATAACTTAAATCATACTTAGGGTAGGATTTACTTACCTTTGATATGAGCAAATTCAACCCTTTAAGAATCTCCTTTGATCAAACTCTCTTTCTCTTAAATCCTCCATGTGGGCGTTACATGCAAGAAGAAAAATTGTGCTCCAGGAAGAGTTTGGGGAGCCTCAGACCACAAATACTCAGATGGGTGGTCCCTCTTAGGAAACCTTAATACCTGAAACAGTTCCAATTCCTAAATCATCTGGAGCATCTCGACCTCTAGAAAGATACGAATTACTTCATGAAGATATTTTTGAATCTATCATGATTGGAGAAGTCAATCATGAGGATGATCCTAAAGCTATGAAAAAGAAATATTAGATATCGATTTTGGAAAATGGCTAAAAGCCATGAATTCTGAGATAGAATCCATGCATGCTAATCAAGTATGGACTCTCGTTGATCCTCCAAAAGGAATACTTCCTATTGGATGTAAATAGATCTTCAAGAGAAAGATTGGCAAGGATGGAAAGGTAGAGACCTACAAAGCAAGACTAGTTGCGAAAGGTGACAGATCTACAAAGTTTAATCATTTGCAAGTGCACAAGTCGCAATTGCAGCATAGTGCACGAGTAAGGGTCGATCCAATAGAGACTATAGATGCTCTCGCGATCCTAGTAACTATGCCCTGATGAATCAAAACAACAAGAATTGAAATAAAGAAAACATATAAATGACATTAAAGTAAATCTAAATCTAACTATCTACAAAGAATCCTAGGGCTCTAACTCCATCATAATTATCAGTCTACGTGTTCATCATCAAACTATCATTCTCTCCACTCCATTCTAGGGCTCGTGCATCATCGGGTTCAACCTAGTACTTTCATTATTTAAACTAGCTAGTGGCATGTAGCCTAATCTAAACAACGAAGGAACCAATTCACATAGACACAAATCATCCATTCACAGAGCTAATCAAGATAGGCATGACGTCTCTCGTTTGTAAGGTATTACCATGGCCATTCGAAATAACCTAGTGTTTCCGTCAACTAAACTAGCTAGTGGCGTATAGCCTAGTCCAGTAACAAAAACCCATTAAGCACAAGACAATCTTAAAGACAATAACCAATCTATACCTAGGTAGGGCTACAAATCAATCATTCTATACCCAGTCTTGTCTCATACAATCAATCAACTAACATCAAGGTTGATCAGGCCCTAACATCAACTAAAGATTGAATTAAACACAATGAATGAATCTAGAACATAATAGAATGGATCAAACAAATAGATTAACAAAAAAACACAAGCCTTCAATTAGCTTACATCAAATCCCTAGAAAACAAAATACAACATAAAGGAAAAGAAACAACAACACTTGTAACCATAATCATGAAGAACAAAGGAGGAGGAGAGGAAGAGAACCTCATCTCCTCTCCAAGCTCCACCTTTCCAACAAGCCCCAAATGTATTCTCTCCCTAAAATGTGTATATCAAACCTTAAAAAAACTTAAAAACAGACTAAAGCTACCTTTATATAGTTTTTAGAAAAAATAGCAAACTTGTAAATACTAGTCGCCGAAATTAGGGTTAGAAATGCGACATTTTTACATTCTACGCGACTTGCACCGCGGCTCATTTTATTTGCGTCGCGGCTCATTTTAATTGCACCCCGATGCGTTGACACCATGGGTCAGTTTAATTGTGCCACAACGCGGTTCTACCGATTTCTTCTTTGGCAAAAACCTAATCCGGATTTTGTCGACTTTATGCCACTGCGCATAGAAGTGTGCTACAGCTCAAAATCAGTTTTGTCATCTTCACGCTGTAGCTCAGAAAAGTGTGTTGTGACTCAAATGCAAAATTTAACTCTTTTTCCGCTCGCCTTGATTTATCCACACTTGATGGATCCAGGATATCTAAACACCAACACAAGTACAAATAATCCATTTTTTTGCACCTGAATACCTGAAAAAACACACAACACCCGTGATTTTGGAAGATGACAAATCATGCACTAAACCTTAAATTCCTTACAGTTTCACCCTAAATCACTAAATAAATCTGCATTTCCAACACTCAATAAAAGGTTATACTCAGAAACAAGGGTTGGATTATGAGGAAACTTTCTCACTAGTCACTATGCCTAAATCAATCAGAATTATGCTAGCCATAGCTGTATACTATGATTATGAGATATGGCCGATGGATGTCAAAACAACATTCCTCAATGGATTTATTAAGGAAAATATCTACATGCAACAACCTGTAGGTTTTGTATCCAGTTCTGAAAGAAATAAAGTGTGCAAGCTGCATAAATCCATTTATGGATTAAAACAAGCTTCAAGAAGCTGGAACATCCAATTTGATGAAAAAATCAAAATGTTTGGTTTTATAAAGAATATGGATGAACCCTATGTTTATAAATGGACAAAGGATCATGCAATCATATTTCTCATACTATATGTAGATGACATACTATTGATGGGAAATGACATTGGGATGATGACTGAAATTAAGTTGTGGTTATCCAGAATTTTCTCCATGAAAGACTTAGAAGAAGCAACCTATATATCCTATGAATTCGTATCTATAGAGATCAGAACAAAAGGATTAATAGGCTTATCCCAGAGGATGTACATAGAAAAGATGTTGAAACGGTTTGACATGCAAGACTCCAAAAGGGGAATTTTGCCTTGCAGTCACAGAATTCATCGTTCAAAAGATATGAGTCCAAAGACTGATCAAGAGCGCGAGCAAATGCGTGTGATAAGAATGTAAAATGTCATATTTACCCCCCTTAATGTCTAGTATTTTATACTTATTTGTTGCCTAAAATGTACTCATTATTATTCTATTTTGATTTAGGATGCAAATGGAGGCGTTAATTGCAAAATGGAACTAATTAAGTGAATTCAGACAATGTCGACATTGTTTTGTAATCTGGGCATAACTCTCTCATCCGAGCTCCGATTGAGATGATTCAAAATGTTGTGTAACACTAAGAAATAGATCTAAAACTTTATTGTTTTGAGTTTGGAGAGATACTCACTGCATCAAGGCTGTAATCGGGCTTGAAGTTGACATATCTGCACTGCCAATGTTCTGGAATATTCCGCCTTGTAATGCAAGTCCAAGAGGCAGTTTATTATTGGAAGATTTGAAGACATGTGGCACACAAGTTACAGCTGGACATGCTACTTTCCTATTTTTATTTTAGGACTTTATTGTATTTTCAATTAATTAGAATCAGATTAGGATAAATGATTTTAGGATATTAGAATATTTGAGGAGATTGAGTGGATTTAAAACACTTGAATTGGATTTGTTAAAGAGAGGGGGATTAGACCAGTATCAGGGGCGTCTCTCTTGGCTCTCTTCTGGAAATTTTCTCTTTGGTATTTTTCATGATGGCTATGAGTGGTTGATTTTTGTAACTTGGTCAAAGGACACGGAGACCTTGGAATCAACCAACTATAAGATCTAATCTATTTTATTTTAGTGTTCAATTTTAGTGTTTGAGTATTGAATGTTATTTTGTGCATATCTTCATGATTGATGCATTTAATTACTAGGAGACCTACTAGTGTATTATTTGTTGCAATCTACTGCTAAGTTTGATATCAAATCCGTAATTGTTTGATCCCTCTAACTTGTGAAGCAATTAGGGTTAATAATTTGCTGCGTCAGGAATTAGTAATCTTAAGAAGAACATTCAACTAAATTAAATACAACCGCTTGTGTTTGTGTTGTTTAGCTTCATCGATTTCTCTAATTCTTAAGGCTGCCACTAGATTAAATCTTGAGCGCTTGTCTAGGGTTGTTTAGTGGTAAGATTAATTAAGATCGCTTGTTTCCTAATTAATTACAATTACGGAGAGATAGGAAAATAGTTCTAACGGTGAATATTCAAAGTAAGAATTGATTTATTTTTTTTGCATCAATGATCAGTTCTAAGATTCCGAGGGTGGATGTTGATGGAGACCAAGTTCGTTATTTTGATTGAATTCGATTTGAATTATTTTGTTTTCCTACAAAAGTTTCTGTTTTACTAAAAAAACCCCTCAGCCTTGTTCACATAACAAAAAATTCGGCTAGACACTCTCTATGGGAATGACCCTGACTCACACTACTACATGTGTTTTTAGGTTTTAATTCTGGGTGCCTACGATAGCATACCAACATGGGATACCCTATGCTTCAGCCGTAGGTAGTCTCATGTATGCTATGTTATGTACTATGCCTGATATAGCATATGTTGTGAGTGTTATAAGCAAATATCAATCCGACTCAGGGAGAAACACTGGTCAGTGGTTAAGATGAACTTTAAGTACTTAAGAAGAACTAAGGATCTAATACTAAGTTATGGAGGTTCAGTGTAACGCCCACATTGAGGTACATAACTTATTTATGCATTTATGCCCTTAGTTTTGCTTATTTCAGGGAGAAAGATTGAAAAATCAACATTTGCAAACTTCGCCGCGGTAATGAACTTTTTGCCCAAATTTGTGTCAAAAATTTTAGACTTTGCCAAGGCAAAGAACTCTCTGGATTTCTTCGCCGAGCCAAAGAGCTGGCTGGAATTTTGAGAAAATTCTAGAGAAATCTACCTTATGGGCAAAATGATCATTCTACCCCTAATTAGTTGAAAATGTGCGGAGTGAAAAATAAGGAAATTTGATGGAGAATGTAATGAAGGTAAGGGCATTTGTGTAAATGACTAAAGGACAAAGATGGAATTTTCTATAAAGTGTAAAGGCAAAATGGGAAAGTATGCCTATTAATATGAGATATTAAGGGTTCAAGCACAAAGACCCTATCATTCTCTACTTCCTCTCATGCCACTTCCACTCTAGATTTCTCTCATCTCTTCATCAAAATTCCAAGGGATTTTAGAGGGCTTTTGGATGGATGTTGGTAGAGATTTGATTCTAAGCACCCAAAAGGTAAGAATTCTTGCAATAGAAGTGAGATTAATTTTTTAAGGTGTTGAATTCTTATAGTGTTTATGCTTAGGTTTTAGAGAAAGAACAAGTCTACCAAAGAAAGAGAGATTCTAGTGGAATAACTCAAGCACAAGTAAGTAAATCCAACCCAAGTTATGATTTGAGAAATCAAGGGTGTAGAGATTTTACATATGTGTATATGCCTATGATTTTGAGAACTGTTGATGAAATTGATGAATTATTGATGAGTTTGATGATTATTGATTAGTAGAATTTATCCATGAGAAGTGATTTTGGTTGTATGATGATTAATTGAAGTTTGGTTGAAGTTAGAAAGAGTTGAGTAGAATTTATGGGAGTTTATTGTTTTGGATAGGTTTAGTAATTATTTAATGGAGTTTTACTCCAAATATCGGTAACTTGAGAAAGAGATAGAATTATAGCCAAATTAGAATTTAATTATGCATGCAATATGTTTGATGAAATGTCCAAGAGAAGTGTATGCGTGAGTTTTATTCATTTATGAATTGATATGAGAAGATGGTAGAGAGAAACTTATTTTTATGCTACATGACATCCTTGCATTTAAACATTTGCAATTAGAAAGAATAATGAGCATGAGCCATCTACATACATGCATATACATGTGTACTAGAACTTAAAGAATAAAGAGAAAGAAAGTAAAGTTATTAAAGAATGCTCTAAAAGAAGCAAAGAATAGGTTGTTGCGATGGGGAACCCGTGAGTGACAAGAAGAATTTCCCTGCATGCATGCTGCCTTCAGTGAGTGGCCTAAGAATAAGAAAAAGAATTGGTATAGCTCGTAAAGTGCATGTGGATGAGGGCTGTACCCAAGAAAGAAGAATACACTCACACAGCCAGGGTTCCGAATCCGTGCCTCAACCTAGTCCAATCGACAAAGAATAAGAAATAATAAGAATAAGAAAGCATAAGAGAAGAAAAGAAAAGAGAAAGTATAGAAAGAAAGAAAGAAAGAATAGAAAACTGAAAAGAAAATGTGCATTTCTTGCATTTGTGCATGTGCATCACACTTATGCATGGCATTATGCCTACTACCATGAGTAGTGAGAAATTAGAAAGAAAGAAAGAAAGAAGAGTTGAGAATTAGAAAGAAAGAAAGAAAGAACAGAGAGATAAGAATAGAGTAATGTAAGGAAAGAAATTAGAATGTGAGCAACAAATAGAAAAGGCTAGTTTAGCGGATTTACTTACTGAGCCATTAGTGCTCACTCCGTTGATTTCTTTGTTTTTGTAGGAAATAGGTAAAAAGTGGTCGGATGGACGTCGAGAGGCGGAGGGAAATGGCACCACTGTCTACTATTTTTGAGCTTATGTACACGAGACTTTTATTAATGTAAAGAATTTTATATATAAAGTAAGGAAATTTTCGGGCCCATTATCTTTTACTAATATGTTTATGTGTTTATAATGTATTATATTTTCCAAGCATACTAGCTAGATAGAGTCATGACATTCAAAGTTGAAAATTGAAGGATACTCTGATTCTGATTTTCAATCAAATATGGATGATCAAAAGTCTAGCTCCGAGTTCATTTTCATATGTAGTGGAGGAGTAGTCAATTGGAAGAGTTCTAAGCAGTCGACTACTATAGATTCCACTACAAAAGCTAAATACATTGCCCCTTCAGAAGCAACAAAGGAAGCTATCTGGATGAGCAAGTTCATGGCTGAACTTGGTATGGTTCCAAGCATGGTTTATCCAATAACCTTGTACTGTGACAATACTGGTGCTATTGCACAAGCAAAAAAGCCAAGGGCACACCAGAAGTCAAAACATATTTAACGTAAATATTACATTTCGATAGAATTCGTTGGAGCTGGAGGAATTTTGGTTCAGAAAACACCTTCAGCAGAGAATGTAGCTAACCCACTCACTAAAGCGATGACACATAAGCAATTGGACTATCATCTTGAGAAGATGGGTATTAGATACCACAACGATTGGCTCTAGTGCAAGTGGAAATTTTGTTAGTGTATGCCCTAGGAACCAATCGTGTTGTCGGTTTTAAGACATTATATCTTGTAAATGTATTATGAATAAAAGAAAGTGTTCTTATTTCGCATGTTGATTTATTGCTTCATTTATATTATATTTAATATTGCATGTGAAATGTCTGGATGACACGAATCTTCAGGAGATCAAATCATCGAAGAATTCCCTACGCAGGTAATGTTAATTAGGCAATAACATTGCATTGTAGGCATGCCGAATGTCTCCATTGAATATCATGTGATGATATTAGTGTGGGTGATTATAAAAGGTATGTCACTAAGGCATTAGCATGGATAAAAGGTTAGTGAACCGTTTATCGAATACGACCAATTACGATGAATCACATGGATGTTTAGAATGTGGTCAATGATGAATTGTAGGATCGTGCTAGTGTACCACTGATCCTTAGACCTCAAACATCATGTTGGATTCAACATAGGATGCATATGGTTCATATGATGTATAAACGTGAGACTAGTCATGTCTTGTGTAATAAGACAGTTTGGTCATATGTTATTCATGTGCGAGGACAAGTATAGTCAAGATGGGATCCGTTAACTCAAAACAATCCAATCTCGAGTTCCCAGACAAATGTCAATAAACATTGGAAAAGGGAAATCTCTGGCCAGAGTATAATGAATGTTAGATGAAAATTAGTTTCATGTTGATGAGTTCCATTGTATCGATAGACAATTCGAGTAAAGATTAAGTTAAGGGTTTTGACATACCATGAACCATTCTTAATCGGGATTAGATGATGGAGGGATTTTACTACATGGTACGTATGATCAAAAAGGGTTCATTGGAGTTTACACTTTATTGTGGTTTAGGGGTTATGGAACATTGTTAGATGTCTACCATAATCAGTGGGAGTTTTGATTATAAGGAGTTACAATGAAACATATCGAAATTCAATATTGGGCCCATGGCTAGATCATAGTAAACCAAAATGATCTCACATAAAACCAAGCTCAAGGAGAGAGAGTAATACATATCATTGATTAGATTAATGATGTTCAAACGTAAATAGTTACATTTGAATTAATGTATTGGTGAGAAATGATTATCCATGGATAGCTAGCACTAAGCAAGGGTAATTAAGACTTATTAAATATTATTATTGAATCAGATTCAATAATGGGGAGAAAAGTGCATTGGTTTTTTATCCAAATCCAATCAATTCAACAACACATGCCATAAATCCAAGTTAAAATTCGACCAAACACAAAACAAGAACAATCTCACACTTACTTGCAATTTTGGACCAAGACAAGTAGAAACACTTTAAGTCTAAAGGATTGTTCCACCAACTTGAATTGATTCACTACCAAATCCCCTTGCCAAGACTTGGATAAAGAATGCACAATCAAAGAACACAAAAGTTCTCTCAAATGGATAAACCAATTTTCATATATTTCAAAACCAAGTGATATAATGGAATAGTTACCCTCATATAGGAAAATACAAGGATAAAAAAGTAAATTACAAATGCAAGAAAATGAAATAAAATTAGCTAAATATTACAAGCCATTCATTCAGAAAACAAGGCCATGCCTATTTAATGCAAAAGAGACACAATTCCCTAATTCTAGGATCTATGTCTTTAACCACCCCATTAGTTGTCTAAGCTTGCTTCCATTAGATCAAAAGCTAATCAATGTCCTAACTAAGTCTACTAATAGGGGTGTAAGAATTTGGGCCTTTACAATCATGCAAATGGATCCAATAAGGGGTCATGTGAACTTTCCCCTTTGTAATGCAAATTGGGCCGAATTTGACACTTTGAACATTTGGGCTTCTTTTTTGGTGGACCTGAGCTTCCCTTGTTGTGCTTGGACTTGGAGTGACTTGGGCTGAAATGTTTGGACTTCTCTCTTTCTTTGAACTTGCTTGGGCCAAGTGGTCTTCATAGCTCCCCACATTCCACAAACCAAGTGTTTGAGGACTTGGAGTGAATTTCTTCAATTTAACCGAATTAGAAAGTGTGTTAGGACTTTCAATTCTTTGTCCACTCATGTTTACAAGTGTTTTAAGACTTCTAAACATATCATCCTCCCTGGGTTGAGAAGGATTTTCCCTCAAATCTAGATCATCCTCCAAATATGGGCTTAGATCCCCCACATTAAAGGTGGCCGAGACTCCCCCATACTCACTAGGCAACTCCACCTTATAAGCATTATCATTTACCCTCTCAACAACCTCAAAAGGCCCATCTGCCCTAGGAGTTAATTTACTCTTTCTCTTACTTAGAAACCTCTCCTTTCTCAAGTGAATCCACACTAAATCCCCCGGTTGGAATAGCTTAGGCTTTTTATGCCTATTTGCCTTATTTTTGATGTTTTCATTTGATTTTTCAATTTGAGCCCTCACAATTTCATGGAGTTATTTCATTTGCTTCAATTTTTCATTAGCATCCATACTTGGCTTAAAATCAAAGGGTAGGGAAGTGAGATCAAAAGGGATAAGTGGGTTTACTCCATATAACACCTCAAATGGAGTGTGACCCGTAGTAGAAGTAGGGTTCCTAATTTAGGAAAATTCAGCATGTGCCAGTTGCAAATCCCAATCCCTAAAATGCTTACTAACCAAATTCCTTAGGACATTGCCCAACACCTTATTCACCACTTCGGTTTGGCCATTAGTTTGAGGGTGATGTAAGGTACTAAACATCAATTTTGTCCCTAATTTACCCCATAAACTTCTCCCAAAATGACTCAAAAATTTTGCATCCCTATCCAAGACAATGGTTCTCAGAATGCCATGAAGTCTCACCACTTCTCTAAAGAATAATTCAGCAACTTTGGAGGCATCATGTGTTGTATGACAAGGTATTAAATGGGCCATTTTTTAGAACCTATCAACCACTACCATGATGGAATCCTTTCCCTTTTAGGTCCTAGGCAATGCAACCACAAAATCCATGCTAAGATCTTCCCAAGGGTGTTTGGCTATGGGTAAGGGAAAGTATGGACCAGCTTTGAATTGGCTCTTAGCCCTTTGACATGAACCACACCTCCTAATGAGAGCTTGAACATCCCCTAACATCTTAGGCCAATAAAAGTATTCTTTGATGGTTTCTAAAGTCTTAGTAACCCCAAAGTGACCTGCCAACCCATCATTATGTGTCTCCCTCATGATTAATTCTCTAAAACTACCCTTAGGAACGCATAATTTTCTACCTTTGAACAAATACCCATCATGCATAATATAATCTTCAAAACTAGGTTTCCCACATTCGGTTATGCATGTTTTCATCTCCAAATCTACCTCATAACACAACTTCATTAATTCAAAGTCTAAAACTCTAGAATCAAGTAAAGAAAGTATGACATACCTTTTAGAGAGTTCATCGGCTACAACATTGTGTGCTCCTTGCTTGTAATTCAGGACAAATGAGAAAGATTGGTTGAACTCAACCCATTCAGCATGTATTGGATTGAGTTTGTGTTGCCCATTGATGAACCTCAAAGCTTGGTGGTCCGAATGGAGGACAAATTGTTTCTGCCGAAGGTAGTGACTTCAATGGTCAAGTGCCCTCACTATAGCATAAAACTCTTTATCATATTCTTATATTTTCTCCTTGAATCACTAAGCTTCTCACTAAAGTATGCTACTGGCCTTTTGGATTGATTCAAAATTGCCCCAATGCCAACACCACTTGCATCACACTCAACTTCGAACACTTGGGTGAAATCCATAAGGCAAGAATGGGAGCTTCACACAACTTCTTTTTAATCAAATCAAATGCCTCATTTGCTGCCTTAGTCCACTCAAAAGATCCCTTCTTCAAACATTCAATTATGGGAGCCATGATGGAACTAAAATTAGGTACAAATCTTTGGTAGAAAGAGGCTAAACCATGAAAACTCCTAACTTCCATAATTGAACTAGGTTTAAGCCAACTATGAATGGATTCTACCTTAGATTGATCTACCTTAATGCCTTCTCCTGAAACCACATAACTAAGAACAACAATTGCTTCATAAATAATTCACATTTTTCAAGCTTAGCATACAACTTTTTTCTGCTTCAACAATTCAAGAACTAAGCTAAGATGTTCTACATGGCTATCCTCACATGTAATATATATTAATATGTCGTCAAAATACACAACCACAAATTTTCCAATAAAAGGCTTGAGTACCTCATTCATTAACCTCATGAAGGTGCTTGGTGCACTGGAAAGGCCGAAGGGCATCATCATCCATTCATACAATCCTCCATTGGTCTTGAATGTCATTTTCCACTCATCTCCTTCTCTCATTCTAACTTGATGGTAGCCACTTCTTAGATCAGTCTTGGAGAAGATGGTTGCACTATGAAGCTTATCTAACATGCCATCCAATCGGGGTATGGGATACCGATATTTGATAGTTGTCCAGTTGATAACCTGACTAATGGAATGCAGATTTTGTGCAGATTCATAAAGGCAACATGTTATCAATCAAATACATGTAATTAACCATTCATAAAAAACTGTAAAATCTAATACCCTAGGCTCTGTAACGCCCCACTTGAGGTACTGTAACGCCCACTTGAGGTACTGTAACGCCCCACTTGAGGTACGTAGTTGTTGTTTCTTCTTTCACTCTTATTTGAGTTGGTTTTGGTAATATTGTTTGATTGAGTGTTGTGTTGAATGCTCGCCCTGAAATTGGTTGAAAATAGAAGAAGTTCAGTGTACCAAGCTTCGCCGCGGCGAAGATGTGTTGAAACCACGGGAAACTCTGCAGGTTTCGCGCGGCTGAGAAGTTTCTTCGCCGTGGCGACAGGCTGATTAAAATGTTTGTTAAGTTTTAGATATTTTCTTCCCTAAGGGCAATTTGACCATTCTACCCCTAACTAGCAGGAAAAGTGGGGAGTTAATTGTAAGGATTTTTCATGGAGAATATGTTGATATGGGGGTGAGTTTGTAATGAATCAAAGGTTATAGATGGAATTCCCAAAGAAGAGTAAGGGCAAAATGGGAATGCTTTTGTATAAATTCATTAAAAGGAGTTAAGAGTTAGCAAACCCCTTATTCTTCTTCTAAAAAACGCAACTCTCCATTCTTGTTCCTCTCAATTTCTCTTTCTTTTGATCAAGGAGTTCCAAGAGGTCTTTGTAGTGATTTGGGGTAGAAAAATCAACCTAAGGCTTCCTAAGAGTAGAGAAAAAGTCAAGCAAACCAAGTGAAAGGAATAGTTGGTGAAGTCTCTCCATAACAAAGTAAGTAAATCCCAACCCAAGTAGAGATTTAAGAATTTTCTTGATTAGGGTTTTGATAGAAATGATGTATGTATGTGATATACATGTGATATGCCATGTATGGAGGTTTAAATAGAGATTTCTATGCTTTGTGAATGTTTATACCTTGCAAATATGAGAAATGAGTTGTTGGGTTGGAAATGTAGTTTGAGATGTAATTGAAGGGGTGTTATGGATCCCCTTTTTGGAAGTGCTTTCTTTGACAAGTTTTATGGTTATGTGAAGGGGTTTCTCCCCATTTTGGATGGTTAGAGAAAGATTTAGAATCATTGCTATAGTAGAGTTTTATAGTGCACTTGTGTTGTTTGATGAAATGCCTAATAGAGGTTTGAGTGTGAAAAGTGAACCTTAGTTCTTGCAACATTGCATGTTGGCATTTCATAAGTGCATTGGTGGGGATGAACCATCCATAGGCACTAATTGTGCATTGAAAAGTAACCAAAGAAAGAGTTGGTAACCTTGTGTATACAATCACTCTATGAGTAGAGAGCTTGGTGGATGCAACTACTCTAAGGGTAGAGAGAATGAAAATGCTAGAATAGAGTAAATTAGAAGAGTAGAATAGATGGGTTGATGCTTTGTGATCATCACCCGACAGTTATGGGAATCGGGTTGATGCTTTGTGATCACCACCCGAACAGCCCTTAGAGATGGGTTGATGCTTTGTGATCGTCACCCGATGAGTAGTAGAAATGGGTAGATGCTTTGTGACCACTACCCGGTTAGTTGTTAGATAAGTGGGTTGATGCTTTGTGACCATCATCCAATATTTAGTAGAAGCGGGTTGATGCTTTGTGATCATCACCCGACGGTGACTAGAGACGGGTTAATGCTTGGTGATCGTTACCCAAAAGTCATGAGGAACGGGTAGGTGATAGGTGATCTCCACCCGATAGTTAGGAAAACCGAGTAGGTACTTTGTGATCCCCACTCGGTAGTCACTAAGAACGGGTTGGTACTGTGTGAATTCCACCCGATAGTCATGAAGAGTGAGATGGTGTTGTGTGAACGCCATCCTCCGCGTATCTGGTAAGATGAGGCCATGATGTTTAGTAGAAACAGAGATAGAATCGAAATAGTATAAGGAAAGAATTAAGAGTTATACATACGGGGACGAGACAGATAGAGGGTTTTACTTACGAGCATTATTTTGTGCTCACCCTGTTATTTTCCTTTGTGGATGCAGGATCTAGGTGATGACGCAGTCGGAGGGGCGTCGGCAAGTGAAGAGAAATAGCTACACTGTTTCCTCTGTTTTGTCTTTTAAAATGAATTTTTGCAAACAGTACTCTTTGTGTATAAAAGACATATGAATTATAATGAAAAGAAAATTTTGGGGCCCAACTTTATATTGTTATTATGCATGCATTGTACTAGTTTTCAGCAGTTGTTACATTTTTGGTATCAGAGCAAAGATTTTGGGATCGAACAATGTACTATTCTCATCGCCACGACGTCCTATAACCGACTGTGTGAGTAATTCTTTCCTTACAGTAATTGTTTCTTGAGTTCATTAGTGTAATTATTTTGTAGATGAGGCGTAGTTATCGAAATCGCGGTAAGGGTGTGGTGAATGAAGGAGAACCTTCTAACCCACCAGAGTCTACGCCCCCTCCCTTGGATGAAGCTAGAATCCGGGGAATTATACACCAAGTTATGGCGGAAACTCAGGGGAGAGTTGTACCCCCTGTGCAGGTACCGCCAGTTACACATGTTGAAAGAGGACAACCGGTACCTCCCCCAGTGCAGAACAGAGTTGAACCGATTTACGGTCTTTCTAGTCAGCATCAACCCTCAAAGTTTAAGGGATCTGAGACCCGATAATAGCAGAAGAGTGGCTTGGGAGGGTCGGGTAGAAGCGAGCCAGAGTTTATTTCCCATGTCGACCGGGAAAAGATCCGGTATGCGAGTTTCTTGTTTCGGGGTGATGCCCGAATTTGAATTTGGTGGGAATTAATGGAAGAAACTCATGATGTGACAAGAATGACACAGGGAAAAGTTCAGCAAGAGTTTGAGGCCGAGTATAGAACAGAGGACCAAGTTCATGAGAAGGTCCAAGAATTTATCAGTTTACAGTAAGGGACTAGTGCCGTGAAAGAGTACTTGGTGAGATTCAACGCCCTTGCAAGGTTTGCACCAGGAATAGTTAGCACTCCGGCCTTGAGAAGGGATAAGTTTGTGCATGGATTGAAGCCGGAGATAGCCCGGGATATAATGACAAGCTCCAACCCTCCTCGAAATTATAGTGAGGCTTTGAGGCGGGCGATTAAGGCGGAGATTTTTGAGAATAAAATCTTCCCCGTAGGATCCTCAACAGGAGGACCAAAGGAGCTACCCTCTACTCCCCAGAGAGAGACGCATGAGGGTGTAAGAGGTAAAGAAATGAAAAATCAGAAGAAGAAGTTTCAGTATAGACAGAATAGAAAAGAGTGGAAGAATAAACGACCTCGGACGGAAGGGTTTCCTCCTTGCCCTAAATGCGGGAAGAATCACCCCGGAGAATGTCTGAGGGATCAGAGAGTGTGTTATAGGTGCCGACAGCCAGGGCACATGATGGGAGATTGTAAAGCTCCTCTTCCACCAACGACTCAGAGTTCAAGAGGTACTGCGAATGCCAGAGTTTTTACTGTGGCACAAGGGGAAGCAGAGGCCACCCCATCACCAGCATCGGGTCGCTTATTATTTCATTCAGTTCCTCTATATGCTTTAATTGACTCAGGTGCTACTCATTCGTTCATATCTTATGGGATGCTTGAAAGATTAGGTTTGAAACCTACTAGAACGATTCAACCCATTAAGATAGAGCTACCCGATGGGGTTAGTGTTTTGACTCAAGAGATTTTGTTAAGAGAGTCATTAGTGATCCAGGGTAGAGAATTAACAGTTGACTTAATAGTTTTTGATATGCCCGACTTTGATGTGATTCTGGGCATGGACTTCCTAGGGAGATATGGGGTAGAGATTGACTGTCGGAAAAAGAAGGCGAGGTTTAACCTCGATGGTGGAGATAAGTTTAGTTTTGGAGAAGGCCATCAGTTGAGCATGCTGATTAGTAATGTGAAAGCCAGGAAGATGTTGAGAAAGGGGTGTTCGGGTTATATTGCCCATGTAGTGCAGAGTGGTGATGTTCCACAGTTAGAGATTCAGAGGGTGCCAGTAGTTCGAGACTTTCTAGATGTGTTTCCGGAAGAGTTACCGGGTTTGCCTCCAGAGAGGGAGGTAGAATTTAGTATCGAACTAGCACCAGGGACAACACCAATATCTAAAGCCCCTTATCGAATGGCCCTAGCTGAGCTCCAAGAATTAAAGAAGCAACTCCAAGAGCTTTTAGATAAAGGCTTCATCTGACCGAGTCATTCTCCTTGGGGAGCTCCAATCCTGTTTGTGATAAAGAAGGATGGATCACTAAGGATGTGTATTGATTATAGGGAGTTGAATAAAGTTACAGTGAAGAATAAGTACCCGCTACCCGGATAGATGACCTTTTTGATCAGTTGAAAGGAGCGGCAGTGTTCTCCAAAATTGATTTGAGGTCCGGGTATCATCAGGTAAGAGTGGTTGAGCAAGATGTGGCTAAGACTGCCTTTCATACAAGATATGGGCATTATGAATTTGTAGTGATGCCTTTTGGCTTGACTAACGCCCCATCAGTTTTTATGGACTTGATGAACAGGATATTCCATGAGTATTTGGATCAGTTCATTGTTGTCTTCATCGACGACATTCTGATTTACTCAAAGTCAAGAGAAGAACATGAGAAGCACTTGAGATTAGTATTGCAGCGGCTGAGAGAAAAGAAGTTGTGTGCTAAATTCTCTAAGTGTGAGTTTTGGCTTAATCAAGTAATATTCCTGGGTCATACCGTGTCGAAGGAAGGGATTTCGGTGGATCCGAGTAAAGTGCAGGCAATCCTGGAATGGCAAAAGCCGAGAACAGTGAAAGAAATCAGGAGTTTCTTAGGCTTAGCAGGTTACTACCGGCGATTTGTAGTGGGATTCACCTAGTTGGCTAAACCGTTGACAGCCCTTACTAAACAGAAAACTCCTTTTGTCTCGTCAGCAGCATGTGAAGAAAGCTTTCAAGAGTTGAAGAAGAGGTTAACATCAGCCCCTGTACTAGTGTTACCGTAGGAGCGTGTAGATTATGACATTTATACAGACGCCTCTTTGCAGGGACTTGGCGCCGTGTTGATGCAGTTAGGTAGGGTTATAGCTTATGCTTCTCGTCAGTTAAAAGAGTACGAGACCAGATACCCTACGCATGACCTAGAATTGGCAGCCGTGGTCTTTGCCTTAAAGATTTGGAGGCACTACCTTTATGGTGTGAAGAGTAATATCTACACCGATCATAAGAGTTTAAAGTACTTCTTCACTCAAAAGGAGTTGAACATGAGGTAGAGGAGGTGGTTAGAACTGGTTAAGGATTATGATTGTGAGATCAAGTACCAACCAGGGAAAGCCAATGTAGTAGCCGATGCCTTGAGTAGAAAAGCCCATGTTTTTCGGCTTACCAGGCAGAAAGAGTTAATGGAAGAATTGTCTAAGGAGCAGATTGAAGTGGTTTCAGGAAGAATTGCCAGTCTAGAGGTACAGTTTTCTTTACTAGAGGAAATTAGAGAAAAGCAAGTGGTAGATGAGTGGTGTCAGAAAACAGTTCAGCAAGTGTTTGAGGGCAAGACAGCAGAGTTCTTTGTGAGAGATGGTGTCCTCTATTTCAAAAATCGGTTGTGCATTCCTCCAAATGAGGAGTTGAAACAGAAAATTCTTATGGAGGCTCATGACACACCGTACACCGCTCATCCGGGAGCAACCAAGATGTATCAAGATGTAAAGAAAGGCTATTGGTTGTCAGGTATGAAGAAAGACATCGTCGAGTTTGTGGCTAAATGTCTAACTTGTCAGCAGGTGAAAGCAGAACATCAACGGCCATCGGGGTTGCTTCAACCATTGAGTATTCCAGAGTGGAAATGGGAGAGTATTTCAATGGATTTTATCACGGGTCTCCCCAGAGTGCAGAAAGGGTGTAATGCTATATAGGTGATTGTGGATAGGTTAACCAAGTCAGCCCATTTTCTCCCAGTAAAGGAAAGTATCACTACAGATCAATTAGCTCAGATATACCGCAAGGAGATAGTCAGATTGCATGGTGTGCCCAAGACTATAGTGTCAGATAGAGATTCTAGATTTGTTTCAGCATTCTGGACAAGTTTACAGAGGAGTTTGGGTACCTGTTTAGCATTCAGTACTGCCTATCATCCTCAGACAGATGGCCAAACCGAGAGAACGAATCAGGTGCTCGAGGATATGTTGAGGGCCTGTTGCATGGATTATAGAGTATCCTGGCATGAGATGTTACCATTGGTGGAATTTGCCTACAACAACAGTTATCAGTCTACAATTAGAATGGCGCCTTACGAGGCTTTGTATGGTAGACGGTGTAGGTCTCCGCTTCATTGGGATGAAGTAGACGAAAAAGATGAGTTGAGTACCGCTCTTGGGCCAGAGACGACTCAGAAACTAGTAGAAGATGTAAAGGTAATCAGAAATAGAATGAAACAAGCCCAAGATCGACATAAGAGTTATGCCGACTTGAAGAGGAAAGAGGTAGAATTCCAAGTGGGCGATAAAGTGTTTCTGAAAGTTTCCCCTTACAAGCGAGTCATGCGCTTCGGAAGCAAAGGAAAGTTAGCACCGAGGTATGTAGGTCCTTTTGAGATCTTGCAACGAGTAGGAAAAGTGGCCTACAGATTGGCATTACCACCTAGCATGGACAGGGTGCATGATGTCTTCCATGTCTCGATGCTACGGAAATATGTAAGTGATCCCCTCCACATCCTGAGCGTAGAGGACGTTGAAGTAACAGAGAATCTAGTATATGAAGAACGTCCAGTTCAGATTTTAGATCGAAGGGTTAAAGAGCTTCGGAACAAGAGTGTTCCGTTAGTGAAGATCCTTTGGAGGAATCACAAAGTGGAAGAGGCCACTTGGCAAGTAGAGCGGGACATGCAGAATCGTTTTCCAGAGTTATTTGCATGAATTTCGGGGACGAAATTCTTTTAAGGGGGGAAGAATTGTAACGCCCCACTTGAGGTACGTAGTTGTTGTTTCTTCTTTCACTCTTATTTGAGTTGGTTTTGGTAATATTGTTTGATTGAGTGTTGTGTTGAATGCTCGCCCTGAAATTGGTTGAAAATAGAAGAAGTTCAGTGTACCAAGCTTCGCCGGGGCGAAGAATAATCTTCGCCGCGGCGAAGATATGTTGAAACCACGGGGAAACTCTCTGGACAGTTTCGCCGCGGCGACAGGCCGATTAAAATGTTTGTTAAGTTTTAGATATTTTCTTCCCTAAGGGCAATTTGACCATTCTACCCCTAATTAGCAGGAAAAGTGGGGAGTTAATTGTAAGGATTTTTCATGGAGAATATGTTGATATGGGGATGAGTTTTTAATGAATCAAAGGATATAGATGGAATTCCCAAAGAAGAGTAAGGGCAAAATGGGAATGCTTTGGTATAAATTCATTAAAAGGAGTTAAGAGTTAGCAAACCCCTCATTCTTCTTCTCAAAAAACGCAACTCTTCATTCTTGTTCCTCTCAATTTCTCTTTCTTTTGATCAAGGAGTTCCAAGAGGTCTTTGTAGTGATTTGGGGTAGAAAAATCAACCTAAGGCTTCCTAAGAGTAGAGAAAAAGTCAAGCAAACCAAGTGAAAGGAAGAGTTGGTGAAGTCTCTCCATAACAAAGTAAGTAAATCCCAACCCAAGTAGAGATTTAAGAATTTTCTTGATTAGGGTTTTGATAGAAATGATGTATGTATGTGATATACATGTGATATGCCATGTATGGAGGTTTAAATAGAGATTTCTATGCTTTGTGAATGTTTATACCTTGCAAATATGAGAAATGAGTTGTTAGGTTGGAAATGTAGTTTGAGATGTAATTGAAGGGGTGTTATGGATCCCTTTTTTGGAAATGCTTTCTTTGACAGGTTTTATGGTTATGTGAAGGGGTTTCTCCCCATTTTGGATGGTTAGAGAAAGATTTAGAATCATTGTTATAGTAGAGTTTTATAGTGCACTTGTGTTGTTTGATGAAATGCCTAATAGAGGTTTGAGTGTGAAAAGTGAACCTTAGTTCTTGCAACATTGCATGTTGGCATTTCATAAGTGCATTGGTGGGGATGAACCATCCATAGGCACTAATTGTGCATTGAAAAGTAACCAAAGAAAGAGTTGGTAACCTTGTGTATACAATCACTCTATGAGTAGAGAGCTTGGTGGATGCAACTACTCTAAGGGTAGAGAGAATGAAAATGCTAGAATAGAGTAAATTAGAAGAGTAGAATAGATGGGTTGATGCTTTGTGATCATCACCCGACAGTTATGGGAATCGGGTTGATGCTTTGTGATCACCACCCGAATAGCCCTTAGAGATGCGTCGATGCTTTGTGATCGTCAGCCGATGAGTAGTAGAAATGGGTAGATGCTTTGTGACCACTACCCAGTTAGTTGTTAGATAAGTGGGTTGATGCTTTGTGACCATCATCCAATATTTAGTAGAAGCGGGTTGATGCTTTGTGATCATCATTTCAGTGCTGACTACAGACGGGTTAATGCTTGGTGATCGTGACTCCCAAAAGTCATGAGGAACGGGTAGGTGATAGGTGATCTCCACCCGATAGTTAGGAAAACCGAGTAGGTGCTTTGTGATCCCCACTCGGTAGTCACTAAGAACGGGTTGGTACTGTGTGAATTCCACCCGATAGTCATGAAGAGTGAGATGGTGCTGTGTGAACGCCATCCGGCCGTACCTTCGGTAAGATGAGGCCATGATGTTTAGTAGAAACAGAGATAGAATCAGAAATAGTATAAGGAAAGAATTAAGAGTTATACATACGGGGACAGACAGATAGAGGGTTTACTTACTGAGCATTATTTTGTGCTCACCCCGTTATTTTCCTTTGTGGATGCAGGATCTAGGTGATGACGCAGTCGGAGGGGCGTCGGCAAGCGAAGAGAAATAGCTACACTGTTTCCCCTGTTTTGTCTTTTAAAACGAATTTTTGTAAACAGTACTCTTTGTGTATAAAAGACATATGAATTATAATGAAAAGAAAATTTTGGGGCCCAACTTTATATTGTTATTATGCATGCATTGTACTAGTTTTCAGCAGTTGTTACACGTAAGACACAAATTGGGACAGAAACTTTGTCGCTGCAGAGAAACAGGCAACCCTGAAAATTTCCAGCAAGAAAGTTGCCGTGGCATAGTCTGCAAATCATTGAAGCGTACAGTTCACATTTTTGCAGTTTTTCGCGTAATAACACGTATCCAAATCAAATCGAACACATAAGCATTCGACCAGGATACCAACCAACCAACCAATATTTCATCCATCAACACATTATTAAACCAATTGATCAATTGAATCACTCATTCAAAAGCAGATTTTGCAGATTTAACAAAAATAACATGTTATCAATCAAATACATGTTATAAATCGGACAATAAACTATAAAGTTTGGTACCCGTGGCTCTGATACCACTATTAGGAAATGATCAAGTCATGGCAGTGGAAAACAAAAAATCATAAACAACATGGATCGTTCCTTAGAACCAAGATCATGGCACAAATTTAACAATTTATACATTAAATACAAATCTGCAAGAAAATAGCTTAAAGTTAAAGAAACCATACGCACGTTTGGAGGCTCCTCCAACTTATCTCTGGATGGGTTTCGCTATCGATCCAAGGGTAGGATCAAACCACCATTAGTCCACACGAAGATAACCCTAAGGAACTAGAGAGGGATTTGCTAGATCCTCTTTAGCCTTAAGAACCAAGAACAAAATCAAAATAAAATTTTGATTCAAGCATAAAAGCAATCTAGCGTGGAACAGAGAAAAGAGGGCTGGAGTTTTTAATTTTGTGAATGAAATCAATTCCATTATTAATTCACAAAGTGTTGCACTTATATAATGCATACTATGCCCTATTTCATCATGGAATTGGCTTGGGCACCGACCCAAACAACCCTAATGTCCAAATAGCCCCATTTAGATATTTTAATTATTATTATTATTTCAATTAAATTAAATTAATATATATACCATATATTAACATTTAACAAAAATAATAATTCATTTAAATATATGCGAACACATATTTAAATATAATCTCACTTATTTAATTTTAATAACAAATTAAATAAAGGCTAAGACCTCAGCAAATTTAATTGCATTGTGAGATTACCAAAATACCCTTTTACCTAAAAAGACGAAAAAGCCCTTCTTATAAACTGGCTCTTAAATTATCTTCTATGTGTGTGACCCGTAGGCTCCTCATCATATCGGTAGAGTGTAGTATCACAATTAACACCAATTAATCGTCTCACTACACACAGACCAAGATTGGCCCCTGGCAAGGCATCATGGCCACTCGATAGATTCGGATTCAGTGAACCAGCTACTTTTCAACGATATGGTTTTCATACAATCTAATCCTTTCATCATCCGTAATCTCTACGAGACCGAGGCATAGAAATAGTGTCAACCTTAGTTACTCTCGATATTATGTATTCAGTTACTGGACCAATGACCTGAATGATAAACTGGATCGAGCACAACTCAATCCCACTGTGGCCATAGTTTTAGTGTCATTTCCATTTACTGAATTGCGCCGTGAGATAACTTCCCTCGTACGCAGGAGTGATGAATCCTCTGTCGATCCACCATAGTCTTGATACACTCCTTGATGCAGCCAATCACTACTGTATTGACGGATCTGAATAGAATTGTGTTGGGTTAGTGTCAAACTACACCAATCGGTACATAAGGCGCCGTGGTGATCTCAAGTCTAAGGATCACATGCACTACCATTCATTAAAGGATTTGTTCCATAGACACTGGGGTTACCATCCATATGGAATCCTCTGGTGGGTCAGTCCAGTGAACTTGCCTACAGCAAACACTCATGTGTTGTACCAGGTTGTTACCAAACAACCTTGACAAGAGAGACCAGTCACTACCTTTCGACATGGTCGTTCAACACTATGATAGCCTTACCGTATTATCTATGCCCTTACTTCAGAATAATACTAGAGCTATGGACGTTTCTAGAATGGCCACCATATGTGCTCATAGGGTCCTCACTATCAAGATTTGAAACACTTGATACCCTCGTCAAGGTTCTACCATTCTGAAGACATATATCAATACATACAATAATGATTTATGCGATATAGAATAAAATTGTTAGAGTAGATGCCCTAGAGCCAATCAATTATTGTAGAATTGACTCTTTGTAATAATGTTCATTAATCAATAATAAAAGGCATTTTATTCTATATCGCGTAAATCATTATTATTGCAATATGTATTGATATATGTCCTTAGAATGGTAGAACCGTGACGAGGGTATCAAGTGTTTCAAATCTTGATAGTGAGAACCCTATGAGCACATATGGTGGCCATTCTAGAAACGTCTGTAGCCCCAGTATTATTCTGAAGTAAGGGCACAGATAATACGGTAAGGCTATCATACTATTGAACGACCTTGTCAAAAGGCAGTGATTGATCTCACTTGTCAAGGTTGTTTGGTGACAACCTGGTGCAACACATGAGTGCTTGTTGTAGGTGGATATACTGCAGCAAGTTCATTGGACTGACCCACCAGAGGATTCCATATGGATGGTAACCCTAGTGTCTATGGAACAAATCCTCTAACGAATGGGGGTGCATGTGATCCTTAGACTTGAGATCACCAGAGTGCCTTGTGCACCGATTGGTACAGTTTGACACTAGCTTAACGCAGTTCTATTCAGAGCTGTCAATACGATGGTGATTGGCTGCATCAAGGAGTGTATCAAGACTATGGTGGATTGATAGAGGATTCATCACTCCCGGGTACAAGAGAAGTTATCTCGACAGCTTCAAGACATGGCAATGACACTGAAACTGTGGCCACAGTGGGATTGAGTTGTTCCTCTATCCAGTTTATAATATGGGTCATTGGTCCAGAAACTGAATACATAATATTGAGAGTAACCGAAGGTTAACACTATTTCTATGCCTTCGTCTTGTCGAGATAACGAATGCTAAAAGGATCCAATTGTATGGTAACCATATCGTTGACAGGTAGCTACTTTGCTGAATTTGAATCTATTGGGTGGCCATGATGCCTTGCTAGGGGCCAATCTTGGTCTGTGTATAAGTGAGATGATTAATTGGTGTTAATCGCGATTCTATACACTACCGGTATGATGAGGAGCCTATGGGTCACACATATAGAAGATAATTTAAGAGTCAGGAAGAAAGAAGGGCGTTTTCGTCTTTTTGGGCGAAAGGGTATTTTAGTAATTTCACAGTGCAATTAAATTTGCTGAGGTCATAGCCTTTATTTAATTTTTTAGAAAAATTAAAGAAGTGAAATTCCATTTAAATATGTGTTCACATATATTTAAATGAATTATCATTATTGTTAAATGTTAATATATATATTAAATATATGTTGGCGTGCTGTCGTAGGCACCCAGAATTAAAACCTAAAAATACACGTAGTAGTAAGTCGAGTCGCATCCCTCCCATCGAAGAGTGTCTAGCTGAATTTGCTGTTATGTGAACAAGGTCAGGGGTTTTTTTTGTAAAAACAGAAAACGTTTCCAGGAAAAGAAACAACTCAAATCGAAATCAATTAAAATGACGGAACTTGGTCTCCGTCAACATCCACCATCGGAATCTCACAACTGATCATTGATGCAAAAATAATCAATTCATATATTGAATATTCATCGTTGGAACTATTTTCCTATCTCTCCTTAATTGTAATTAATCAGGAAACAAGCGATCATAATTAATCTTACCCCTAAACAACCCTAGACAAGCGCTCAAGATTTAATCTAGTGGCAGCCTTAAGAATTAGAGAGATCGATGAAGCTAAACAACACAAACACAAGCGGTTGTATTTAATTTAGTTGAATGTTCTTCGTAAGGTTATTAATTCTGACGCAGCAAATTACTAACCCTAATTGCTTCGCAAGTTGGAGGGATCAAACAATTACGGATTTGATATCTAACTTAGCAGTAGATTGCGACAATTAATAAACTAGTAGGCCTCCCTAGTAATTAGACGAAACAATCATAAAATTAAGCATAGAAAAACATCCAATACTCAAACACGAAAATTGAACACAAAGAAAAATATATTAGATCTCACAGTTTATCGATTCCGAGGCTTCCGCTTACTTCGACCAAGTTATCAAAATCAGCCTCTCATGGCCATCACCGAATTACAGAGGAAAACTTCAGCAGAGACCAGAGAGAGGCGTGTGTCCACCCAAAAAACCAATCTCATCTCCCTAATCAAAAATCTAATTCAAGTGTTTGAATCCAACTCAATCTCCTAAAATCAATTATCCTAATCTGATTCTAATTAATTGAAAACACAATAAAGTCTTAAAAATAAAAATAGGAAAGTGATTTGTCCAGCTGTAACTCGTGTGCCACATGTCTTCAAATCTTCCAATAATAAACTGCCTCTTGGACTTGCATTACAAGGCAGAATGTTCCAGAACATCGGTAGTGCAGATGCGTCAACTTCAAGCCCAATTAAAACCTTGATGCAGCAATTATCTCTCCAAACTCAAAACATAAAAGTTGTAGATATATTTCTTAGCGTTCTACAGCATTTTGAATCATCTCAATCAGGAGCTCAGATGAGAGAGTTATGCCCAAAATACGAAACAACGTCAAAACTGTCCGAATTCACTTAATTAGTTCCGTTTTGCAATTAACGCTCCCATTTGCTTCCTAAGTCAAAATAGAATAAAAATCAGTACATTTTAGGCAGAAAATAGGTATAAAAGACTAGGCATTAAGGGGGGTAAATATGACATTTTGCATTCTCATCATATGTTAATTGATTTTAATGGAGATAATGATGAATTAAATTAAAATATCTTATTGGGAGTGTTTGGCAAATTTGGGGGTGTTTGGGTTGGAGCCCAAGCCCATTCCATATGGGAATAGGGCAACTAAAATAACACTATAAAAGAAAAGGTTTTAGTTGAAAATGATAAGTGTGTTATTTTATTATTTCATTCTTCATTGAAAAAGAGAAAACCTCCAACCCCAAAAACTCTCCCATGCCACTTTTACTGTTTGATTGAAAATCAAATACTTCTTTTGTTTTCTTCTTGATTTCTTAAGGCCAAGGAGGATCTAGCAAATCCCTTATTGGTTCTTGTTGATTGTCTTCGTGTGGACCTCTACAGTTCGATCCTACACTTGGATCGGTAGCAAACACGTTCAGAGACAATATTGGTGGAGCCTCCAAATGTGGGTATGGTTTCTTAAACCTTGAACTAATTTTTCTGCAGATTAGATTATTTTATATAAACTGTGATTTTTGTACCCGGATCTTGGTTCTAAGGAACGATCCATAGAGTTTTTGTTTTTGTTTTCTGCTGCGTAACTGGGTCGTTTACTAACAAAAATGCGTTTTATTGATCAATGAACATTATTACAAAGAGTCAATTCTACAATAATTGATTGGCTCTAGGGCACCTACTCTAACACTGGGCTTTTTCTAGCCTATCAGATGAATTATGCCTAGAGGTTGACCAGTTTGTAAAGGCTATTTTAAACAGAATCTTGTACAGAAGGGTGAGCACATTGGAAGCAATGTAACCAAACTAGGGCTAGGTGGTCACAACTCTACCAATGAGTTCATTTGCTAAATTCCCCAAGTCCTCGGTAGGGACAGCCAAATCATCAGCCATTTCAACAACAGACAATCTCAAATGAGTCCTAATTACACTAGGGGTGATTCTATCCAAATTCCCCTGACACAAACTTTATTTTTCTTAAACTTCAGTAGGTCCAGGTCTTTCCTAAAATTGGAATAAAATTCTTGGACAAAACCTTGGCATGGAGTGACAAGATGGACAATAGCTCCTTCCCATTTTCTCTCAGACTCAATATGGGCAATATCGGGAAAATTAGATAACTCAACATGAGATTCATAGATAGTTGTTCTAACTACAAGCCTTTCTCTAAACCTAGGTTCAGCAATAGGAGAGCTAAAAGTTTTGCGTTTACCCATGCCCCCAAATTAAGGAGAAGCTTTTGCTTTCTTCTTACCTTTGGATGCCTCTGATTGAGGTTATTTGCCCTTTGATTTTGTAGAAGATGCCTTTGTTCGCTTCAATCGCTTGATTGGTTGTTCGTTAGAGGATGACATGTTTATGGTTGATGAGCTGGACACAGATTGCATTACTGTTGGAGTGTTATCACCTGACAATGCAGAGCGATCAATGTCAATGGCTCGTGAGGACTGGCTTGTTCTTGCTCTATTCTTTGACTCAACGGCTCTTTGAGTATTAGCAAAGAATGACTCTTGGTGATCCATTGAACGAAAAATCAAGCAAATCATATTTTTCAATGAAAGAAAATAAAATGAAGGTTTTTTTAGAGAAGGAGATAGACGACATAAGGTTTTAAATGAATGAGAAAAACCTAAAGTGGTAACTCTTTATAAAGTAAAACCTTAGAGAAAATCATGGTTTTAATCCAATCTGTCACTTAAAGACACGGGGAGCACCTTGAACTCAAAGTGAACATTCCAGCAGCACCAATGTCACGTTGATGACCTCACTTGAGAAGTGGTCACACAATAGATAAAAAACAAGCAATTTCAACCATCAAGTGGTGACACAAATGTCAGAGTGAACATTCAAGAATCAATTTTACAATTTAGAACAACGTAACAGAGGGTGGTGACTGAAAAGACAAATATGATCATCATGAAGCAAGCAGGTTAACACATGGATACTTAAGGTGGTGGCATAGAAACTGTAATATCCCACTTGAGGTACGTATTTAAGATTTGCTGTGTTAGTTAAAAGTTTACTGTTTCAATTTCAATTGACTTTGTATGTTGAGTTGGTTGAATGGTTGCCTTGAAATTGGTTGAATTTTGGTGAAGTTTGGAAATCCAATCTTGCCGCGCAGGAGGAGCTGATCCCCGGGAGGGTAGGTTCTCTACCTGCTTTCGCGGAGGCGACAGAAAGTGCTTCGCCGCGGTGATGAGTCTAATACAAAGTTTCTTGAGTTTTCTAGAGAATTCTTCTTTTGGGGCACAATGACCATTCTACCCCTAATTAGTAGGAAAAGTGGGGAGTAAAATGTAAGAAAATTTAGTAGAGATTGTGTTTGTATGGGGGTGTATTTGAAAAGAATCAAAGGATATAGATGGAATTTCCAAGGAAGGGCAGGGGCAAAATGGGAAATGATGCTTATAATATGAGCTAAAAAAGGGTTAAGTGTAGAGAAACCCTTTATTCATTCATTCCACCGCCTCTTCCATTTGCCCACTTTCTCTCAATTTCTCCATCCAATCTTCCAAGATTTTTAAGGGATTTAAGAGGGCTTTTGAGTGGAGATTTCATCTAAAGCATCCTAAGGTAAGGATTCATGCTTTAGATGTGAGTTTTCTTATAATTATAGTGAAGTCTTATTTGGTTGTTGCTGTCCTTCTTGTTGTTTTGAGTTGTAGAGAAGAGACAAGACAACAAAGGAAAGGGAAAGTGCTAAAGAAGTCATCTTTGCACAAGGTAAGTAAATCCAACCCAAGTTAAGGTTCAAGCAATCAAATGATGCATATGTATGCTTATGTTTATGAGCTTGAGATTGATTGTTGAGAATGATATTATCGATGAGTTGATAGCTTTTGATGAGAAGATTTGAGACATGAGAAGTAGAAATGAAGTTGTGGTAACCAAGTGAAGTTTGGTTACATTTAGAAAGAATTTAAGTAGAATATTGAAGTGTTTTTCTTGGCCATGTTTAGATTTATTGTGGGGTAGTTTTGCTCCATTAATGGATGGTTAAAGAAAGAAGTAAAGAGGTATCAAAAATAGAATTAAAGTATGCATGCATTATGTTTGATGAAATGCCTAAGTGGAGTCTGCCCTGTCACTGCCGTAACTTTCTAAGTAATTTTTGGGTATCTTACGGATTGAACTGGGCTGAGACCAAAACATAGAAGTTATATCCCTGTTTCTAAGCTTTGAAACGAGACCAGAACTGTAGCAATCCGAGGTGTATAATGTAAGTTATGGCCTTTTTAGTATGACTTGTGCAGAATGACTGTTTTGAGGAAATCTTGTAGTTGGCATTTCATTAGTGCATTGGTGAGTATGAGCTAGCTCTACACCTTTGTTTATACACTTGAGAAGTAGCTTGAGATTTAGTAAAGAATTTGAGTATAAGTTCTTTAAGAGCTAAGAGAAAGAGATTAGAGTAGGTTATGCGATGGGGAACCCGTGAGTAATGGGTAGAGTATTCCCGCATGTACGCCGCATTGAGAGAGCGGCATGAGTACCAGATAGAGAAGTGGTGTAGCCCATGAGAGTGCATGCGGATGAGGGCTATACCCGAGTACCCGAGAGAGAGATTATACACTCACATGGCCAAGGGTTCCGAATCCATGCATAACCGAGTCCTATCGGCTAGAATGAGTAGAGGTCACGTAGAGTGGGAGCGAGTCCCGGCCGTGCCCTCGGTAAGATGGGGTCGTGACTTACTAAAGAGAGGTAATAGAAAAGAGTTCTAAGAGAAAGAGAAAGAGAGAGAGAAGTACCCAAAGAGAAATTGAATGAGGAGTTGTAAGGAAAGAATTAGAGAGAGAGAGTTATGGGGATAGAATGAGTAGAGGATTTACTTACTGAGCATTATTTTAGTGCTCACCCCGTTGTTTTCCTATGTTTTGCAGGATCCAGGTGAGGACGCAGTCGGATGGACGTCGACACGCGAGAGGAAGCGGTTACACTGTCCACCATGTTTTAGTATCTTTTGTATACATTATAAGTTTGTGTAAAAATGTATATGTTTGTAAAAGAATATATGTATATATTTAATAAAAGAAAATTTTGGGCCCAATTTCTTTATATTATTTCATATATATTTTATAATGAAAATTTGAGTAGTAGTGGCTATTACAGAAACAAAGGTAACAGGCTAAAAAAAGTACAAACAGGTCATGAGCTCAGACAAAAATTTCATGAGATTTAAAGAGACAAGTAATATTGATCTAATTAGAAGACACAAAAATCATTTCTCAACCTATGAAAGAAATGCATAAGTATCTCATCCAATGAACATTTCACAACTTAAAGGGATCACTCCTTTAAGTCACAAATGAGTAACAAAAGCAAACATTCTTAATCATATGTGTGTGAAGTGTCCTCAAGGGGTGAGTATGACTCATTGGTCAAATTTGAAATGAAAGCAACTCCCCCTTCCCTCATGCCCTTTTTCTTTTGATTAATTATTTCTCTTTTTGAACTTAATCTCAATATTTTGGATTCTTTTGCATATCAATAGAGATTAATGGGCATAAAACTCAAGAGGTAACCAAGTGTAGTTTTCACATTTGCTAGTAGGTAGTCCTTTAAATGATAAATTTTCCAAGGACATAGAGGTCTCTACATCCTAGAAAATTACTCAAGAATGACTTTCACACTACAAACAAGGTAGGTCTTTCACAAGGTGACAAGAAACATGCACTAAGCATTTCAAAAATGAAAGAAAGTCATTATACTTCTTGAGGTGAAAGGCAAGGTGGACACAACACTCATCACACTCATTTCAAAGAGAGAAACAATTCTTTATGAATCAACATAGATCATCAATACTTGTAAGTTTAAAAGCAAAGAAAAAAAAAATGAGGAATGCTAGCCTTACAAAGATGCATACAAAGATAAATCCAACCCTTGAAAGAAGGGAAAAAGAGAGAGAGAGAAAGACAATCATGAAGATTAAGGGTAGGATTTGTCTTTGTATGCATCTTTATAAGGCTAGCATTTCTCAAAAAAAAAAAAAAAAAAAAATTTCTCATGACAACAACAAGAAAAACTCTACACAAGTTAAGTTAGTCCAACAGACTTCCTCAAATTCACTTGAAAATCTAAAGCCTTTGTAAATAAGTCAGCAAGTTGGGACTCTGTGTTCACATAAGCAAGGGTGATCACTCTATCTTCAGCTAAGTCTCTAATGAAATGATGCCTAATATCAATGTGCTTAGTTTTAGAGTGTTGAATTGGATTCTTGGATATGTTAATTGTACTTGTATTATCAAAGCAAACAGTAACACATTCTTGATCAAAACCATAGTCACCCAACATTTGTTTAATCCATAAAACCTGTGTACAGCAGCTCCCTACAGCAATGTACTTTGCCTTGCTGTTGAGAGAGAGATGGAGTTTTCTTTCTTACTATACCAAGTTACGATGTTGTTTCCAAGGAAAAAGCATCCTTCAGAAGTTTTCTTCTTGTCATCCAAGCTTCCAGCCCAATATGCATCACTAAAGGCAACCAAGGTAGGATTAGTGTTATATGCAAACCACAATCCAAAGTCATATGTACTTGAGACATACTTCATGATTCTCTTCACATCAATAAGATGGAGTTCAGTAGGATCAGCTTGAAATCTTGCATAAACCTTACACTAAAACATAAGTCAGGCCTACTTGCAGTTAAATACAACAGGCTTACTATCATGCTTCTAAAAAATTTGTTGTTTTTCTTTTTTCCCATTCACATCCTTGGACAGTTTTTGGGTAGAGCTCATAGGTATTTTAGCATGTTTTGCATTTTTAAGGTTGAATCTTTTAAGCATGTTCTTTGCATATTTTGATTGTCATACAAACAAACCACTATTAAATTGCTTAATTTGTAGTCCTAAGAACATGATTAATTCTCCTACCATGCTCATTTCAAACTCATCTTTCATTAAAGTAGTAAATTCTTGCAGTTGTTTGTGTGAAGTGGAACCAAATACTATGTCATCAACATAAATTTGAGCACAGAGAAACTCACCATTACCATGTTTAATAAAAATAGTCTTGTTAGCATTACCTCTTCCAAAATTGTGATCAAGGAGGAATGAGGTATGTCTTTCATACCATGCTCTTAGAGCCTATTTAAGTCCATATAGTGCTTTCTTTAGTTTGAACGCATAATCTCGCTTGTAAGGATCCTGAAATCCAATAGGTTGCTCTATATAGACTTCTTCCATAAGTAAGTATTGAGTGTTGAAAATGTAGATTTATTTTGTGATTTGGGGGCGAAATTGTAAGAAATTCAAGTTTTAATGCATTATTTAGGATGAGTTTTCTTAGTCGTTTCGTTATCTCCCAGAATCACGGGTTTTGTTTTGTTTTCAGGTATTCAGGTGCAAAAAGATGGATTATTTGTGTTTGTGTTGGTGTTCGGACATCCTGGACCCGCTGCGTGCAGACAAATCAAGGCGAGTGGAAAAAGAGTGAAAGTTCGCATTTGAACTGCAACGCACTTTTCTAAACCACGGCGTGAAGACGACGAAATAAAAATTGAGCCGCGGCATAAAGTCAACGAAATCCATATTGCATCGCAGCGCAATTAATATGAGCCACAATACAGTTAATATGAGCCGCGACGCAATTAAAGTGAGCCACAGAGCAAAACTTTGAGTCGCGGCGTAAATCGCGATATTTGGACAAACTCTGCATTTTCAACCCTAATTTGGGCGACCATTATTTACAATTATGCCATTTTGCCTAAAAACTATATAAAGGCAACTTTACTCCGTTTTTCAGATATATTAGGTTTTAGAGAACACTTTTTCAACTTTGGAGGCTTGGGAGAGAGTGATTGATTGTGTAAGGCAAATACTTGATCATCTTGAGTGGATTTTGTTAGAGTAGATGCCCTAGAGCCAATCAATTATTGTAGAATTGACTCTTTGTAATAATGTTCATTAATCAATAATAAAAGGCATTTTATTCTATATCGCGTAAATCATTATTATTGCAATATGTATTGATATATGTCCTTAGAATGGTAGAACCGTGACGAGGGTATCAAGTGTTTCAAATCTTGATAGTGAGAACCCTATGAGCACATATGGTGGCCATTCTAGAAACGTCCGTAGCCCTAGTATTATTCTGAAGTAATGGCACAGATAATACGGTAAGGCTATCATAGTGTTGAACGACCCTGTCTAAAGGCGGATGGCTGATCTCACTTGTCAAGGTTGTTTGGTGACAACCTGGTGCAACACATGGGTGCTTGTTGTAGGCGGATATACCGCAGCAAGTTCACTGGACTGACCCACCAGAGGATTCCATATGGATGGTAACCCTAGTGTCTATGGAACAAATCCTCTAACGAATGGTGGTGCATGTGATCCTTAGACTTGAGATCACCGGAGCGCCTTGTGTACCAATTGGTACAGTTTGACTCTAGCCTAACGTAGTTCTATTCAGAGCTGTCAGTACGGTGGTGATTGGCTATATCAAGAAGTGTATCAAGACTATGGTGGATTGACAAAGGATTCATCACTCCCGGGTACGAGAGAAGTTATCTCACGGCGCAATTCAGTATATGGCAATGACACTGGGCGTGGCCACAATGGGATTGAGTTGTTGCTCTATCCAGTTATAATACGAGTCATTGGTCCAGCCTGAATATATAATATCGAGAGTAACCGAAGGTTGACACTATTTCTATGCCTTCGCCTCGCCGAGATAACGTATGATGAAAGGATCATATTGTACGGTAACCATATCGTTGACAGGTAGCTACTTTGCTGAATCCGAATCTATCGGGTGGCCATGATGCCTTGTTAGGGGCCAATCTTGGTCTGTGTATTAGTGAGACGATTAATTGGTGTTAATCGCGATACTATACACTACCGGTATGATGAGGAGCCTATGGGTCACACACATAGAAGATAATTTAAGAGCCAAGAAGAAAGAAGGGCGTTTTCGTCTTTTTGGGCGAAGGGGTATTTTGGTAATTTCACAGTGCAATTAAATTTGCTGAGGTCGTAGCCTTTTATTTAATTTGTTAAAAAATTAAATAAGTGAAATTACGGTTGACTGTGTGTTCGCACATATTCAAATAAATTATCATTATTGTTAAATGTTAATATATATACTAAATATATATTAATTGATTTTTAATTGAAATAATGATGAAATAAATAAAATGTCCAATATGGGAGTGTTTGGCAACATGGGGTGTTTGGGTTGGAGCCCAAGCCCATTCCATGTGGGAATAGGGCAACTTGGTTTGCCTATAAAAAGAATAGTGTTTGTGTGTTTTATTAATGAATTGATTTTGCCTTTTGAAAAAGAAAAAAAAAGAAAACACAAGATTCCCCTTATACACTCTCCCACGCCACTTTCACTGTTTGATTGAAAATCAAACTTTTCTTTTGTTCTTCTTGATTTCTTAAAGCCAAGGAGGATCTAGCAAATCCCTCCTTGGTTCTTGGTGGTTGTCTTCGTGTGGACTTTTTGGTTCGATCCTATACTTGGATCGGTAGCAAACACATTCAGAGACAACATTGGTGGAGCCTCCAAACGTGGGTATGAATCTAAACCTTTGGATTTATTTTTCTGCAAATTCTTATAAAATATAAACTGTAATTTTCTATGCCCTGATTTTGGGTTCTAAGGAACGATCCATGGTTGTAATTATTTTTGCTTTCCGATGCGCAACCGGGTCGTTTCCTAACAGATTTTGCATCTAAATGTGTAAGTGTAAGATCAAGGTTTGTTTTCTTGTATTTATGCGTAGCTAAACTCTTTCCTAGTGTATCCAATGTAATCTAATTAGACTACTTTATGTTTATTGTTTAATCAAATGTTTAATTGATCTAACTGTATCTTAACTTCATTCATTTATGTTTATTGAGTTGATTAATCGCTATTATTGCATGATTGCCTTTGATTTATGATTGAATGGTTGTATGAGTCAAGGTTAGGCTACACGCCACTATCTAATCTTGAATATCTCTTGATCTTTGATCGTGTTTAATAGTTGATTGATTGACTATATGAGTTGGGGTTAGGCTACACGCCACTAGCTAATCTTAGATTGCTTTGATGAACGATTGATTTATGTCTATATGATGCCCTCGACAGATGTGAGTTGGTTTGTGTTTGCTTTGGTACTTTTATGCATAATGGGTTTTTGTGATTTAGACTAGGCTACATGCCACTAGCTAGTTTGGATTATGAAAACACTAGGTTGATCCGGTTGGCCACGACACGACCATACCTTGGTAAGTATCGACCCTAAGATTTGGATCGATAAAAATCGGTTAGATTAATAACATAAAGTAGGATAATTATGCTGAAATTGGATACATTAGACCATTTCTCATTGTTGTTCGCTCGTTTAGATATCGTTTTTATCTTAGTTGTTATTTTAGTATTTTTAGTATTTTTATTTGAATTTTAGTTAATTTAGATTTTATTGAATTGTTGGATATTTTTATTATCTAACTTGATTTCACTATTTTAGTTGTTTTTACACAGTATTAGATTAATTGATAGCTCAACTCTTTGTGGGATCGAACCTTACTTGTGCACTATATTGCAATAGCGACCCATGCACTTGCGAAGGAATTAAAGTTGTTTTTAACTGAACAAGTTTTTGGTGCTGTTGCCGGGGAGTTAGAGTTATTTGATTTCTTTAATATTTTTGATTTTATTTTTTTAGTTAGATTTTATTTTAGTTGTTTTTATTATTTTCTAGTTGTTTTGTGTATTTTTGTGTTACACTTTTTCTTTGTTTTGAGTTTCTTTTGAATGCAAGGTCGTCGATCGTTGGACAAAGAAGTGCTTCCTTATTTTGACAGGGTGAATTTGATTGGTAGAAAGAGAAGAGAACCTGAAAGTTTGGAGGAATCAAGTGCATCAAATTCATAATCAGAAGAAGAGATGGTGAATCCACCCCGCCTAATGAAGAAGTATGCACGTCCTACCATTGGAACGTTGCCCTCCTGTATTGTTTTGAGTGCTGCAGTGAGGAATTATGAGTTGAAGAGTATCCATTTTCAAATGCTTCCTTCATTCCATAGGATGGCCACTGAAGATCCATTGACATTTATTAGAGATTTTTACTCAATCGTGCAAACTTTTCCTTTGTAGGGTTTGACTGAAGATCAATTGAGGATGAGATACTTTCCATATACATTGAAAGACGTAGCAAAGAGTTGGTTCATGTCATTGGCACCAGCTTCACTTACCACTTGTGATGCAGTCTACAACAAATTCATAGGTAAATTTTATTCTCATGCGAAGACTGTAGAACTGAGAGGTAAAATTGCTACTTTCTCTCAACTTGATGGTGAGCCATTCCATGAGGCTTGGGAAACATTTAAATTGATTTTAGTTAAATGTCCACATCATAAATGCCCTTTAGAATTGTTGAATTAGTTTTTCTATGGTGGACTGACACAAGCTTGCCAGGACATAGTTGACAATGCTGTAGGTAGTGCCATGGGAGAAAAGACTGCAGAGGAGACATACGAGTTGTATGAGATGCTTGGTGCCAACTCCAAACGAAAGAGTATTAGAGGGAAAGCAAAGGGAATTTATGAAGTGAGTGCTAACACCAAGTTGGCGATGCCAGTGTCCGAATTGACAAAGCAAGTCAATACCATGTGCAACATGATGATGGGGCAAGGACAGAGTACTTGCAATGAGGTATATGCTATTTGTGGTAATGTTGGCCATACTACTAATGTTTGTTCTTCAGTTGAGAGTTTTCCAGAAGCTGTGGAGCAAGCGAACATGATAAACTCTTTCAACCAGAGACCCCACAATCCGTATTCAAACACATACAATCTTGGGTGGCAGAACCATCCAAACTTTCCATGGAGAAATAATCAGCTGTAAGGAAGTTCTAAACACATCATGCAACCAAAGAAGCCATCATTGGATGAGACATTGAACAGTTTCATTCAAGCTTCTCAAAAGAATAATCAAAACTTCGAACAGAGATTCCAATAACAAGATGCAACAATAAGGAAGATGAAAGTCCAGATAGGCCAAATTACATAATCATTACAAGGCCATGTTCCTGGAAAGTTACAAAGCCAACCCGAGCAAGCGAAAGCGGTCACAGTTTTGAGAAGCGGTATGGTAATTAACAAGAGCATCGATTCTGAAGCTAATGAGCCCTTGTCTAATTTTGTAGGTAAAAAGAAAGACGAGAAGCAGCCAAATTTACCTGTGTAGAGTGAGGAGATTGAAGATCCACATGTCCACTGGCGTGCTATCGTAGGCACCCAGAATTAAAACCTTCCGAACCTAACTACTGAACTGTAAATAGGGTAAGCAAGGGTCGATCCCACGAAGAGTGTCTAGCCGAATTTTCTTTGATGTGAAAAAGGTGGGGGGTTGTGTAAAAACAGAAAACAATCTCAGCAAAAACAAAAACAATTTAATTCGAATTCAATCAAAATGATGAACTTGGTCTCTGTCAACATCCACCATCGGAATCTTACTACTAATCATTGATGCAAAGATAATCAATTCACACATTGAATATTCACCGTTGGAACTAATTTCCTATCTCTCCTTAATTGTAATTAATCAGGAAACAAGTGATCCTAATTAATCTTACCCCTAAACAACCCTAGACAAGCGCTCAAGATTTAATCTAGTGGCAGCCTTAAGAATTAGAGAGATCGATGAAGCTAAACAACACAAACACAAGCGGTTGTATTTAATTTAGTTGAATGTTCTTCGTAAGGTTACTAATTCCTGACGCAGCAAATTACTAACCCTAATTGCTTCACAAGTTGGAGGGATCAAACAATTACGGATTTGATATCAAACTTAGCAATAGATTTCAACAAATAATACACTAGTAGGCCTCCTAGTAATTAAATGCATCAATCATGAAAATATGCACAGAATAACATTCAATACTTAAACATGAATTTAACACTAAAAACAGAAAGATCTCACAGTTTATTTGATTCCGAGGTTTCTGTTTCCTTCGACCAAGTTACAAAAGTTCTAGCCGCTCATGGCCATCACAAAAACTCAAGAGAAAGAAAATTCCAGAAAAGAAAAGAGAGAGAGGCGTGGTCCTTTCAAACCTAATCTGATCTCCCTTTCAAAATCCAATTTTAGAATTCGAATCCCACTCAATCTCCTAAAAGAAATATTCTCCTATCCTAAAATAACATTAATCCTAGTTTAATTCTAATTGGAACTAAAATAAAATAGAGTCCTAATAAAATATGAAAGTGGTGTTTCCAGCTGTAATTTTCGTGCAGCATGTATGTCTTCAAAACGTGCAATAATAGACTGACTTGCATAACAAGTCAGAACGCTCCAGGACGTCGGCAATGCAGGTGCGTCAACTTCAAGCTCGATTAAAACCTTTATTCAGCCAGTATCTCTAAAAACTCAAAACATGAAAGTTGTATATCTCTTTCTTAGCGTTCCACAGCATTTTGAATAATCTCAATTGGAGCTCGGATGAGAGAATTATGCTTAGAATACGAAGCAGTGGCAAAACTGTCCGAATTCCCCTAATTAATTCCGTTTTTCAATTAACACCTCCATTTGCTTCCTAAACCAAAATAAAGTAATAATGAGTACAATTAGGAAACAAATACATATAAAAGACTAAACATTAAGGGGGTTAAATATGACATTTTGCATTCCCATCAAATTCCCCCACACTTAGCTTTTGCACGTCCTCGGGCAAACTAATTCAAACAAACATTACACACCAGTCATATCAAGAACACCATCATCTCAAGTCATCTCAAGAACATCAGCATGATGCATAAGCAACAATATTTAATCCATGCATATTCATACCTAACTTAGGAAGCAGCAAAATAAAATAAAACAGAGTTAATGACATTCATCTCTTTTTATCATCTTCCACAATTACTCTTAATCAGTCAATGCAAACAAGGGAACTAATCACAACCAATTCATGTACAACTCCCCTCTCAACTTTTCTTTTACTGTTTCTCTTTACTACTACAAACTGGGTAGCAAACTAAGGATACAATTTTTTTTTTCTTCTTCTTTTTTTTTCTGTTTTAAAAAAGAATGAGTGCATTTTATGCTCCATCTCATTTCATGGTTGTGTTTATGAGTGAGTGCGTTTTACGCTCCATCTCGACCCACCACATACCTTTCTTTTCTTTTTTCCTATTTGCTTAAACCCACATTTAGGACTAGCTTAAGAGAAACAATTTTTTTTTTTTTTTTTTTTAAGGGTTGTTATGCATTCCTCAATCATGCTTCGTCACCAAGTCTACACAACTTCTCAATACATATTGTTTCAAACTACAAGGATTCAAATATGATTAACTCTATTTTATGAAATATTGCTAACATCCTAAGTTAAGGAATATGCTCAACAACAAAGTCAAGTTACTATTTCATGCATCACTAGACGTTCAAAGACATGACTTAAAGCATAAACCTTCCTAAAAACAAATGCGAGGCTATTTCGTTTAAGGTGTACGTGGCGTTGTTATACCCAAGGTTGCCAAGTACTGCTAGGCAGTTTTTAAGGCGGGTTTTGGTTTCCAGCCGATATACCCTTAAACTAGGCAGATTTTTTTTTTTTTTTTTTTTTAACACTAAAAACAGAACCTAAACAAAACCTAAATCCCCTCCCCCACACTTAAAACTGACATTGTCCCAAATGGAAGATGAAATGTAAAGAAAAGAGCAAAAATAACCAAAATTAAAATGCAAGAAAAGAAAACAAACTCCCTTGGGTTGCCTCCCAAGCAGCGCCTTTGTTTGTTGTCATTGGCTCGACTCAAGGCTTTTCTTCTTGCGATGCACTAAGTAACGTTCTTCCATCTCCAAGGAACACGTTCTTGAGATAACTAGGGAGAGGCTTCAAATCTGGAACGGGATCCTGCAAAAAAAAAGGTAAAGGCCTCTCGTTAGAAATTGGTAATGCAATATAAGGAACGTTACTCGATTCTTGTAACTTTGGAGAATCATTTAACGCTGCAACAGTCTCCTGCAAATCAGTACTTAAAGCTAACTCCTCATTCTCTTCCTCAAGATGCTTACTAATGGCAACTCCAATTCCATCTTTTCTATCAAGTTCAAAAACTTCCTGTGCTAAAGAATCAACCACATCAATAGAATAAACATGATCATCATCATCATCATCAGGATATTTCATGGCATCATAAATATTAAATTTGACAAGTTCACCATCAAACTCCATGGTAAGTATGCCACTATGAACATCTATCTTAGTCTTGGATGTCTTTAAGAAAGGTCTTCCTAACAAAATAGGAGCAGATTGATCTCCATTTTCCATATCAAGCACATAGAAATCAGTAGGGAAAACTAAGTCATTAACCTGTACCAAAACATCCTCAACTACACCCTTAGGATAAGCATTAGATCCATCAGCTAATTGAATTACAACACCAGTTTTATTCAAAAGTCCAAGTTTCAAAGAAGCATATATGGAATATGGCATGACATTTATAGAAGCTCCTAAGTCTATCATGGCCTTCTCAAATCTAGTGTTACCTATCGTACAAGGGATAGTAAACATACCTGGATCCTTGCATTTCACTGGAAGTTTTCTCTGAATTACTACAGAAACATTTTCTCCCACTCTCACCTTTTCACACGCCTTTAGTTTCTGTTTCCTCTTAAGTGTGCACAATTCTTTCAAGAATTTAGCATAGCGAGGTACTTGTTTAATAGCATCTAAGAGTAGAATATTTACCTTGCATCTACGAAAAGTCTCATACATATCTCTGTTTTGCTCATCTCTTCTAGATTCTGCTAAAGCTTGAGGAAAAGGTGGTACCGGTTCATAATTGGACAGTGGCAGAAACTTACGCTTAGGAACGCCATCGTCATTAGGAACATTCTTGTCTACAATGATGTCTTTCTCTTTTTCTTCCTTCGACAATGCAGGGGCTGCCTTTATTGGAATCTCAACCTCTTTACCACTTCTCAAAACGATCGCACTTACATTTTCTCTTGGATTGATCGCCGTTTGAGAAGGTAATCTCCCTGAACTTTGTGCCTCTAGCTTACTGATTGCGGTTGCCATCTGCCCCATTTGATTCTCTAAACTTTGAACACTAGCTCTCGTCTCCTGTTGAAATTGCAAAGTGTTAGTAGCAAGAGACTTAACAATATCTTCTAAAGACATACCAGAATTAGCAGTTTGGTCCGGTTGTTGTCTAGGGGGTATGGCTGCTTGTACTGTTGGTAATTTGGGTGGTTTTGAGGGTAGGGCTGACTCATTTGTTGATTCCCATAGCCAAGATTAGGGTGATCCCTCCATCCAGGGTTATATGTGCTCGAATAAGGATCATACTTCCTTTGCGGTTGTCCAAGGAAACCACCTGCTGCATTCACTTGCTCAACAGGCTCCTCTTGAAGAGTTGGGCACATATCAGTTGGATGCCCTACTACCAAACAAATTCCACAAGCCTTCACCGTTTGCATATTACCTACAGCCATTTGACGAACAAGAGAAGTTAGACTCGAGATTTGTTGTTCTAGGGAAGAAATATTTACCTCATTATCACGCCTAGATGGAAGGTCAAGCCTACTGCCAAACTGTTGAGAATTGGCCGCCATATTTGCAATCAAGTTTCTTGCGGCCTCAGGAGTCTTATCCACCAAAGCTCCACCACTTGCAGCATCAATCATGCTCCTATCAGTGTATGTAAGGCCCTCGTAGAAATCTTGGATCGATGCTGTTCACTAATCTGATGATGGGGGCAGCTTGCACACAATTTCTTAAAGCGTTCCCAGTATTCATGTAGGGTCTCTCCGTTGTGCTGCCTTACACCACAAATTTCTTTCCGAATGTTGGTTGCCCTCGAAGCTAGGAAATATTTCTCCAAAAATAATCTCTTCATCTCGTTCCATGTAGTTATAGTTCCGGAGGGTAGATAATAGAGCCAATCCTTAGCGGCATCCTGCAAAGAAAACGGGAAGGCTCTTAATTTGATTTGCTCCTTGGTCACCCCCATAGGTTTCATACTCGTGCAAACCACATGAAGCTCCTTTAGATGCTTGTGAGGATCTTCACCTGCAAGACCATGAAAAGTGGGCAAGAGATGTATTAGTCCAGATTTTAATTCAAAAGTAGTGGCAGCATCTAAAATAGGAAACGTTATGCATAAAGGTGCTTGATTCAAATCAGGGGCAGCAAGCTCTTTCAAAGTTCGATTTCCAGCCATGACGTCCTCCTCTTCTAAATCAGAATTGCTTTCCTCAAAATCTCTCCGAACTTCCTTTCTTAACTTGCGCAAAGTGGTCTCTATTTCCGGATCGAATGTTAAATCACCAAGATGAGAGGACCTGGTCATAAAACAAAAAATCCCATAAAAGAAAAAGGAAAAATAATGAAAACCGACTAAAAAAAATAAAAAAATAATAATAAAAATTGACCAGAAACACAAAAACAGCCAAAAACCCTATCAAACAACGTTTTTTTGGCCTCGAGAGGGTGGGACTAGTGAATCCTAGTCGGATTCACTAGTCCTGTGCAGAATTTCATTTTCTTCGAAACGGGTACTCGTACCGCGCCTAATTCCACCAAAATTCCTGCCGTGAACAGTACTGCCAAAATATATTTTTTTTCTGGAAAATAAAAATAAAATAACAAGAACAAAATAAAAATCACAACAAACACAAAAACAAAAAAAAACAAAAAATCAACTAGAATCACTCCCCGGCAACGGCGCCAAAATCTGGCGTACCGTCGTAGGCACCCAGAATTAAAACCTTCCGAACCTAACTACTAAACTGTAAATAAGGTAAACAAGGGTCGATCCCACGAAGAGTGTCTAGCCGAATTTTCTTTGATGTGAAAAAGGCTGGGGGGTTTGTGTAAAAACAGAAAACAATCTCAGCAAAAACAAAAACAATTTAATTCGAATTCAATCAAAATGACAAACTTGGTCTCTGTCAACATCCACCATCGGAATCTTACTACTGATCATTGATGCAAAGATAATCAATTCACACATTGAATATTCACCGTTGGAACTAATTTCCTATCTCTCCTTAATTGTAATTAATCAGGAAACAAGCGATCCTAATTAATCTTACCCCTAAACAACCCTAGACAAGCGCTCAAGATTTAATCTAGTGGCAGCCTTAATTAGAGAGATCGATGAAGCTAAACAACACAAACACAAGCGGTTGTATTTAATTTAGTTGAATGTTCTTCGTAAGGTTACTAATTCCTGACGCAGCAAATTACTAACCCTAATTGCTTCACAAGTTGGAGGGATCAAACAATTACGGATTTGATATCAAACTTAGCAGTAGATTTCAACAAATAATACACTAGTAGGCCTCCTAGTAATTAAATGCATCAATCATGAAAATATGCACAGAATAACATTCAATACTCAAACATGAATTTAACACTAAAAACAGAAAGATCTCATAGTTTATTTGATTCCGAGGTTTCCGTTTCCTTCGACCAAGTTACAAAAGTTCTAGCCGCTCATGGCCATCACAAAAACTCAAGAGAAAGAAAATTCCAGAGAGGAAAAGAGAGAGAGGCGTGGTCCCTTCAAACCTAATCTGATCTCCCTTTTAAAATCCAATTTTAGAATTCGAATCCCACTCAATCTCCTAAAAGAAATATTCTCCTATCCTAAAATAACATTAATCCTAATTTAATTCTAATTGGAACTAAAATAAAATAGAGTCCTAATAAAATAGGAAAGTGGTGTTTCCAGCTGTAATTTTCGTGCAGCATGTATGTCTTCAAAACGTGCAATAATAGACTGACTTGCATAACAAGTCAGAACGCTCCAGGACGTCGGCAATGCAGGTACGTCAACTTCAAGCTCGATTAAAACCTTTATTAAGCCAGTATCTCTGAACACTAAAAACATGAAAGTTGTAGATCTCTTTCTTAGCGTTCCACAACATTTTGAATCATCTCAATCGGAGCTCGGATGAGAGAATTATACCGAGAATACGAGCAGTGGCGAAACTGTCCGAATTCCCCTAATTAATTCCGTTTTTCAATTAACACCTCCATTTGCTTCCTAAACCAAAATAAAGTAATAATGAGTACAATTAGGAAACAAATACATATAAAAGACTAAACATTAAGGGGGTTAAATATGACATTTTGCATTCCCATCAGCCACGAAAGCCTTATGTTCCACTTGTGCCTTTTTCGGGATGCTTGATTAAAAGCAAATGGGATAAGTCATTTTCTGAAATATATGACATTTTATCTAAGGTTAATGTGAACTTACCCTTGCTTGATATGATCAAGAACATGCTAGCTGATGCGAAATTCTTCAAGGAGTTGAACACCCATAAGCATAAGTATGAGCCGTAGGATAAAGTGATGATTTCAGAGACGGTGAGTGCGGTGCTCCAATGCAAGTTACCACCCAAGCTGAAAGATCCAGGAAGCTTTGTTATCAACATCACTGCTGGTAAAAAGAAAGAAGAAAGAGCGATGTAATTGGACTTGGGTGCAAGTATCAACCTCATGCCATATTCCATCTATCAGTGATTAGGACTGGGAGAACTAAAACCTACAACAATGACCTTGCAATTGGCAAATTGATTAGTGAAATATCCAAGAGGTGTTGTTGAAGATATTTTAGTTCAAGTTGACAAACTAATTGTTCTCGTTGATTTTGTGGTGTTAGATATGGAGCAGACTTCAGACCATAGCAGTGAGTTGCCTATTTTGCTAGGCCGTCCCTTCATGGCCACAATAAAGACCATCATCGATGCTAAAAATGACGGTTCTTGATCATACCGTTGAATTTTCAATTTTCAATTCTATGTCTTTACCTTCAGATACTAATGATTGTTTTGTAACTGATTCTTTGGATCCTATCATTATGCTAGTTTTCTACTGGGAGAGACTAAAGATAAACTAAAGTTGGCTTTAACAGTAGGGGATGGTGAGTTGAGTGATGATAAGGCTAGGGAGTATATGGAGGAGTTGGATAGTGAGATTAGGGACATGTCTGGTGAGGAATTAAGGATGGCGATTGAGCATGTTGATGTCAAGTTAGTTTCTTCCATTGAATCCCCACCTAAGCTTGAGTTAAAACCCTTACCACCTACCCTTAAGTGTGCTTACTTAGGAAATGATCAAACCCTCCCTATAATTATAGTTTTAGACCTAACCATAGAGGAGGAGGAGAAATTGCTTAAGGTGTTGAGAGATCATAAGGCAGCCATAAGTTGGACAATAGCAGACATCAAGGGAATTAGCCCCACTGTGTGCACGCATAAAGTGTTGTTAGAGGAAGATGCTAAACCAACTAAGGAAGCTCAAAGGAGGCTGAATCTACATTTGCAAGAGGTGGTGAGAGTTAAAATTACTTGACACTGGGATCATTTATCCTATTTCAGATAGCAAGTGGTTGAGTCTAGTTCATGTAGTACGAAAGAAGTCAGGCAATACTGTGGTAACAAATTTTGATGATGAGTTAGTGCCAACTAGGATGACTATAGGATGGTGGGTTTGCATTGATTATAGGAAGTTGAATGCTGCAACTAAAAAGGATCATTTTCCTCTTCCTTTTATTGATCAAATGTTAGAAAGATTGGCTAGTTATTCTTATTATTGTTTCCTTGATGGTTTTTTAAGTTATAATCAGATTCTTATCGCTCTAGAGGATCAAGAGAAGACAACATTCACATGTCCATTTGGAACTTTTGTGTATAGGAGGATGCCCTGCGGATTGTGCAATGTTTCAGCCACGTTTCAAAGGTGCATGATGTCTATCTTTTCTTATATGATTGAAAAATTTATTGAGGTGCTTATGGATGATTTTTCTGCTTTTGGGTCGTCATTTGTTAAATGCCTTGATAATGTAACCCTTGGTTTTGAAAAGATGTGTTGAAATGAATTTGACATTGGGTTGGGAAAAAATTCATTTCATGGTGAAGCAGGGAACTGTTTTAGGGCATCTGGTATCTAGTAGGGGTATTGAAGTAGACAAAGCTAAGGTTGACTTGATTGCTAAATTGCCGCCACCCATATTTGTGAACGGTGTGTGAAGTTTTTTTGGTCATGCAGGTTTTTATAGGCAGTTCATAAAGGATTTTTCTAAGATTAGTAGGCTTTTGTGTAATCTCTTGGCTAAAGAAACACCTTTTGATTTCAATGATGAATGCTTGACTACTTTTAACACTCTGAAAGATAAACTCACATCTGCACCTATTCTTATGTCACCTGATTGGTCACTTCAATTTGAGTTGATGTGTGATGCTTTTGATTATGCATTAGGGGCAGTTTTAGGACAAAGAGTAGGAAAATTGCATCATGTTATTCATTATCTAAGTCGCACTTTGAATGATGCACAAATTAACTACTCAACCACTGAAAAAGAATTCTTGGCTATTGTGTTTGCTTTAGAAAAAATCCGCTCTTATTTGATTGGTTCTAAAGTGATTGTGTTTACAGATCATGCTGCATTGAGATATCTGTTGAGTAAAAAGGATGCTAAGTCCAGGTTAATCAGATGGATTTTATTATTGCAAGAGTTTAATTTGACTATCAAGGATAAGAAGGGAAGTGAGAATGTAATGGCTGACCACTTGTCTAGACTTGTGGAGACAACAAGCCATGAAAAGCATAATCAAGATGGAGAGTATCCCCTCATTGAGACCTTCCTTGATGAACAACTTGTTTCCATCCTTGGAAAAGAACCTTAGCATGCTGACATTGTGAATTATCTTGCATGTGGTATAATTGACCTTGATTTGACCTTGCAGGAAAAGAAGAAATTCTTATTGATTGTTAAGCATTACTTCTGGGACGATTCTTATTTTTTTGAAAGTTTCTTAGATCAAATAATAAGGAGATGTGTCCCCGACTCAGAGTAGCAAGACATTGACTCAGAGAAGCAAGACATTTTAAGACATAGCCATGAATCACCTTGTGGAGGACACTTTAGTGGCAAGAAAATGACACTTAGGGTATTGCAATCTGGTTTCTATTGGCCAATCTTATTTTGAAGATGCTTTTACCTTTTGTGTAGGATGTGATCGTTGCCAACAAACAGGGAATATTGGCAAGAGAGATGAGATACTGATGCATTGAAATTACAACATGCAATGTGTAGCAAGTGCACTAGTCACAAAAAGTAATAAAGTGATAAGTAGAGTATCATTCCCACGAGGATTGCTTGTTAAGCACTGATTTTCCTAGTTGTTTATCAAGTTAGAGAAACCGAAAGATGTTTGGATTTGCGGGATAAAACAATCTAAAGTTAAAACAAAATTTACTACATACTTTAAAAACTAATTAATGACAGCAAAGCTAATTCAAGAGAAATATCGATTAAACAAAGCGGTTAGGGTTTTGACTTCACTAGGATTTTATGAATTAATCTACGAATTATGTTACTTCTACACTCACATGCACGGATTATAAATCGGACTCCCTAATGTGTAAAACATACCTTCTGAGGCTATGTTTTCCTACTTCTCCCTATTAAGCCTCCGCACCCAACAAATTGAAGGTTAATAGTTCCAAGTTTGTTAGGCTAAATGGAGTCCTAAATTGATTTCATTGATTCTCAAACCTATCTCTAGTGTTCAATAAAACAATGGCAATTACCCTAAGAAGCTAATACATGATTCACCTCTCAGTCTCATCATGCTCAACAAGTAATTTCAATAAAAACAAGAGTAATCACACAATCCATCCAATAGAATGTAAAAGCAACATCAATCTATTGATTAAACATAAAAATCCCAATTACATCAAACCCTAACCCAAAAGTAAGTTAGTGTTAGAGTAGATGCCCTAGAGCCAATCAATTATTGTAGAATTGACTCTTTGTAATAATGTTCATTAATCAATAATAAAAGGCATTTTATTCTATATCGCGTAAATCATTATTATTGCAATATGTATTGATATATGTCCTTAGAATGGTAGAACCGTGACGAGGGTATCAAGTGTTTCAAATCTTGATAGTGAGAACCCTATGAGCACATATGGTGGCCATTCTAGAAACGTCCGTGTCCCCAGATTATTCTGAAGTAAGGGCACAAGATAATACGGTAAGGCTATCATAGTGTTGAACGACCCTGTCGAAAGGCAGTGACTGATCTCACTTGTCAAGGTTGTTCGGTGACAACCTGGTGCAACACATGGGTGCTTGTTGTAGGCGGATATACCACAACAAGTTCAGTTCTGGACGACCCACCGAGAGGATTCCATATGGATGGTAACCCCAGTGTCTATGGAACAAATCCTCTAACGAATGGTGGTGCATGTGATCCTTAGACTTGAGATCACCGGAGTGCCTTGTGCACCGATTGGTACAGTTTGACACTAGCCTAACGCAGTTCTATTCAGAGTCGATGACGGTGGTGATTGGCTATATCAAGGAGTGTATCAAGACTATGGTGGATTGATAAAGGATTCATCACTCCCGGGTGCGGGAGAAGTTATCTCACGGCGCAATTCAGTATATGGCAATGACACTAAAACTGTGGCCACAGTGGGATTGAGTTGTTGCTCTATCCAGATTATAATACGGGTCATTGGTCCGAAACTAAATATATAATATCGAGAGTAACCGAAGGTTGACACTATTTCTATGCCTTCGTCTCGTCGAGATAACGTATGATGAAAGGATCGTATTGTACGGTAACCATATCGTTGACAGGTAGCTACTTTGCTGAATCCGAATCTATCGGGTGGCCATGATGCCTTGCTAGGGGCCAATCTTGGTCTGTGTATTAGTGAGACGATTAATTGGTGTTAATCGCGATACTGTACACTGCCGGTATGATGAGGAGCCTATGGGTCACACACATAGAAGATAATTTAAGAGCTAAGAAGAAAGAAGGGCGTTTTCGTCTTTTTAGGCGAAAGGGTATTTTGGTAATTTCACAGTGCAATTAAATTTGCTGAGGTCGTAGCCTTTTATTTAATTTGTTAAAAAAATTAAATAAGTGAAATTACGGTTAAATGTGTGTTCGCACATATTTAATTAAATCATCATTATTGTTAAATGTTAATTAAATATTAATTGATTTTAATTAAGATAATGATGAATTAAATTAAAATATCAAATTGGGAGTGTTTGGCAACATGGGGTGTTTGGGTTGGAGCCCAAGCCCATTCCATGTGGGAATAGGGCAACTTGGTTTGCCTATAAAAGGAATAGTGTTTGTGTGATTTTTTAATTGATTTTTGCCTTTGAAAACAAACACACACAGCAGCCCCTTTTACACTCACTCCCACGCCACTTTCATCTTTTGATTGAAAAAATCAAATACTGATTTTTTCTTCTTGATTTCTTAAGGCCAAGGAGGATCTAGCAAATCCCTCCTTGGTTCTTGTTGATTGTCTTCGTGTGGACCTCTACGGTTCGATCCTACACTTGGATCGGTAGCAAACACATTCAGGGACAACATTGGTGGAGCCTCCAAACGTGGGTATGAATCTAAACCTTTGGATTTATATATTTTCTGCAGATTCTTATTATGCATAAACTGTAAAATCTATGCCTTGATTTTGGGTTCTAAGGAACGATCGTGGTTGTAAAATTTTTTTGTTTTCCGCTGCGCAACCGGGTCGTTTCCTAACAGTTAGTTCAAACTAAAATTAACACAAATTGAAATAAAAACGATAAGCAATGCATTCAACTTGTTGGAATAGAGAAAAGAGAAAAAAAAAAAAAACCTTCCCTATTTGATGAATCCAAAGAGTTCAATCTCCAATCTTCTCTTCTTTCTCCCAAAAATGTCGAACTCTTCCTTATTTGATGAATCCAAAGAGTTCAATCTCCAATCTTCTCTTCTTTCACCCAAAAATGTCGAACTCCCACTAAAATGACTAAGTCTCACTTATATAGTCAGTCCAAAAAGACCTAAGACTTGCCTCAACTTAAAACGCACAGTTTTAATAAAAATAAAACTTGCAGACTTCGCTGCGGCAAAGAATAAACTTCACTGTGGCAACGAGTTGGTTTACAATTCTTTATCTATCCCGAGAGATTATCGCTGCGGCAAACTTTTTTGAACAATTCTAAAATTATGGAACTGCCCTATGCTTGCTTCCTTGCTTGAATCTTCAATCTTTGGCGCTCTCCAATAGGAACAAGCTTCATAGTGCTTCAAATCCGCTTCAGAACTTCCCCAAATTTTGAGATTCGCTTGCTTCTGGGTCCAAAAATTCAATTCCACTCATTATTTGCTCTAACTGCACATTTTGGCCTGAAACATAAATTATATGAAATTAAGTTGCAATTCAGGCACAAAAGAAATAAGAAGTATCTAAAATCTGGCAAAAAAGCCTGGATAAAATAGTATAATCCTAGGATTATCAGATACCACTCACAACATTTATGTTGATTGAGTTGTTCGACGTGTGGGCGTCGACTTTATGTGTCTGTTTTCCAACTCTTTTGGTTATACTTATATACTTGTTGTCGTTGATTATGTTTCAAAATGGATTGAGGTGCTTGCCACAAAGACTAATGATAGTAAGGTTGTACTCAGTTTTCTTAAAGACTTTATTTTTACCCGTTATGGTACCCCTAGAACTATTATTAGTGATGGGGGGAGTCACTTTTATAACAAGTCTTTTGCAACAATGTTGAAGAAGTACGACATTAAACATAAGGTGGAACCTTTGTATCATGCTCAAACTTCAGGGCAAGTAGAAGTAAGTAACAAGCAAATCAAGGCCATTTTGGAGAGAATAGTTTGCATATTAGGGAAAGACTGGGTGGTGAAACTGAATGATACTCTATGGGCATATCAGACAACTTTTAAGACTCCAGTTGGGATGAGTCCCTATAGGTTAGTCTTTGGGAAAGCATGCAATCTACCAATGAAGTTAGAGCATAGAGTGTATTGGGCAATCAAGAGATTGAACTTTGACATGGGCAAGGCTAGACAAGAGAGGAAATTGCAACTAAACGAGTTGGATGAGCTTAGGAATGAAGTGTATGAGAACTCTAAGATCTACAAGGAAAGAACTAAGCTGTACCACAACAAAGTAATACGACGGAAAGAATTCCAATCAGGTATGAAAGTGTTACTTTATGACTCACGATTGTATCTTTTTCCAGGGAAATTGAAGTCGAAATGGATTGGGCCATTCATAGTTCGAGAAGTGTTCCCTCGTGGAGTGGTGGAGATAGAAAACTTGAAGACGAGAAATTGACTCAAAGTTAACGGACACTGGCTGAAGGCTTACTGGCAAATTTATCCTCCAAACAAGGAAGTGGAGTACTTTAATGATCCTGAATGATGATTGAGCATCCTATCTAGCTTAAGATGATAAACAAGCACTTATCGGGAGGTAACCTAAATGTTTCTTTTCCTTTGTTGATTTCATTTTTATTTTATTACTTTTGTTCAAATTTTTTTTTTTTTGTTTATTTTAGTTTAGTGTTTTAATTACATTAGGATTGTGTTATTTTGTGTATTTTATTTTATGTGTTTGAATTTTCAGGAAATCTAACACTTGGTTTAATTTTTCTAGAAAAACTACTTCACGCCGTGGCTCAAATTAATTAGGCCACGACTCAATTGCGTCGTCAGACTTGACGATGACACAAACGTGCAATCAAGCTACAGAACAAATAATTCATGTTTAGGAGAAAATGCAGTGAATTAACATTCAACGACGTAAACACGCCACAACGCATTTACACCGTTCTTCATTTTGAGCATGAAAACCCGAATTACGCCGCAGCACAAAACTTTGAGCCGCGGGGCAATTAATAGAATATAAAAAGATTTCGTCAGATCTCAACTGTGCTTCACTTCTCTCTCAAAAAATTTTCGTTTGATCTTGCATTTTTCTTGTTGGAAATCACTTTTCACACATTCTTAACACTTCTAAACACTTGATTTTTGCAAAGATTGCTCCATTTGAGTACTTACAGATGCTACAACAGATCCAACAGTTTTAGTTATCTCAATCAGGAGTGGATCCGGGACAGTTTGTATTTCCTATCTACCTAGGGGGTTTTCAGCCGAGGGCACTTGTTGGTGATGTTGACATGGCTAGAGATGATGATGGTGGTGGTGGTGACTAGTAGTGAGAACCTGGGTGGATTTACTGATAGATTTCCTGTTTTTTGTTTTCTTTTCTGTACTATAGTTTTTAGTTTATTTGTGTGTGATTTTACTTTTCAGTTGTAAAAATTTAGTTACTTTATTATGGTTACAATGTTCTTTTCTGTTTTATTTTTATTTCCATATATATTATGCGGATTAACAGATAACATGGATTCTATCCAAGACACCATGTGTCATTTTCTTTTGTCTTGGTGGATTTCATGTTGATTACAGGATATGCATTTAGTGGCGTTACTTCCGAACTTTACGATTTGTTACTCAAAAGGGGGGTAACTCGTTTTTTTATCTCTACATTGTTTTGTTGGCTACACTAGGAACAATGTAGGATTTTGGTTAGGGGTGGAAAAGTATGAAATTTTTGCATGCCTGTAATTTTTTTATGGAAGTTTGCGTTTCCTAGATGATGTCAAATGTTTGTGATATTATTGATTGCCATGACATGTAGTATTTAGAAGAGGTGATTTTTACACTAATTCGAGAATTATCTTGGATGTTGATTTTTGCTTGAGTTCGAAACTCTCGGGTTTGTGGTTTGTTTGTTTGGTTGGTTCTAGCTTTTGGAGGTGTTTTGTGGTTAATTTCCTATGTTTTTTATGAGATCCCTAAACTATAGAACCTATTTGATGATCACTTAAGGCGAAATCCTAGACAATACATGATTTAAGAAACGACTTAGGCCATCTTTGGACCGTTTGTGCCTTTCAAGCCAACCTTTTATGTTATTATCCTTAGTCACCAGCCCTGTTGAGCCTTACTATATATATTTAGCCTTGATTTTCTTTCTTTCAACCCATAATAACCTATCCCATTTAACCCTTAAACACATTTCCTACATATGATTTTCTTTAAGAGGAATTAATCTGAAATTTTGAAAGGGAAATGTGTGTGGCTTTGAGATTGTATAAGACTTTTGTGAGGATGTTTGAAAGACCAGATTGGGGGTTGTTGTGTAGGAAAAAAGGGAATTGGGTGATATCATTTCTTCCTAAGTTATGTGTTTTTATTATTGATCCAAAAAAAAAAAAAAATCAAAATCAAAAAGAAAAAGAAAAAAAGAAAAAAAAAAACAATAAGGAAGCATGAAAAGGGTACATATTCGATTGTTGTTGGGGAGAGTGAGGCAATAAAAAAATAATAATAAGGGGTTTCAGGTTTTTGAGAGTAAGTTGTTTTGAGCAATTGTGTTCTTTGAATTGTAAGATTTTTCCTCTTAATTGCTTGAATCCCTTATGTTCTTTCATAACCCATTACCTTAGCCTAACGTTCCAAGCTTAATGAAGTCCTAACGATCTGAGTTGTGTGTTGCTCTACATTAGTGGAGAGTGATATGAAAAGGAGGCCTATGGAGCTGTGTTTTTAATGTTTTCTATTAAATGCGATCAAAATGTTGTTTTCTTTTGGAGATTGATATGAAACCACCTCTCTAAGGCTAGGATTAACGGTTTGTGGATTGACTGTGATGGAGAGTTGAGAACGAAGGTGAAATTGATTTTTAGGGTGTTCTTAGATGTGTGTGATCATTGCTGGTTCTGTTGGTATATGTGTATGCAATGTATGAGACATATTTATTGATGTATCTAGGAAATCCATGTTTTATATATATGTGTGTTAGGAAATGGTAAGATATTTGTGGGTAGCATCGTTGACAACCATCACGAGACTATAACTCATCCACTAGGGGGATCTAGGGGTTTAAAGGCTTATTGCATACACTAAATGCAATCGTGTCAACCTACAGAAGTGGTTTAGTTAGGATTAGATATTATCGCTTTCATTGCTAGGGACTAGTAATAAGTTGGTTGGGGGTTGTGTTGAGTGTTGAAAATGCGGATTTATTTTTTGATTTGGGGGTAAAATTATAAGAAATTCAAGTTTTAACGCATTATTTAGGATGAGTTTTCTTACTTGTTTTGTTATCTCCTAGAATCACGGGTTTTGTTCTATTTTCAGGTATTTAGGTGCAAAAAGATGGATTATTCGTGTTTGTGTTGGTGTTTGGACATCCTGGACCCGTTGAGTCCAGATAAATCAAGGCGAGAGGAAAAAGAGTGAAAGTCTGCATTTGAGCTGCATCTCACTTTTCTAAACCACGGCGTGAAGACAATGAAACTGAAATTGAGTCGTAGCACACTTTTCTGCGCCACGGCATAAAGTCAACGAAATCCAAATAAAACTTTGAGCCATGACGCAAATCGCGATATTTGGAAAAACTTTGCAGTTTCAAACCCTAATTTGGGAGACCATTATTTACAATTATGCCATTTTTCCTGAAAACTATATAGAGGCAACTTTACTCCATTTTTCAGATATATTAGGTTTTAGAGAACACCTTTTCAACTTTTGAGGCTTGGGAGAGAGTGATTGATTGTGTAAGGCAAATCCTTGATCATCTTGAGTGGATTTTGCATCCAAATGTCTACGTGTAAGATCAAGGTTTGTTTTCTTGTATTTATGAGTAGCTAAACTCTTTCCTAGTGTATCCAATGTAATCTAATTAGACTACTTTATGTTTATTGTTTAATTGATCCATGGTATCTTAGCTTCGTTCATTTATGTTTATTGAGCTGATTAATCACTATTATTGCATGATTGCCTTTGATTTATGGTTGAATTGTTGCATGAGTCAAGGTTAGGCTACACACCACTAGCTAATCTTGAATATTTCTTGATCTTTGATCGTAGTTGATGTTTGATCATGTTTAATAGTTGATTGATTGATTATATGAGTTAGGGTTAGGCTACACGCCACTATCTAATCTTATATTGCTTTGATGAACAATTGATTTATGTATGTGCGATGCCCTCGACAGATGTGAGTTGGTTTGTGTTTGCTTTGGTACTTTTATGCATAATGGGTTTTTGTGATTTAGACTAGGCTACATGCCACTAGCTAGTTTGGATTATGAAAACACTAGGTTGATCCGAATGGCCACGACACAACCTTACCTGGGTAAGTATCGACCCTAAGATTTGGATCAATAAACATCGGTTAGATTAATAATATAAAGTAGGATAATTATGTGAAATTGGATACACTAGACCATTTTTCATTGTTGTTTGCTCGTTTAGATATCGTTTTTATCTTAGTTGTTATTTTAGTATTTTTATTTGAATTTTAGTTAATTTAGAATTTATTGAATTGTTGGATATTTTTATTATCTCACTTGATTTCATGTAACATCTACTGAAAACTATTACAATGCATGCATAATAACAATAGAAAGTTGGGCCCAAAGTTTTCTTTTTATTTCAATTCACATGTCTTTTATACACAAAGATTACTGTTTGCAAAAATGCATTTTAAAAGACAAAACAGGGGAACAGTGTAGCTATTCCTCTTCGCTTGCCGACGCCCCTCCGACCGCATCATCACCTAGAAACCTGCATCCACAAAGGAAAATAACGGGGTGAGCACAAAATAATGCTCAGTAAGTAAAACTCTCTATCTGTCTGTCCCCGTATGAATAACTCTCAATTCTTTCCTTATACTACTTCTGACTCTATTTCTGTTTCTAATAACATCATGGCCTCATCTTACCGGAGGTACGGCCGGATGGCGTTCACACAGCACCATCTCACTCTCTATGGCTATCGGGTGGAATTCACACAGCACCAACCCGTTCTTAGTGACTACCGAGTGAGGATCACAAAGCACCAACTCGATTCCTCCTAACTATCGGGGGGAGATCACCTAGCCCTACCCGTTCCTCATGAATTTTGGGTAACAATCACCAAGCATTTACCCGTCTCTAGTCACTATCGGGTGATGGTCACAAAGCATCAACCCGCTTCTACTAGCCGTTGGATGATGATCACAAAGCATCAACCCACTTATCTAATAATTAGTCGGATAGTGGTCACAAAGCATCTACCCATTTCTATTACTCATTGGGTGACGATCACTAAGCATCGACCCATCTCTAAGGGCTATTTGGATGATGATCACAAAGCATCAATCCGATTCCCATAACGGTCGGGTGATGATCACAGAGCATCATCCCAACTATACTACTCTTCTAATTTATTCTATTGTAGCATTTTTCAATGCTCTCTACCCTTAGAGTAGTTGCATACACAATTTTCTTACACTTTCTTAGGTTACTTTTCCATGTACAACTAGTGCCTATGGATGGTTCAACTTCACCAATGCACTTATGAGATGCCAACATGCAAAATTGCAAGAATTAAGGTTCACTACTCACACTCAAACCTCTATTAGGCATTTCATCAAACAACTCATGTGCACTATAAAACTCTATTATAGCAATGATTCTAACACTTTTTCTAACCATCCAAAATGGGGAAAAACCCCTTCACAAAGCCATAAAACCTGTCAAACAAACACTTCTAAAAGAAAGGATCCATAACACCCCTTCAATAACATCTCAAACTACATGTCCAACCCAACAACTCATTTCTCATATTTGCAAGGTATAAACATTCACAAAGCTTAGAAATCTCTATTTATACCTTCATACATGGCATATCACATGTATTTCACATACATACATCATGTCTATCAAAACCCTAATTAAGAAATTTCATAAGTCTCAACTTGGGTTGGGGTTTTACTTACCTTGTTATGGAGAGACTTCACCAACTCTTCCTTTCACTTGTTTAGATTGACTTTTCCTCTAATCTTAACCAAAAGAATGAAAACCCTCAAACTTCAATATGGGTTAAATCTCCCAAATCACACAACTTAAGTAGAAATCCTTACCTTAGGAAGCCTTAGGTTGCTTTTCTACCCCAAATCACTTCAAAAATCCCTTGGAAATCCTTGATCAAAAGAATAGAGAAGTTGAGAGGAGTAAAGATGAAGAGTTGCGTTTGAGAAGGAGGAATGAGGGGTTTCTTTGATTCTAATTCCTTTTAATGAAATATAAACACACTCATTCCCATTTTGCCCTTATTCTTCTTTGGAATTCCATCCATATCCTTTGATTCATTACAAACTCACCCCTATATCAACATATTCTCCATGAAAAATCCTTACAATTCACTCCCCACTTTTCCTACTAATTAGGGGTAGAATGGTCAAATTGCCCTTGGGGAAGAAAATATCTAAAACTTAACAAACAATTTAATCGGCGTCGCCGCGGCGAAGAAACTTCTGTCACCGCGGCGAAACTGTCCGAGAGTTTCCCCATGGTTTCAACACATCTTCGCCGCGGCGAAGGTTCTTCTTCGCCCCGGCGAAGCTTGGTGCACTAAAATTCTTCTATTTTCAACCAATTTCAGGGCAAACATTCAACATAACATTCAATCAAACAATATTACCAAAACCAACTCAAATAAGAGCGAAAGAGGAAACAATAACAACGTACCTCAGGTGGGGCGTTACATTTCACTATTTTAGTTGTTTTTACACAGTATTAGATTAATTGATAGCTCAACTCTCTTTGGGATCGACCCTTACTTGTGCATTGTACTACAATATTGACCCGTGCACTTGCAGAGGAATTAAAGTTGTTTTTGACCGAACAGTAAGCCATTCAACAATGCACTTTTCAGATCCATTTGATAGAGCTTCAACTTTAAGCACAAGCAACTGCCAAAAGCAATCAGATTGACTGTAATCTAGCCACTGGAGCAAAGTCTCATCAAAATTAATCCCCTCTACTTGTGTGTACCCTTGAGCAACAAGTTTGGCCTTGTTTCTGACAATATTTCCAAATTCGTCAAATTTTTTCTTAAAGATCCACTTAGTTCCTATGACATTAATCCCTTTAGGCCAAGGAACCAAGCTTCATACATCGTTTCTCTTGAGTTGTTCGAGCCCTCATGCATGGCAGCAATCCATCAATCATCTTCCAAAGCTTATTTTGTGTTCTTTGGTTTTGAAAGAGAAACATAGCATAGTTGATTAATTTCATTTAACCTTTTTCTCCTTGTAACCATTACCACTTCAGGATTTCCAATGACAGAAGATGGTAGATAAGCCTTCTTGATCCAAGAGGGAGGCTCTATGGTCTTGGGAGTCATTCTCTGAGCAATTTTATCTGATAGATCTGTTAGTAATTGATCTACCATATACAGCAGAAAACAAAAATTCAATCGGTAAATCAATTACCTTTCTTTGCCTAGATCCGAGTATAGATTATACCGTTTATATGTTTATAAACAAAAATCTATATAAAGTAAATCCATTCAAGGATTAGAATACTTATGTACGTTTGTAGGCTCCTTCAAATATCTCTGATTTTAGACGAGAACACTGTTCATAGCACTGTTCATCGTTTTTGTTTCGCAGTTACTGTTCACGTGATTTTTCACCAATCGATCCAAAGTAAGATCGCACTGATAATCTGCAGAACCCTTGATTATTTTGCTAGAACAATCAAGGACTTCAAGAATCAAAAAAGAAGAACAAGAAAAGTTTTCTTCTTGAGAGAGAAAGAGATAGGGTGGCTATGGTTTTAAATGAATAAATTCTTTTTATGTTTTAATTTTAAGTTGCACTTATATAGTGCAACAATTAAAACCCTATTCCACTTAGGAATAGCCATAGGCTCTAACCCTAGTTCACCCTTGCAACCAAACACACCCTTTGTGGTATTTTAATTAATTAATTAATTATTATTATAATTAAAATCAATTAATATATAATAATATATTAACTTTCAATTAATAATAATAATTCATTTAAATATATACATAGATATATTTAAATATAATCTCACTAATTTAATTTTAGTATTAAAATTAAATACAGGCAACAACCTCAACAAATTTAATTGCACTATGAGATTACCAAAATACCCTTTTCGTCCTGAAAGACGAAAATACCCTTCTCACAAATTGATTCTTAAATTATCTATAAGTGTGTTACCCATAGGCTCTTTATAATATCGTCTCACTACACACAGAGCAAGATTGGCCCCTAGCAAGGCATCATGGCCACCCGATAGATTCGGATTCAGCGAAACCGCAGCCTATCAACGGTTTGGTTATCGTGTAATCAAATCCTTTCATCAACTGCTATCTCATCGAGACTAAGGTACAGAAATAGTGTCAACCTCAGATATCCTCGACATGTTTGTATTTAGTTACTGGACCAATGACAAGAATATTAAATTGGATTGAGCATCAACTCAATCCCACTGTGGCCACAGATTTAGTGTCATTGCCATTTACTGAATTACCTAGTGAGATAACTTTTCCCGTACCCAAGAGTGATGAATACTTTGTCGATCCACCATAGTTTTGATACACTTCTCAATGTAGCCAATCATTACTGTGTTGATAGATCTGAATAGAACTACGTTGGGCTAGTGTCAAACTACACCAATTGGGGCACAAGGCGCTTCGGTGATCTCAAGTCTAAGGATCACATACACCACCATCCGTTAGAGGATTTATTCCATAGACACTGGGTTACCATCCATACGGAATCCTCTGGTGGGTCTGTCCAGTGAACTTGCCTCTACCAAGCACCCATACGTTGCACCAGGTTGTCGGTAAACAACCTTGACAAGTGAGATCAGTCACAGCCTTTCGACAGGGTCATTCAACACTATAATAGCCTTACCGTATTATTTGTGTCCTTGGTCAGAATAATACTGGGGCTACGGATATTTCTAGAATGGCCACCATATGTGATCATAGGGTTCTCATTATCAAGATTTGAAACACTTGATACCCTCGTCACGGTTCTACCATCCTAAAGACATATATCATTACATACACGATATAGAAGAATATGCCTTTTATGGATAAATAAACATTTATTACAGAGTTAATTTTACAATAATTGATTGGCTCTAGGACACCTACTCTAACAATCTCCCACTTGCACTATAGCCAATCATTCATGTATTTAATATCAAATGACCTTAAGTGTTTTTCATGCTTCTGCTGGGACAAAGGCTCCGTCGGTGGATCGGTGAGATTGTCATCAGTATGCACTTTATTGATCTGTACATCTTTCCTCTCAACCATTTCTTTGATGAGATGAAAATGTCTGAGTATGTGTTTGGACTTCTGGTGAGACCGTGGTTCTTTTGCTTGAGCTATTCCTCCATTGTTGTCATAATAGACATTTATCGAATCAACAATCATGGAAACCACAAAAACTTCGATGACAAACTTATTAATCTAGACTACCTTCTTGGCCGTATCGGATAATGCAATATACTTAGCCTCCATTGTAGCGTTTGCTACAGTGCTTTGCTTGGAGCTCTTCCAGCTCACTGCACCCCCATTGAGACAAAATACAAACCCTGATTGCGATCGATAGTCATATTTTCCCCTCCATAAACCAAGAACATGTCTTTAGACCTTTTCAGGTACTTAAGGATGTTCTTGATAGCTATCCAGTGACGCTCACCTAGATCTGATTGATATCTACTACAAGTACTCAACGCACATGAGACATCAATCCAAGTACATAACATGACATACATGATGGATCCAATTGTTGACGCATATGGGATCCTCTTCATTCTATCTCTCTCATAATGTGTTTTAGGACACATATCCTTAGAGAGATAGACGCCATGTGACATAGAAAGAAATCCCTTCTTGGATTCTTCCATACTGAATCTCTTTAGTACCTTTTCAATGTATGTACTCTGACTTAGGCCAAGCAACCTACGTGATCTATCTCGGTAGATCTTTATTTCGACGATGTGGGCTGCTTCTCCTAAGTCTTTCATGGAGAATCACTTGGATAACCAAGTCGTTAGCGACTACAAGTTCGGTATATCATTCCCGATCAGAAGTATGTTATCGACATACAACACTAAGAATGGCACTGCACTCCCACTCACTTTCTTGTAAACACAGGGCTCATCTTCATTCTTGATAAAACCAAATTCTTTTATGACTTCATCAAAACAAATGTTCCAGCTCCTTGAAGCTTGCTTGAGTCCATAAATGGATCTTTGCAACTTGCATACCTTATCAGCTTGCCTATCAAGAACGAAACCATCAGGTTGTTTCATATACACATCCTCTTCAAGGTTTCCGTTTAGGAAAGCCATTTTGACATCCATTTTCCAAATCTCATAATCATGATATGAAGCAATCACAAGCATAATCCGGATGGATTTAATCATGGCAACCGGTGAAAAGGTTTCCTCATAGTCAATACCATGAACTTGCTTGAAACCTTTGGTAACTAGTCGCGCTTTATAAGTATGCACCTTGCCATCCATGTCAGTCTTCTTCTTGAAGACCCATTTACACCCTATGGGTTTTACCCCTTCAGGTGGTTCCACCAAAGACCATACTTGGTTTTGGTACATGGAGTCCATCTCAGATTTCATGGCTTCAAGCCAATTAATGGAATCTGGATCCGATATAGAGTCTTCATAGGTACTGCATTCATCGTCTTGGTAGACAAGTACGTCACCATGTTAAGTCACGAGATAATCGTATCTCTCAGGCTCATGGCATACTCTCCCAGATCTACATAGCTCCTGTGCTACTTGAGGTGGTTCACTTTGATCCACAAGTTGTGGAGTAACCTCCTCCTGATGTTCAACCACTGCTTGTGGCACATCTTCCCGTCCTTCGTCTAGTATATCTTATAGCTCTAGAACTTCATTGAGTTTTACTTTTCTCTCACTAGTACTTCTTAGAAAAAAAATATTCATTTCCTAGGAAGACACCAGTACGAGCAACAAAAATTTTCCACTCTTCTAGATGGTAGAAACAATATCCTTTGGTCTCTTTAGGATACCCCACAAATATACATTTGTAGGATTTTGGGGCCAGCTTGTTCGAAATCAATTTCTTGACATCAGCTTCGCAACCCCAAATCCTTAGATAAGACAAATTGGGCTTTCGCTAATTCCATAGTTCAAATGAAGTCTTGTCTACAGACTTTGATGGCACACAGTCCAAAATGTGAGTTATAGTCTCTAGGACGTAACCCCAGAATGATGCAGGTAAATCACTAAAACTCATCATGGACCTAACCATGTAAAGTAAGGTCCAATTCCTCCTTTTAGACAGTCCACTGTATTGGGGTGTATACGGAGGAGTGAGTTGTGATATTATCCCACATTCCTTTAGGTATTCAGAAAACCTTGAGCTTAAGTATTCACCTCCTCAATCTGACCAAAGAGCTTTAATACTTTTGCCCAACATATTCTGTACTTCATTCCTGAATTCTTTGAACTTATCAAATACTTCAGATTTATGTCTCATGAGGTAGACATAACCATATCTACTGAAATCATCAGTAAATGTGATGAAGTAGGAATATCCACCTCTGGCTTCAAGTATTAGTGGACCACATACATCACTATGGATGATGCCTAACAGTTCAGTAGCCCTTTCACTTTGTCCTGTGAAAGGTGACTTGGTCATCTTGCCTAAAAGGCATGACTCGCATACCTCAAATGACTGGAAGTCAAAAGGGTCCAAAACTCCATCCCTTTGAAGTTTTGTAATGTAGGTCTGATTAACATGACCCAATCTACAATGCCAGAGGTATGTATGGTTTTGTTCGCTATGTTTAGCTTTCTTAGTTTCAACGTTAAGAATATCCTTATTTTTCAAATCAAGAACATATAATCCGTTATATAACCTTGCAATTCCAAATATAATACCATTCAAACTAAATGACAACAATCCATTAGAAATCTCAAAATAATATCCTATATTATCTAAAACGGATACTGAAATAATGTTTCTAGAAATCGCAAGTACAAAATAACAGTCTTTGATTTCTAATAATAAGCCTGAAGGCAAAGACAAACAATAAATCCCTATAGCTAATGCAGCCACATGTGCTCCATTTCCAACTCGTAGGTCCACTTCTCCTTTGGCTAGAAATCTACTCTACCTTAGTCCCTGCACATCAGTACAAATGTGAGTGCCACATCCTTTGTTAATGACCCAAGATGTTGAAGGAGAGAAGTTAATCTCAATCATAAACATACCTGAAGTCGAAGCATCTGACTTCTTCTTGATTGCAAGGAAAGCCTTACAGTGCTTCCTTCAGTGGCCAGGCTTGCAACAATAGAAGTAGACTACCTTCCCACCTTTGCCAAAGCCACCCGCAGGCTTGAAAGCATCCTGTCCTTTAGGCTTTGGCTTAGGATTGGCCTTGGCCTTACCCTTTGCTTTACTGGTAGCTACCAGTAAAACAAGCTTGGTCTTCTTCAGGTCCTGCTCTGCAGTCTTTAGCATGTTCAAAAGCTCTGACAGGGTTTTCACCATAGCGTTCATATTGAAGTTCATTATGAACGGTGCATAAGAGTCAGGCAAGGATTGCAGAATTAAATCCACTTGTAATTCTGCATCCAACTCAAACCCCAAAGTCTTAAGCCTCTCCATGTGCTCGATCATTTTGAGCACATGAGGGCCAACTTGGGCTCCCTCGATCAAGCGATTTCCAAAGGTGTCCTCTCATGTTGAGCATTCCCTTCGTAAAGCTCCGTGAGGTGTATAATAATGGTAGCAACGTCCATATTCTCATGCTACTTTTATAGCACTTGTATCATTGATGCTAACATCAAGCATTAAACGCCATTAGCATCATCAAGGAACTTTTGATAAGTATCCTTTACTTCCTAAGTGGCATCAAGATCAGGCTCAATCATGTATGACTTATCAAGGACATACCATTTCTTTTCGTACTTAAGTATAATCTAAAGATTATGATACCAGTCTGAGAAATTGGAGCCATCTAACGTGTTTTCTTTCTCAATTATCGGTCACAGGTTCATAATGCTCATTTTTAAGTAAATCTACAATTCAGAAAAATAAAGTCAATATAATGTTTATTATTTCTTAATATGGTCTTTTATTAAAAAACACTCCCACTATTTTCCTCAAGCCAATAGCCCTCACTATTAACTCAACAAAGCCCTTTGGCTTTCCTAGTGGACCGAGATCCCATCTGGTCCATTTCAAACCTTCGCTGTGGCGAACAAGCCAAAATGGGTTGATTAGGTAGGCCAACAAACTTAATACACACTAGTTGATAGCTCCCACTACCAACCTCAAATGTGAAGTAAGGCAAAAAGCCAATCACACAATCCAACGGCCTAGCTATCGTCCTCAACTATGATTCCCAGTATCAGTAGAGTGGACACTACATGTCGCCACATACACTCAATGTAAGCCAAGTCAACGGCCTAGCTACTCAACTGATTCCCGACGAGAGTGACTACATACTAATGTAAGAACAACATTCATGAAGAGTGGTGGAAAAGAAGAATGAAAGCATGAAAGGATGGATTTCAAAAACGGTTTTCAAACAAAGCTTGGAAAAAGAGATTATACCTACTCCTTTGCTTCGGATTGATGAAGATTAGACTCAAAATAATGAGACCTCCACAATTTAACACCACCTTGAGAGAGTTAGAGAGTGGCCATGGCTAGGGAGAGAGCTTTTTAGTTTGCTTTGAGTGAACTATGTGAATAATGAACTAAAATGCAACCTTTTGCATTTATATATACTTGGGCAATTTTGCAATTATTTGTTTTCCACTTCCAAGCCCAATAAATCTTATTGTCAAAGGATCCCACGAATTTATTATGCTACCCTTTGAATAATCAATATTATTCAAGGGCCCATGTAGACTAAACTAGTTTACATTAACAACCCATAAATTTACCCTTTTACCCTTTAACTATTAAAAGGTTATTTTCATTCATCTTAAAAATCTTAACACTTTAAGATATAATAATTAATATAATTAATTATTTCTTGACCATTTTAACCCTTAAAATGTCACAAACAATTTTCTATGTAACTATTACCATAAAAATCTCATCATTACCTTCAGAAGGTGTTAGCCCTCTTCGGATAATCATTTCTCTCTCTCATCATTCTCTAACTTCTCAAGGCTATTGGTGTGACCATGTAGGTCCACCGTGGATTAGCCGTGAGCCGGTTCTGGATGAATCCAGAAACCTATCCGGAGGCCCAACGACTATGGTAAACATCTACTAATGTGCCATAGTCCCTAAACCACGATGAAGAAATACTTCATCGAACCCATTTCAGATCATACGTACCATACGTACCATGCAGGTAAAGTCCCTCCATTGAAATATCCTGATCAAGCACGGATTCATGGAACGTCAAAATCCTAAACTCGATCTTCTACCGAATTGTCGATCAGTATGTCCGGAACTCGTCATCACAAACTTGCTTTTGTGTGACTAATAATAGACTCTGGCCAGAGATTCTGATTTTTGACATTTATCGACGTCCGTCTAGGAACTTGAATCCGGATGGAGTCAATGGTACACTCGATCCTATATTTTCGAGTCAATGGATCCCCTCTTGACCATCGTTCGTTTCCGCATATGAACAACGCATGACCAAATAGGCTTTATTATACGAAACATGATTAGTCTCGTACTTATACACCGTATGAACCACACGCATCCGTATCAGATCTAACTACAATGTCTCAGGTCAAAGGACTACATCGTGCACTGATATAACCAAACGATAAATCATTGACTACATGTTTTTCCAAGTGATTTGTCGTTATTCGGTCACGTTTGAAAAACAGTTCACCAACCGCTAATCCATACCAATGCCCTAGTGACATGACTATCATCGTCATCCGTACTTATATCAACTCATGATATCTTTCGGAAGTATTCGATATGCCTACTGTGAAATATAATTGCCCAAATTATATTGCTTCCGTAGGGAACCCTTTTTGATAATTCATTTACCGATTAAATGAATCATCTAGACAATTCATATACATACTTTATTTTAAATGCATGACTGAATAAAGGAAACAATTTATATATATGAATTGAAGAACTCTTTCTTCTATTATTTATGGTATATAGATACAAGACAAAATTCTCTGAAACCGACAACATGAATGGTTTCTAGGGCATACACTAACAAACTCCCACTTACACTAAAACCATTCAATGTTGTATCTCATACCCATCTTCTCAAGATGATGGTCCAATTGCTTCAGTGTCATTGCCTTAGTCAATGGATCAGCTACATTTTTTGCTGAAGGAGTCTTCAGAATCATAATCTCTCCAGCTCTAACAAATTCTCTCAAAATGTGATACTTATGCTGAATGTGTTTGGATTTTTGGTGTGCCCTTGGTTCCTTTGCCTGTGCAATAGCTCCAGTATTGTCACAGAGCATGCTTATCGGGTAAGCCATGTTCGAAACCACTCCAAGTTCAATTACAAACTTTCGCATCCAAACAGCCTCCTTCGCTACTTCTGAAGCAGCAATGTATTCAGCTTCCGTAGTGGAGTCAGTTGTGGTTGTCTGTTTGGAACTTTTCCATCTAACAACACCTCCATTACATATAAAAATGTACCCTGACGTAGACTTTCTATCATCAATATTTGATTGGAAATCAGAATCTGAGTATCCTTAAATGTTTAACTCTGAACATCCATAACTCAGAACTAGATCCTTAGTTCTTCTCAAGTACTTAAGGATCGATTTTACAACCGACTAATGTTTCTCCCGTGGGTTTGACTGATATTTGCTTGTAACGCTTACAACATAAGCTATATTAGGTCTTGTACATAGCATTACGTACATTAAGCTGCCTACGGCAGACGCATAAGGCACATTACGCATCCGCTGCCGCTCTTCATCAGTCTTTGGACCCATCTCCTTAGAAAGATGAAGATCGTGAGTGAAGGGCAAGAGACCTCTCTTAGAGTTCTCCATGCTAAATCTTTTTAGCATTTTCTCTATGTACAATTTCTGGGATAATCCAATTACCCTTTTTGTTCTATCTCTATAGACATGAATGCCAAGGACATAGTCGCTTCTCCTAAGTCTTTCATCGAGAAGGTTTTGGACAACCAAATCTTAACCTCTGTCATCATGCCTATATCATTTCCCATTAAAAGTATGTCATCTACATATAATATGAGAAACGTGATGGCATGATCTTTAACCCATTTGTATACACAAGGCTCATCCGGATTCTTGACAAAACCAAACGATTTGATTATGTCGTCAAATCAAATGTTCCAGCTTCTTAGAGCTTGCTTCAATCCATAACTGAATCGATGCAATTTGCATACCTTATGTCTTTCAGTAGAGGATACAAAACCTATCGGTTGTTCCATGTAGATGTTTTCCTCAATAAACCCATTGAGGAAAGTTGTTTTGACATCCATCTACCAAATTTCATAATCATGGTATACTGCGATGGCTAGCATTATATGGATGGATTTAATCATAGCTACAGACGAGAAGGTTTCCTCATAATCCAATCCTTGTTTATGAGTATAACTTTTCACCACCAGTCGAGCTTTGAAGGTCTCTACCTCCCCATCCTTACCAACTTTTCTCTTATAGACCCATTTGCAACCTATAGGAACTATTCCTTCTAGTGGATCCACAAGCAACCATACTTGATTGGCATGCATTAATTCTATCTCAGAATCCATCGCTTTCAGCCATTTTCCTGAATCTCTATCCAGTATTGCTTCTTCGTAGCTTCTAGGATCACCACCATGATCATCTACTCCCACTACGTAAGATTCAAAATTTTGCTCATGTAAGAACCCATATCTCTTTGGAGGTTTTGATATTCTAGAAGACTTTCGCACTAGAACCATAGTATCTGATAGTGAGGTTCGTTGACTGGACGTTTCATCTTTAGCAATCTCGGTTCTTGGCTCTTCGAACTCTTCCCTGAGTTCAATATTTCTTCCAACACCGCCTTCCTCCAAGAACTCATTCTCGAGGAAGCGCGTATTTTTATTGATCCAAACTCTTTGATCACTTGGGAAGTAAAAGTAATATCCTAAACTATATTTAGGATATCCAATGAACCGACCCTTCTCGGATTTAACATCCAGCTTATCAGAATTAACCAGTTTAACATAAGCTTGGCAGCCCCAAATCTTCATATAATTCAGACTTGGACGTTTTCCATACCATATCTCATACGGTATTTTCTGGATAATTTTAGACGGGACCCTATTAAGGATGTGCATAGCGATCTGGAGAGCATACCCCCACAGAGACATTGGTAAGCCTGTAAAACTCACCATCGATCGTACCATATCCAATAAGGTACGATTTCTCCTTTCAGACACTCCATTAAGCTGGGGTGTATAAGGAAGAGTCAATTGCGAGATGATCCCATTTTCTTTTAAGAACTCTTGAAACTCTATACTCAAGTATTCACCCCCACGATCTGATCGTAGTATTTTAATACTCTTTCCAGTTTGATTTTCTACTTCATTCTTGAATTCTTTGAATTTTTCAAAGGATTCAGATTTGTATTTCATTAAATACAAATACCTATATCATGACATATCATCTATAAAGGTAATGAAGTATTCAAATCCTCCCCTGGCTAAAGTACTAAATGGTCCACACACATCTGTATGTATGAGTTCTAATAGTTCTTTAGCTCGCTCTCCTTTACTCTTAAAGGGAGACTTGGTCATCTTTCCTTAGAGACATGATTCACAAGTTGGATAGGGTTTAGAACCCAATGAGTTTAGGATCCCACTTTCTCCAAGCTGTACTAATCTTCTCTCTCCTATATGACCCAATCTATGATGCCATAGAATTTTAGGATTTGATTCAGATCGAGTTCTTTTATTAGAAATGGTATTGATTGAAGCATAGTCATTCAATTCTAAGACATACAAACCATTTGTATTCATAGCTTTACCAACTAAAACATTTCCAAAATGTATTGAACATTCATTTCCATTAAACAGTACATAATAACCTGCTTTACACAAAGCAGAAATAGAAATGATGATTCTAGTGGCTTTTTCAAAGTACAATACTTTAAACAAATTCAAAACATGTCCTGAAGGTAGTCTTAGTGAGCAAGTCCCCGTGGCCTTGGCTACAACTCGTGCCCCATTTGCCATCCTCAAAATGATCTCGCCCTTTGTTACCTCAGAACTATTCTGAAGTACCTGCAAAGACATACAAACATGACATGTTGCTGCTAAATCTAATAGCCAGGAATGACTATTTGAATTAATATTTAATTCATATTCAATCATAAGACATTGGTTCGTACATGCTTTTCCTTTGCCTTTCTTCAGACTGTTTAGGTATTGAGGACAGTTCCTCTTCCAGCGTCCATCTTCTCCACAGTGGAAACATTTTCCCTTTGCATTGGCCTTCTCTGCCTTCACCGTTGGCTTTTTGAAGCTCTTATTCTTGGGTCCAACTTTTGGACCTCTTTTTGGTAGCTTTTTGGGCCTTTTATTGGCCCTGCTGGTGGAGGCGGCAAAGACATCCTCATGTCCTTTCCCTTTCACATTCTGCTTGTGAAATTCTTTAAGCTCATTTAGCAATTCAGAGAGGTTTCGCTCAATCTTATTGAGATTGTAGTTAGTTATAAACGGTTTATAACTTGGAGGAAGGGATTGTAGGATCAAATTCACATTGAGGTGGTCTGGCATGACCACCCCATATCCATCCAGTCAACCTAATCCATTGATCATTTTAAGAGTATGATCATCTGGAGGTACCCCTTCCCTTAACTTCATGCTAAAGAGGGATGCACATAACTCATTCTCAACCACTCTTGGATTTTCGTTGTACAACTCTTGTAGAGCTGTGAGGATATCATGTAATGACTTCTTTCTAATAGTATATTTTATAACATATACTATGAAAACATACATAATTAGAATATGTAAACAGTTGGGCCCAAATTTTTCTTTACATACAAAATATAATTCTTTACATATATCAAAATAACAAGTACAAAAACTTAGCAACGGTGGACAGTAATGCCAATTATCTCTGCTTGTCGATGTCCTTCCGACTGCTGCTCACCTATTTCCTGCAAAAACACAGAAAAACAACGGGGTGAGCATAAAAATGCTCAGTAAGCAAATCCTTTAACTTTTCTTCTTCTTTGATTATTTCCTTACTTAATTCTCTTCTTCTTTCTTTATCTGTTTCTAATTCTCACTGATCTTTTCTTTCTTTCTAATTCTCTCTGTTTCTTTCTTTCTTTCTTACTCTTTCTATTCTTTCTCTTCTTGCTACTCATCTAGTCTTTCTAACCATAATAAAATTCATGGGAATATGCATAAATGAAATGCATATGCAATAATGCATAAAAATGCATTTTATTTCTTCTTTCTATTTTTTTTCTATTCTATTCTTCTCTATTCTTTTCTTTATCTTTCTATGCTTTTCTTTTCTCTTCTTGTCTTGCTTGCCCAAGCTTTTCTTTTCTTTCTTGTTTCTTTTCTTTCCTTTTCTTTGCTTGTTCAAGCTTTCTCATTCTTTCTTATTCTTTTCTTTTCTTATTCTTTGCCGATCAGACTCGGTTGATGTATGGATTCGAAACCTTGGCCGTGTGAGTGAGTACAGTCATCATCTACATGCACTCTTGCAGACCGTACAAATTCTTCTTTCTTCTTAGGCCACTCAATTAAGGTGACGTGCATGTAGGAATTCTTCTTGGTACAACCCTCATCCACATACACTCTTACGGGTCGTACAATTCTTCTTCTTCTTATGCCACTCAATTAAGGTGACGCGTATGTGGGAATTTCTTCTTAACACTCATAGTTCCCCATCACACCAACCTCTTCTTTTCTCTTCTTTAACACTTTTTCTTTCTTTAATTCCTTAATGCTTATTCTTTTTTTCTCTTTATTCTTAGAATGTTTTATTCTTTATTCTTTAGTCTTTATTCTTTATTCTTTCTTAAGTTTCTACACATACACAATTATATGCATATGGATGGCTCATGATTAAAATCTCTTACTTAAATGCTCTTATGAAATGTACATATGCAATGTTGCATAAAATTAAGGTTTCTACTCAACTCAAACTTCTCTTAGGCATTTCATCAAACAACACTTGTGCATAAACAAACCCTAATGTAATTATCATTCTATTTGTTTCTTAAACCATCCAAATCGAGAGAAAAACTCTCTTGTAACATCACCATATCTATACGGCAAAAACACTCCCAAAAGTTTCTCCAATTCTTCCAATTTCAACCCTTCATCAAACCATCACATACACTCTTCATATTCAAGTATATCCAACAACAAGCATAACTAATCATCCATCTCATCTCAATTTCTCAATAATCAAAACATATGCATATTTAAAAGAAATCTCTACTCACTTGATTTTCTTAAACTTTAACTTGAGTTGGATTTTGAGTGGAATTTACTTACCTTATCCTTGAGTAGTCTCTCCTAAGCTCTCTACTCTTGTTGGATTCAAATCTTCTCTTAACCCTAAGCATAAACTTCATAAGAACTCAACTTTTACACAAATAAATCATAGATAAAGAGCATGAATTCTTACCTTTTGAAGCCTAAAATCAAAACCCTGTGAAAAACCACTCAAAAGCCCTCAAAAATCCTTGGAGGATTGAATGAAAATTTGAGAGAAAATGGGGGAGGAGTGTGGCGGTGGAATGAAGAAAATAAGGATTTCAAACCCTTAACACTTTAGTTTATAAACACACTTTCCCATTTTTCCCTTACTCTTTCTTAGAAATTCCATCTATGTCCCTTAGTCAATTACCATGATGCCCTCATTTTTAATTCATTCTCTATGAAATTCTATCTCTTTTCACTCCCCACTTTTTCAACTAATTACCATAATGCCCTCATTTTTTATGCATTCTCTATGAAATTCTATCTCTTTTCACTCCCCACTTTTTCAACTAATTTTGAGTGAAAAGACCATTTTACCCTTAATGCAAGTTTAAGGCATTTTCTTCAAATTCTCTTAAAATCACTTTAACAAAAATTAACTAAGGGCTATAAAAACATAAATTAAATCATGTATCTCCATGCTGGGCGTTACATATCATAAGCATTTGAAACCTTTTCATGCTTAGTTTGAAGTTCTCTATTCATTGGGGCTAGCATGTAATTTCTAGCCCTCCTACTATCCTCTCTCCACTTTTCAAAAGCATCAAGCTCAACTTGTGGAGCATCCGGTCCAATATCAAGTGGAAGAGGTGCTTCCAGGACATAAACAATTCTTTCAAAATCTAGAACAATTTTAAGATTTCTTAGCCAATCTTTTAGGTTGGGTCCGGTTAACATGTTATTATCCATTATCCTTAGGAGAACATTGTTGGCCATTTTTCGATTATTTATCACAAAGATGAAACTGCAAAGAAAAGTAATTTTATTAGTGTCTTGTAATCTTTTAAACCTTTTAATGCATTATCAAATTAGCTCCCACTATTTTATTCGAGTCCTACACTCTCTTAAATAGGATCCGAAAATTTTCGTTGGATTAAATTTCTTAGCGGGGAATCAATTTCTTATCAAATTCAATTAACCTCACATGATAGAATTCTTGGTTAATTAAGTCTAATAAGTAGGAAACTACTTTCCTTTTATATCACTATATAAGGTTTGATTCGTATTCCTTGTCCTAGCTTCAGATACCTCACATAATAGAATTCTTGATACCCTAGGCTAGTTAAATCCAAACCATTGTGCTTTCTTAGGATGGCATTTTCATTATGTCCTCACATAATAGAATTCTTGGTCAAGGTGAAAATATCCGTCCAAGAACAAGGTCAACTTAATTCTATGATATAAAGATTATATCCCTCACATAATAGAAATCTTGGGATATGAAAATTTATATCAAAGAATTTAGTTATCCCACAATGGGACACTTGGATTTAATAATTTTAAATTGGGGAGATTTAGCTTTAACCTTAGTTAATTCATTTTTAGCATGTCATGTTTAATTAACCATTCATACATATCACATATATGCATAAATTAAAGCATGTGGGTTGACCATGGGGCTTTTCAAAAATACATCCTAAAGGCAAACTATTTACCCTAATACTATATCTTCAATTGAACCGTCATCCAGATGCTTTGATCCCGGTCTAGCCGATTCAATTACAAATTGGATCTTAGGCACGCAGGCTCGATTAAAATAAATAAATAAAATTCAATTATTACAAACCATTTAATAAAAGAATATTACAAACACTTTTGAATATTTTTGAAAACTAAATGGCGCCCATGATCAACCCTCTAATCTAATATTCATTCATCACATAAATAAATATTAAACATTCATACCAAATATAATAAACAATTATTTAAAGCATATATATAAATATAAATATATCTCATTTATTAATAGATATTATATATATATAAATATATATATATATATATATATATATATATATATATATATATATATATATATATATATATATATATATATATATATTCATGTGGTAATTTAATCATAACTTTGGGGCATGCAACAATTACACATTTCATAGGAATCATTACACAAACACTTTTGTCATATTCTACCCAAAGATATATTATTTAACTACTAACATCATTTCAATACTTTTCACAAAAGTCATGCATGGCATAGATAAATGGGTTTTATTACTCAAAGAGTAATCATTCTATGATACAAGTTACTTTTAACTAAAGTAATATTTTTTATGACACATTTATCTTCTCAAAGACAATCATGCCATCTTGCATCATCAATTTTTGAAACCATTCAAACAACCAAATTATTACATTTCAAAAATATAATAATTTATGTCATGCAATGATGCATTATAAGATAATTTAATCAAATTAAACATCCTACATTAAAATTACCACCATCATATATACATAATATCACAATTCATCATATGAATTAATAATCCATAACTTTATGCTAACATCAAATTCCACCACTAAACACTTGCAACATTTGCATACACTTCATGCAAAAATATACTTTAATCAAATTAAAGGATAACACATTTAGCATGTCAAAGCATAAATCATTTAATCAAAGTCATGGAAATGAACATGCATGAACATTTTTCTAAATAAATCATCATGCAACATTTCCTAAAACATCATTCATCAATACATGAATGAAATGACATATCCTTATGGAAAAACTAGTCATGGCCGAGAATGACATGTATGCATGCATGTAGTTCTCAACACATCTCATGCAATAACCATCATCCAAACATGTTTTAAATCACATTCTAACATATCCAAACATATTAGAGCAAGAAGAAAAACATGTTTTCCCAAAACAAAGAGATGGCCGAGACACACACATGCATCAAACATACTTATTACATCAAACAACTCATTCATTACAAAGGCATGCTCATCATAACCATTACCATCATTCAAAATATATGAGAATGAGAAGAAAAAAACATCTACCTCTGATCTAAGTATGGCTGAGACATGCATGTAGAGATCTAAGATGAAAAAATCATTTTTGAACCAAATCACCAACATGCAAACTCAACCAAGTATGATGAACATATGAACACATGTTATAACTTTATTTTTTGCTCAAAACCGACATGCATGGAACTTTTAAGCTCTGATACCATTTGTAAGAACAACATGCATGAAGAGTGGTGGAAAAGAAGAATGAAAGCATGAAATGATGGATTCAAAAACAGTTTTCAAACAAAGCTTGGAAAAATAGATTATACCTACTCCTTTGCTTTGGATTGATGAAGATTAGACTCAAAATAATGAGACCTCCACATTTTAACACCACCTTGAGAGAGTTAGAGAGTGGTCATGGCTAGGGAGAGAGCTTTTTAGTTTGCTTTGAGCGAACTATGTGAATAATGAACTAAAATGCAACCTTTTGCATTTATATATACTTGGGCAATTTTGCAATTATTTGTTTTTCACTTCCAAGCCCAATAAAATCTTATTTTAAAAGGGACCCCACAAATTTATTATGCTACCCTTTGAATAATCAATATTATTCAAGGGTCCATGTAAACTAAACTAGTTTACATTAACAACCCATAAATTTACCCTTTTACCCTTTAACTATTAAAAGGTTATTTTCGTTCATCTCAAAAATCTTAACGCTTTAAGATATAATAATTAAATATAATTAATTATGGCTTGACCATTTTAACCCTTAAAATGTCACAAACAATTTTCTATGTAACTATTACCATAGAAATCTCGTCATTACCTTCGGAAGGTGCTAGCCCTCTTCGGATAATCATTTCTCTCTCTTATCATTCTCTAACTTCTCAAGGCTATTGGTGTGACCATGTAGGTCCACCGTGGATTAGCCGTGAGCTGGTTCTAGATGAATCCAGAAACCTATCCGGAGGCCCAACGACTATGGTAAACATCTAGCAATGTGTCGTAGTCCCTAAACCACGATGAAGAAATACTTCATCGAACCTATTTCATATCATACGTACCATACAGGTAAAGTCCCTCCATTGAAATATCCTGATCAAGCACAGATTCATGGAACGTCAAAATCCTAAACTCGATCTTCTACCGAATCGTGGATCAATATGTACGGAACTCATCATCACAAACTTGCTTTTGTGTGACTAATAATAGACTCTAGCAGGAGATTCTGATTTTTGACATTTATCAATGTCCGTCTAAGAACTCGAATCTGGATGGAGTCAACGGTACATTCGATCCAATATTTCTGAGTCAATGGATCCCCTCTTGACCATCGTTCGTTTCCGCATATGAACAACGCATGACCAAATAGGCTTTATTATACGAAACATGATTAGTCTCGTACTTATACACCATATGAACCACATGCATCCATATCAGATCCGACTACAATGTCTCAGGTCAAAGGACTACATCGTGCACTGATATAACCAAACGATAAATCATTGACTACATGCTTTTCCAAGTGATTTGTCATTATTCGGTCATGTTTGAAAAACAGTTCACCAACCGCTAATCCATACCAATGCCCCAGTGACATGACTATCATCGTCATCCTTACTTATATCAACTCTTGATATCTTTCGGAAGCATCCGATATGCCTACTGCGCAATATAGTTGCCGAAATTATATTGCTTCCGTAGGGAACCCTTTTCGGTAATTCATTTACCGATTAAATGAATCATCTAGACAATTCATATACATACTTTATTTTAAATGCATGACTGAATAAAGGAAGCAATTTATATATATATATGAATGGAAGAACTCTTTCTTCTATTATTTATGATATATAGATACAAGACAAAATGCTCTGAAACTGACAACACGAATGGTTTCTAGGGCATAAACTAACACTCAGCATGTTTACTTCTCTACTATGCCTATGATGTGTTTATCAACCTTCGTTGTGGCAAACAAGCAAAACTGTCATTTTAAGTCGACCTATCATAATAAAGGAAAACTCCAATGAATTTTAACCTTCCACTGGTAGAAGTGTACCCTTCGCTGTGACGAACAAGGTTCTGACGAACAGTGGTTTGATTAAAACCATGGTAATGGAAGGCATACATGACTTAATATATCTTATTTAAGGGTTTTTATTTAATGATTCACCAGATTAGTATCTTTGTTAGAATGGAATTGTTTGGCATGTTATTGAACATTCAACCTTAGCATGCATTCTAAACAAAAAATTAAACGTCCCGGTACATGGCCCACTAAAACCGATTTCCTCGAGCCTAGAGGAATCGGTAGGTCAACCTAGAGTTTAAAAGTCAATCTTGGGTCTTCAAGTCATTCCTCTTCATAGCTCCTTCGTTTCTTCTTCACGATCATTACAAATAGTTTTATAATAAAAACATATTCTAATTTACATCAATAAAATAGAAACCTCGCATTACATACGAGGGGAGTGAGATGAGGAGAAGAAATACATGGAGATTTAAGAGAGAGAGAGAGAGAGAGGCAGGACACACAGGTCCTATTTGTTTATAAAAATTAACAACAAACCCAATAAACAATAAACAATAGGTCTAAGGCTCATGTACCAGGCACCATGCAATTATCAAACAAGAACATTGCATACATTCAAAAACAATCAATTTTTGAATTGGATGGGTTGAATTATCAAGTTACCATCTTAAATGTGCAGAATGAATATTGGCTTTAAAGGTTCAAAAAACTATAATTTAGCCCCTGTACGAAAAACGGAAAGCAAAAACGGAACAGTAGGTTTCTTGCCGCAACAAAGAAATTCTTCGCCCTGACGAAGTTCATGCACACATGGTCGTTGCGACGAAGTTTTATTTTGCTGCAGCGACTGTGAACTTCCAGAAAACACAAATTGTTCCAGAGAGTTTTATGCCGCGGCGAAGTGTTATTTCGCCGCGACTAACGCTACAAAACAGTGAATCAGGCACAATAATGTCTTTTGCAATTTTTCACATAATTACACGGATCAAAATCAAATCGAATGCTTAAACATTCGACCAGGATGCCAACCAACCAATACACATTCAATCAACACATTATTTAATCAATTGATTAATTAAGACATTCAACATACAGAATTTTTCCAGAATTAAAAAAAAAAAAAAAAACACTTCAAATCATGCAATAACATGTTATCAAACAAATATACATGTTATCAAACATCAATTAAACAATATAATCTAATACCCGAGGCTCTGATACCACTGTTAGTAATTGATCTACCATACGCAGCGAAAAACAAAAATTCAATCGGTAAATCAATTACCTTTCTTTGCCCAGATCCAAGTATAGATTATACCGTTTACATGTTTATAAACAAAAAAATCTGTATAAAGTAAATCCATTCAAGGATTAGAATACTTACGTACATTTGTTCGAACAGGAATATTATTCATGGTACTATTCATGGCACTGTTCATGGTTACTATTCGTTATTACTGTTCATATATTTTTCGTCTATCGATCCAAAGTAGGATCGCACTCACGGAAGTCCACACGAAGATAATCCGTAGAACCCTTGATTATTTTGCTAGAACAATCAAGGGCTTCAAGAATCAAGAAAGAAGAACAAAAAAAGTTTTCTTCTTGAGAGAGAGAGAGATAGGGTGGCTAGGGTTTTAATTGAATGAATAAATTCTTTTTATGTTTTAATTTTAAGTTACACTTACATAGTGCAACAATTAAAACCCTATTCCACTTAAGAATAGCCATGGGCTCCAACCCTAGTTCACCCTTGCAACTAAACACACCCTTTATGGTATTTTAATTAATTAATTATTATTATAATTAAAATCAATTAATATATAATAATACATTAACATTCAATTAATAATAATAATTCATTTAAATATATACATAGATATATTTAAATTTAATCTCACTAATTTAATTTTAATATTAAAATTAAATACAGGCAACAACCTCAACAAATTTAATTGCACTGTGAGATTACCAAAATACCCTTTCGTCCTGAAAGACGAAAATACCCTTCTCACAAATTGATTCCTAAATTATCTTCGTGTGTGACCCGTAGGGTCCTTATCATATCGACAGTGAGTAGTATCGCGATTAACACTAATTAACACACAGACCAAGATTAGCCCCTAGCAAGGCATCATGGCCACCCGATAGATTCGGATTCAGCGAAACCACAGCCTGTCAACGGTTTGGTTACCGTGCAATCAAATCTTTTCATCAACTGTTATATCATCGAGACTGAGGTACAAAAATAGTGTCAACTTCATATATCCTTGACATGTTTGTATTCGGTTATTGGACCAATGACAGGAATATTAAATTGGATTGAGCATCAACTCAATCCCACTGTGGCCATAGATTTAGTGTCATTGCCATTTACTGAATTACCCAATGAGATAACTTCTCCCGTACCCAAGAGTGATGAATCCTTTGTCGATCCACCATAATCTCAATACATTTCTCAATGTAGCCAAGTGTCAAACTACACCAATTGGTGCACAAGGCGCTCCGGTGATCTCAAGTCTAAGGATCACATGCACCACCATCTGTTAAAGGATTTATTCCATAGACACTAGGGTTACCATCCATATGGAATCCTTTGGTGGGTCTGTCCAATGAACTTGCCTCTAGCAAGCACCCATGCGTTGCACCAGGTTGTCGACAAATAACCTTGACAAGTGAGATCAGTCACTGCCTTTCGACAGGGTCGTTCAACACTATGATGGCCTTACCGTATTATCTGTGTCCTTGGTCAGAATAATACTGGGGCTACGGATGTTTCTAGAATGGCCACCATATGTGATCATAGGGTTCTCACTATCAAGATTTGAAACACTTGATACCCTTGTCATGGTTCTACCATCCTAAGGACATATATCATTACATACATGATATAGAAGAATATGCCTTTTATTGATAAATAAACATCATTACAGAGTCAATTTTACAATAATTGATTGGCTCTAGGGCACCTACTCTAACAAGATCAACTACCAAGTCAAGTTCTTGTCTTTGAGAGACAGACCCATGTTGAGTAGCAGTGGTGCTCACTTCAGGTTCTAGGGTGGTCACCTCATCTTGGGATTTTGTTCCAGAAGGAGTCACGGTGGACACTTCGTCAGGATCTATGGTTACCTCAGCAGGAGCAATCATATCATCAATTTCATATTCCTGTAAAAACTATGCGTAATATTCTGAATTAGAGAAAACCACATTAAAAGATTCAATTATACGTTCTATTCTCATATTAAAAACTCTATATGCCCTACTATTTTATGAATACCCAAGGAAGACTCCTTCACCACTCTTAGCATCAAATTTCCCTAAATGATCTTTATCATTCAAGACATAGCACTTGCAACCAAAAACATGCAAGTACGAGAGATTTGGCTTCTTACCTTTCTACAACTTGTATGGAGTTTGAGATGTACCTTTCCTTAAGAAAATTCTGTTGGAGATGTGGCATGCAGTGTTTATTGCCTCGGCCTAAAGTCTTGCAGGCAACTGATAATCCGAGGATTATACTAGTTTATTTAAGCTTTTAGGCCGGATTTTGGATACTTCTTAGTTTATTTTTGCCTAAATTGCTACTTAATTCCTTACATTTCGTGTTTCAGGTTAAAATTGACATTTTGAGTGAATAAAGACAGATTTGGAGTTTCTGGACTCAGAAGCAAGCAGAGGGAAATTCTGTAATTTTAGAATTCTTCAGGAAGCTTCGCCACGGTGAAATGAGCGAGTCACGCACCAGATTTAGCTCCTTTGTCGCCGTGGCGAGATTCCTTCTTCGCCGCGGCGAAGTCTGCATTCTCCAGTTTGTGTAAAACACACAATTTCATCTTTAGGCTAAGTTTTAGGATTTTGGGGGAGGTATAAAAGAAATACTTACTCTTTTTACTAGGGCATTCGTGGAGAGATAGACAGCAATTTTTACATTTTCTTAGATTTATTTTTGAGTGATTTTGGATTAAACAAAGTGTGAAGATTCAGGGTGAAACCAATGGATTCATCAATTGGGGAGATTCTTTTCCTTTTCTCTTGTTTCCATGATGTTGAACTTGGAATTTTTCATTTCTTTTAATTGTTTTATTGATTTAGCCACGAACTAACCTATTTTGGGTTAGGGTTTTGATGTAGTTCGGATTCTAATGGGTTAGAGAGTTGATGATTATCAATTTCATATGATTTTTCTTTGATTGTGTGATTATTCTGTACTTATTGTTTTTATGTGATGAACATGATGAGATTGAGAGATAATTCATGTTAAGCTTCTTGGGTAATCACCATTGTATTATTGGATGCTAGAGATAGATTCAAGAACCAATGAAATCAATCTAGGATTCTTGTGCTTAATGAGCTAGATTTATTAACTTTCATTTTGTTGGGTGCGGAAGGTCAATAGGGAAGAGTAGGAAAACATAGCCTGTTAAGGTATGTTGGACACCTTAGAGAGTTCGATTTACAATCAATGCATGTGAATATGAATTTAGTTTAATTCTTTAGGTTTAACCCATAGGGTCCGAATGAAGTCAAAACCCTACCCGTTTGTTGAATTGATTTTATCCATATTTTTAAATCTTGCTTTCTTAGTTTACTTTTATTTTAGTAAATTTTGTTTTAGTTATAGTTTAAATTGCTCCCTTTAATCCAAAAGAATTCGATTGCTTCAACTTGAAAATGGTAGAAAACTTAGTGCTTAGCAACAATCCTCGTGGGAACGATACTCACTCATCACTCTATTACTTGTGCGACTAGTATACTTGCTACATTTGCATGTTGTAGGAAACACGCATCAAGTTTTTGGTGCCGTTGCCGGGGATAGAGTTTTAAGTTAACATTGAGTTTTTCTATAGTTAGCTAGATTGAAGTTTTAATTTTTGTTTTCAATTTTCAGTTGGTTTGTGATCTCACTTTCTTTCATTAATTCTGTGCAGTTTATACGAAGAGCGAGACGTCAGCCAGTGATTCCTGTTGATCTTGAGATTGAGAGAACCGCTAGACCACTTAACAGAGAGAGAAGAGAAAGAGATGATATAGTGGTTGAAATGAAAGAAATAGTTGTTGAAATGGCAAAACCAGAAAATAGGACACTAAGGGAATTCTCAGTTCCCACGGTTAATGGCAGTGGGTCGAGTATTACTAGCCTACGGTGCAAGCGAACAACTTTGAGATTAAGTCGGCAATCATCTAGATGATCCAGCAGTCGGTAAGGTTTAATGGTGATTTGAAGGAAGATCCGAATCAGTATATTGCGAACTTCTTGGAAATTTGTGACACCTTCAAGTTGAACGAAGTGTCAGATGACGCCATTAGGTTGAGTTTATTCCCATTCTCATTGGGGGATAAAGTAAAGGGGTGGTTAATGGCACTACCATCGGGAACTATCACAACATGGAATGATCTAGTACAGAAGTTCCTGACCAAGTTCTTTCCTCTAGGAAAATCAGCAAAACTGAGAAATGATATCACATCATTTCTGCAAGATGAATCCGAGTCATTGTATGAGGCTTGGGAGAGGTACAAGGAATTGATAAGGAAATGTCCACACCATGGGTTGCCAGTTTGGCTTTAAGTCCAAACATTCTACAATGGATTGATGGGTAACGTGCAAACCATGGTAGATGCAGCATCAAGAGGAGCTTTGCAGAATAAGACACCAGAGGAGGCTTATGAGTTGCTTGACGTTTTGGCAAGCAACAACTATCAAAGACCAAATGAGAAAGCAATAACAAGAAAATCTACAGGTCTTCATGAAGTTGATGCCTTCACAAACATCTCAGCCCAACTTACGGCACTTCAGAAACAGTTGGGAAGTATGCAGGGAAACTCTATTCAAGCACCTCAACTAACCTGTGATTTTTGTGCAGGAAACCATGTGAGCAGCGAGTGTCAAGTGGGGAACACATTTGCCTCATCATTTTCATCATCGGAGCAACTGAACTACTTGGCAGGAAATCAGAGGCAACCAAACAACCCGTACTCTAACACATACAATCCGGGGTGGAGAAATCATCCAAATCTAGGTTGGGGCAATCAGAACCAGCAAAATAATCAATGGAACCAAAGGACATTGCCAAATAACCAACCAGGGGTGAATAATCAACCGGGAGATCCTAGAGTGACAAAGTTGGAGGACATGTTTGGGAAGTTCATGCAAGAGACCATAGGTTTTATAAATGAGACGAGGACGAATTTCAGAAATCAAAGGGCGTCCATTCGGAATCTTGAGGTATAGATGGGGCAATTGGTCGAGAAGCTAAATGAGAGACCACAAGGGTCTTTACCAAGCAACACAATGACTAACCCACGTGAGCAAGTAAATGCAATTTCGTTGAGAAGTGGGACAGTTTTAGAAGAGGTGGAAAAATCAAGGAAAGAGGAAAATCCATCAAAGAAAAATGAAGAATCTGATGAGGAAGTTGATGAAGAAATCATTGCTGAAGAGAAACCACCCAGCCTTAGGAAAGGTGAACAGAAGCAGAAGGAGAGGCAAAAGAAAAAGAAAGAGAAATTGCCATTCCCCGAGATACCACCAGAGTTGGCACATCACATGCCACCCGTGCCTTTTCGGCAAAGACTCAGAAAAGAAAATCAGGATAGGCAGTTCATTAAATTTCTCGATGTTTTTAAGAAATTGCATATTAACATTCCTTTTGCAGATGCATTGCAGCAAATGCCGAGCTACGCGAAGTTCCTTAAGGAAATCCTATCGAACAAAAGGAAGTTAAAAGATGAGGAAACGGTGATGCTTACGGAGGAGTGCAGTGCCATTCTCCAAAAGAAGTTGACCCGAAACTCAAAGATCCAGGGAGTTTTACTATTCCTTGCACTATAGGAGATATTACCTTTGATCGAGTTTTATGTGACCTAGGTGCTTGTTAGTAAACGGTCCCATATACGCAGCAGAAGCAAAACAAATATAATATAGAGATCGTTTACATGCGCCAAGATCAAGGGTATAATTTTACAATTCATATTAAAATAAAATCTGCAGAAAATAAATCTAAGTTTAAAGAAAACAAATGCACGTTGAAGGCTCCTCCAAATTTGTCAACGAATGTTTTGCTACCGATCCAAGTGTAGGATCGAACCCACGTAGTCCACACGAAGACAATCTCAAAAGAACCAAAAAGGGATTTGCTAGATCCTCTTTGGCTTCAAGATTAAGAAGAAAGCAAATCAATTAAACTGATTTTTAGGCCAAAAAGGTGTTGCTGCCGTGGGAGAGAAAGAGAGGGGCTGTGTGTGTTTTAATTTCAAAAGAAATCGGTTAATTCATTAATTAACACACACACTTTTATTTTTATAGTTAATCAATTTGCCCTAATCCCATACGGAATAGGCTTGGGCTCCAACCCAAACGCCCCATGTTGCCAAACACTCCCAATTTAATATTTTATTTTTCCATCATTATCTCAATTAAAATCAATTAATATATATATATTTAAATATATTTAACAATAATGATAATATATATTTAAATGTGCGAACATACATTTAAACGTAATTTCACTTATTTAATTTTTCTAACAAATTAAATAAAGGCTACGACCTTAGCAAATTTAATTGCAATGTGAAATTACCAAAATACGCTTTTGCCTTAAAAGATGAAAACGCCCTTCTTTCTTCTTGGATCTTAAATTATCTTCTATGTGTGTGACCCATAGGCTCCTCATCATATCGACAGTGTATAGTATCGCGATTAATACCAATTAATCATCTCACTAATACACATACCAAGATTGGCCCCTAGCAAGGCATTATGGCCACCCGATAGATTCGGATTCAGCAAAGTAGCTACCTGTCACCAATATGGTTACCGTGCAATTCGATCCTTTCATCATACGTTATCTCAACGAGATGAAGGCATAGAAATAGTGTCAACCTTCGGTTACTCTCGATATTAGGTATTCAGTTTCTAGACCAATGACCCATATTATAAACTGGATAGAGCAACAACTCAATCTCACTGTGGCCGCAATTTTAACGTCATTGCCATATACTGAATTACGCCGTGAGATAACTTCTCCCGTACCTGGGAGTGATGAATCCTCTGTCGATCCACCATAGTCTTGATACACTCCTTGATGCAGCCAATCACCACCGTATTGACAACTCTGAAAAGAGTTGTGTTAGGCTAGTGTCAAACTACACCAATCGGTGCACAAAGCGCTCCGGTGATCTCAAGTCTAAGGATCACATGCACCACCATTCGTTAGAGGATTTGTTCCATAGACACTAGGGTTACCATCCATAAGGAATCCTCTAGTGGGTTAGTCTAGTGAACTTGAGCACCCATGTGTTGCACCAGGCTGTCACCAAACAACCTTGACAAGTGAGATCAGTCACTGCCTTTCGACAGAGTCGTTCAACACTATGATAGCCTTACCGTATTATCTGTGCCCTTACTTCAGAATAATACTAGGGCTACGGACGTTTCTAGAATGGCCACCATATGTGCTCATAGGGTTCTCACTATCAAGATTTGAAATACTTGATACCCTCATCACGGTTCTACCATTCTAAGGACATATATCAATACATATTGTAATAATAATGATTTACGCGATATAGTATAAAATGCCTTTTATTGATTAATGAACATTATTACAAAGAGTCAATTCCACAATAATTGATTGGCTCTAGGGCACCTACTCCAACAGTGCTAGCATTAACCTTATGCCTTTTTCTGTTTTCAAGAGATTAGGAATTGGTGAAGTGAAGTCGACAACCATATGCTTGCAACTTGCAGATCGATCAATAAAGCATTCGAGGGGCATTGTGGAGGATGTGTTGATTAAGGTGGACAAGTTTATTTTTCCTGCGGATTTCTTTGTTTTGGATATGGAAGAAGACAAAGAGATTCCTCTTATCCTGGGACCACCATTTCTGGCGACCAGAAGAGCTTTAATCGACGTTCAAGAAGGGAAGTTGATCATGAGGATGCAAGATGAAGAAATAACATTTAATGTCCTTGAATCAACGAGAGCTCCACCTAAACAAGAGTCATGTTTAAAAATCGATGTGGTGGACCAGGCAAAGATTGAAACCTTCCAACTAAACAATCCTAAGGTGGAAATTAAGAGCTACATTGTCAAACCGAATCAGTTAGAGAGTGAGGACCATAACGGAAGGGGTTGCACGAAATTCCAAGATAAGCCACAGTCGAGATTGTGTTTTCACAAGGAACATATATCTCAACTCAAAAAGGGTGAGGGAAAGTCAAGAAAACGGAAAGCAGTCGGTGAGAAGAGTCGAACCACCAAAGTAATGACCAAGGGATGGAAATGGGTGGTGAAACTCTCAACAAGGACCCTGTGTGAAAAAGATCATCAGCGAAAGAAGCTCGAGCACAAGGGAAAATTCCGGGATGTGATGTACTTGGATAATCCGGACTAATGTGAAAAACCAAGAGAGTCGAGCTTATCGACTATAAACAAGCGCTTCTTGGGAGGCAACCCAAGTGTTTTCATTTTTTTTTTCTATTTTTCATTTCATTGTGTTTGAATGCGTTTGATTTTCTTATGAGTTTGAATGATTTTTAATTTGCATGTTTTTGGGTGTTTTAGGTGAAGTGTTCAGCTAATGCAATGAAAGAAAATGCTCCAGACTTCGCCGGGGCGAAGAAGTATTCCTCGTCGCGGCGAAGCACATTGTATGAAAACAAAATTTTAAAGTCCCAGACTTCGCCGCGGCGGAGATGTTTCTTCGTCGGGGCGAAGCACCCTAAAAATTGTTGCAGCTCCTGTAAGTTTTCGCCCCGGTGAATAATTTTTCTTCGCCGCGGTGAAGTAGGTTGGATGAAATTCCTCTAAGGCAAGTTCGTCACGGCGAAGGTTTTTCCTCGCCGAGGAGAGTAGCCACGATAAGTTTTCGCCCCGGGGAAGTATTATTCTTCGCCGTGGCCAAACCTAGGTTTTGAAATTAGGGTTCTATGAATGAAGAACTTCGCTGCGGCGAAGACGGTTTTATATAAATACCCACTTTCGTTTTTCATTTTTAACGCAAATGCTCAAACCCATTTCAGAGAAAAAAAAAAATCAAACGTCAATCCAGAGCCTCCTCAATGATTTCCAAACAAAATTTCTCACTCCTTAACCTGCCTAAACACTAACCCAACGCATTTCAACACAAATTTTTGCGAAAAGTGACGAAAATTTTTGAGTTCAACGATTTGGGGATTTTGCATTCTAGGTTGATTTTGGCTCAATTGGTGGCAAGTACTCCTTACTTTGGGTAAGATTTCACATTCTCTAAGATTGTTTCTCAAAAATTTTTAGTTTTAATTTGTGGATCTGAAATTTGTGGATTGTTGGTGGATTTGCGAATTTTTGGTAATTGTGCCTTTTATTTTGTTTGAGGAAGGATTGTGTGTGTGCTGTGTGATATTGAGGAGTGTGGGCTTTCAATTTTGAAGTGTTTGGTTCATTGTGGAAAAATTTGTAGTTTGGGGGTTGAAGTGCAAATTTTTGGAAGTGTTGTCAATTTTCTTTTTCAGGTTTGAATTGGTCGTTGTGCGGAACCTAGGCTTGAATTTTTGGGTTGCGCTGTGAGTTGAATTATAGAAAATAGCACCCAAAGTCAAGGTACCATCAAAGGGCAACAGAAAAGGAAAGAAAGTGGACAATCGCTTCGTGAGTGAGGAGGCCCGGAAACGATATCAAAGAGCTATCCAAAGAAAAGATAAGGGCTTTATTCCTGAGCGCGGATTAACCGCGAGTCAGGCTTTGGACTAGAGTCAAGGGCAACAGTGGGAATTGTTTATGAGTGCTCCTACACAACCGGCTATAGAGCCGCTAGTAAGGGAGTTTTATGCCAACCTCCTAGATTGTGAGGAGGGTACTGCATTTGTGAGAGGAGTTAATGTGCCGTTTATGGAAGACGTGATCAATAAGTTTTATACCCTGCCTACAATTTATCAGGATGAGTACACAAGGTTTAGGACTTCATGGTTTCAGGATAATATCATTCTTCCGGTCATTGCAAAACCGGATGCAACTTGGGCAGTGTCGAAGAAACAAAAGAAGACCATTAAGGGAACTTATTTTACACCGATGGCTCGATTGTGGCAGTATTTTGTTAGTGCGAGGTTGATGTCGGAAACGCACTATAGCACGATAACTTACGAGAATGCATTATTGCTTTATTCTCTTGCCACAGGAAAGAGTATAAATGTGGGACAAATTATCTTGAACAACATTCATCATGCCGCCAAACCAGGGCGATCAAGTTACTCTTTCCCACATCTCATTACAGCCTTATGCATTACAGCCTTATGCATTAAAGCTGGAGCCGAGGTGTATGATGATGAGCAACGTATTCATGCTGCCCCAATCCTCAATTCAGATTATTTTCGAAAGCATCTTGAACGTCCAGAAGCTGAGCAACCAAGAGCAGGAACAAAACAGCAGAGAACCACACAAAGCCCTGGCACATCCTCTAGCTCCACAGCTACACAGAGGGAAATGATATAGCAAATGATGGGTATGATGAAATGTATGGAAAAACGTCAAGATTGGTTGGCTGATCAGACCCAGATGATGTATGATATGCAGAAGAGTAGCTTCAACAAGCTCAATGTTGACACTACAGAATTCCAATGGGCTGACTGGGATTCAGATGAGTGGATGGGCTCCGAGTCGGAAGAGGAAAAAGAGGAAGAAGAGGAAGACGAGGAGGGCGGAGAATGAGAACCGGAGCACCTGTTTTTGTTTTTCTTTATTTTTACTTGTTTTTAGTTGATTTTGTTTTTCATTTCAAACAGTAAACTCACTTTATATTTTTGGATTGTGGTAGTTGTTTTAGTTATTTCATTTTCTTTTAATTTGTCGTTGTTGCAAGGACGAGATTAGGTTGTAATACTTTCATATTAGTCAGTGGATTTTTCTAACATAGTGGACACCACAGTTTCAATTGTTTTGACAGATGTTGGGTGATGAAAAAGTCACAGATCGGGTGTGCATTGTGTAGCGAAACTTCACGGATTAATCAGGGAACTATCTCGTACCTTTGTTATTTTTGTTTTTCTATTCCTAATTTATGCGTAATGGGACATTGGGGACAATGTCATCTTTTGTTTGGGGGTAGGAAAATTAGAAATTTTTGATTTTGTTTATATTACTGTGGTTTGATTGATTTTGTTTATATTACTATGGTTTGATTGTTTTTGCCGATGATGAATTGTATAAATCAGTGATGCGAATTGGATTGTTGCGATTTTATTGTTGAGAAATGTTAAGCATTGCTTCAAGTTTAGGTTTATTGACTGAATTTTGATTGAGGTTTGTTGAGTGGTTCAACCACCATTTTCACTTTTTCGACATGCTTAGATTCATTTTATGTACTTAGGTAAAGTTTTGACAATGTTGGTGGACTCTAGAACCTAGTAGAGAAGTGTTTGAGGCGAAATTCTAGGATTAGACATGTTTGAGGAGATGATTTAGGCATTCTTTTTGGAACGTTTGAGCCTTTCTAGCCGACCCATGAATGAAATTGTCCCTAGTCACCCATTTGAGCTGTATGAATTATTATTGCTTTATTTTTCTTGGCAAACCAAAAGTTGTCCGATCCTTATACCCTAAACACTCTGTCATACCCTTAGGAGAATTCGATCCTAATGCAAACACAAAGAACGAGAAGAGTTGTACGAACATACTAAAAGAATAGTTTGGGGGTTGTGAGAAGGGCAATAAAAACAAAAGAGGTAGTTCACCTCAATTCAATTGATTTATTTTTGCTTTTAAAAAAAAAAAAAAAAAAAAAAAGACTACCAAGTTTAAGGGTATCTCGGCTGGAAACCAGTAACCGCCTTAAAAACTGCCTAGCAGGATTTGGTGACCTCTGGTTTAACAACACCACGTACACCTTAGACGCACTTCCCCTACCGCATATATGGTATCAGAAATAAGAAAGATACAAGTTTGAGGGTTGCAAAATAGTGGACACGTTGATTGGTGGTTGAGAAGAAGTGGAGTTCGATTTGATTTGAGTGTTTGCATGAGGAAAACCGAGTTCTCTTACTTTGTTATTCCTATCCTTTTCTTGGAACCCACTTCCCGAGCCTAGCGTTACAAGCTTATAAAAACCTTTTGATTCTTATCTTTATCTAGTCCTCATTAGTGGAGAGTAGTTCGATATTTAGGCCTATGGAGTTTGCCACCATTTGATAAACTTTGCATTCCTGCATAAAATAATCCAGGAAATCGGAAGGTGGATTGAAGTGGGGATTACCTACTTGGGGGACCAATTGAGAAAGGAAGTCGATGCAACTTATAACTTCTAGGAGTGTTAAACATTTTTCTAATAATAATTTTGCAACAACTTTTAATATTGGTATAAATTCTAGGCAGTTGTTTTGTGAGTTGAGTCTCTTGTTTCTCTTTTTCAATTTTTGTCATTTGATGTTTTGTGTTTTTGAATGTTTGTGTTTTTCTTTTATCTTGTTTTGTACCTGATGCTCGGGGACGAGCATGTCCTTAGTTTGGGGGTATTTGATAATCCGAGGATTATACTAGTTTATTTAAGCTTTTAGGCCGGATTTTAGATACTTCTTAGTTTATTTTTGCCTAAATTGCTACTTAATTCCTTACATTTTGTGTTTCAGGTTAAAATGGACATTTTGAGAGAATAAAGACAAATTTGGAGTTTCTGGACTCAGAAGCAAGCGGAGGGCAATTCTATAATTTTAGAATTCTTCAGGAAGCTTCGCCGCAGTGAAATGAGCTAGTCACGCACCAGATTCAACTCCTTTGTCGCCGCGGCGAGATTCCTTCTTCGCCGCGGCGAAGTCTACATTCTCCAGTTTTTGTAAAACGCACAGTTTCGTTTTTAGGCTAAGTTTTAGGATTTTGGGGGAGGTATAAAAGAAATACTTACTCTTTTTACTAGGGCGTTCGTGGAGAGATAGACATTAGTTTTTACATTTTCTTAGATTTATTTTTGAGTGATTTTGGATTAAACAAAGTGTGAAGATTCGAGGTGAAACCAGTGGATTCGTCAATTGGGGAGATTCTTTTCCTTTTCTCTTGTTTCCATGATGTTGAACTTGGAATTTTTCGTTTCTTTTAATTGTTTTATTGATATAGCCATGAACTAACCTATTTTGGGTTAGGGTTTTGATGTAGTTCGGATTCTAATGGGTTAGAGAGTTGATGATTATCAATTTCATATGATTTTGCTTTGATTATGTGATTATTCTGTACTTATTGTTTTTATGTGATGAACATGATGAGATTGAGAGATAATTCATGTTAAGCTTGTAATCACCATTGTATTATTGGATGCTAGAGATAAATTCAAGAACCAATGAAATCAATCTAGGATTCTTGTGCTTAATGAGCTTAGATTTATTAACTTTCATTTTGTTGGGTGCAGAAGGTCAATAGGGAAGAGTAGGAAAACATAGCCTAAGAAGGTATGTTGGACACCTTAGAGAGTTCGATTTACAATCAATGCATGTGAATATGAATTTAGTTTAATTCTTTAGGTTTAACCCATAGAGTCCGAATGAAGTCAAAACCCTACCCGTTTGTTGAATTGATTTTATCCATATTTTTAAATCTTGCTTTCTTAGTTTACTTTTATTTTAGTAAAATTTTTTTAGTTATAGTTTAAATTGCTCGCTTTAATCCAAAAGAATTCGATTGCTTCAACTTGAAAATGGTAGAAAACTTAGTGCTTAGCAACAATCCTCGTGGGAACGATACTCACTCATCACTCTATTACTTGTGCGACTAGTATACTTGCTACATTTGCATGTTGTAGGAAACACGCATCAGCAACTTCTTTGCATTTAACATAACCCTAGCCATCTCTCGAAGAACTCTATTCTTCCTTTCCACAACACCATTTTGTTGTGGTGTCTTAGGGGCAGAAAACTCATGCCAAATGCCCTACACTTCACAAAAGTTAGAAAAATCAGAATTTTCAAACTCCCTCCCATGATCACTCCTTATCCTCATCACCTTCTTTCCACAGCAGTTTTGCTTCACTTGCAACCTTTTTACAAGACATTTAAAAGCTTCAAATGCATCAGACTTTTCTCTTTAAAATCAACCCATGAAAATCTAGAAAAATCATCAACACAAATATAACCATATCTCTTTCCACCTAAGATTTTATGCATTGGACCCATAAGATTCATATGGAGAAGTTCTAAAACACAGGAGATAGTCAAATATAGGTTTGTGAGAGCTCTTAGTTTGCTTACCTTGAGGAACACAAGCTTTGACAGTCCTTTAATAACATCCTTCTTGGGGAATTTTACAAGATCTTTAAAGTTCATATGTCCAAGTTTCTTGTGCCATAGATCAACACCATCTGATTTACTTCTCAAACAAGAAACTTTGTTAAATAATAAATTGCAATTATCATTTGATCTCTTTCCCTCAAGCAAAAGAAGAATCATTAGCATTCAAGACTGGCATATATTCTTTGAGAATTGAACAACACAATCCTTGTCACAAATTTGACTAATGCTAATAAGATTCGCCTTTAGACCTTCAACATAAAACACATTATTTAGCATTAGGAAAGCAGGAATAACAATAGAACTTTTTCCAAGAATCTTACCCTTTTATCATCACCATAGGTAACATGGCCATCTTCCACAAGTTCAAGATTAATCAACAAGGCTTTGTTACTTGTCATGTGTCTTGAACAGCCACTATCAAAGTACCACAAGTCATTTTGAAAAGCAAGCAATGAAGTATAGTCAACAAGACAGTTGGCACTAAGCTTAGGTTTCCACACTTTATGGTTTTGAAAAAATTGTTCTGTTGTGGTGACACGCGAGACTGAAGTGGTGACCTTATTGAATTAAAATCATGATTTTCAATACATCTTTTCAAATAAGAAATGAGTTTAAAATATTTGGTCTAATATGACTTTTCTTTTGGCAAAAGTGATGTATAGGAATAAATCTTTTTACCATCAAGGTCTAATCACGTGAGGCAGTGATGAGTGCTTGGAAGTGCACTCATACTTAGTGATTTTAATGGTATTTTGTGATGGAATTAGGTTTAATTGGTTAATTTTACTTAATTATTGTATCTCTTTTGTTTTCTAGAATCATAGGTATGTTTTAGGTGCTAAAAAATGAGGATTTCAAGCATGGACATTGAAGAGGAAAGAATCATAAGCGTGTAAGAATAAACAATTCGAGAATCGGAGCTCAAATGAAGAAGTTATACATTTTTTAATATTGTTAGCTGCAACAGAAATATTCATGTGCCACAGCGGAACTATTCCTATGCCACAGCATAAAATTTGCAAAATGGACAGAAACTTCATGCCGCAACGCCACTAAATCATGTTGGGGCACACTTCATGAATTTTATGCTTAGGAGTTTTTTTGCCAAAACGTGCTGCACTAAAATGAGCTTAACTTGAGTTACACAACTCCGATTGACTAATTCTTGTGGCATTGCAAAGCTAAGAGATGGAGTTACAACTTTTATGCTTTTATTGTGATCCATTTCGAGCTGGAAGATTGTTAAAAATTGATCCAAAATTTACGTCAGACAAACAGACACAGGTTCTGGAACATGCTTCAGTGTTTCTACAATAACTTGAGTTGTAGACCTCAGATTTCGCTGATTCTTGAAGCATTGGAAAGATTATTTTAAGAGCTTAAAGTTTCCAGATTCAAAAGCTATCATGTTCTATTTTGGAGACCTTTGCGCAGCTCATTTGAAGGAATCCCAATTTCATTAGGATTCTCCTATTCTATTTCACCTAGAACTGAATTTTATTCTCCTATGTTGTACATGATTTTTCCCCTTACTTTCTCACAACCCTAGCACTATAAAAGGATGTCTTTCGGTATTTTTAGGAGGACTTTTACTTCAACTTGGAGAGAATTGGACGCAAGGAGAAGAGATCTACCTGGAGTTTCATCTTTTTCTCTTGTACTTCATGTTTTTGAAGGGTTTGAGGTTTGATTTCCTTATGATAATGTGTAACTAAATACTTTTCTAGGGATCCAATGTAGCCTAATAAGAATGTTTTATGTCTTTATTAATTCTATTTGTTTTATCAATCCATTGCAATTCTAGATTTATTCATTGTCCTTTATTCAATCTTTAATTGATGTTATTGCTTGATCACCTTTAATACTAATTAATTGATTGTGTGAGACAAGGTTAGACTACATGCCCTAGTTAATCTTAGTTAGTTCATGTAAATGAATGATTAGTATGTTGTGCATACGCCCTGACATATGCGTCTTTATTCATGATTTCAAGTGCTCTTGTGTTTAATGGGTTTTTAATCATTAGGCTAGACTATATCCCCTAGCTGGTCTTGTGTTAAAGATACTAGGTAATTCCAAACGCCTTACGGTAATACCTTAATTATGTGAGTGGGAACCCTAGAAATTGGATTGAGATAACAATAGTTTGATAGTTGACATAAAACTGGATTATTATGGTGAAATTGGATACCTAGATTTTAGTTAATTGGTTTTTAAATCAGTTTAGTATTTGTTCTCTGTCAGTTTATTTAGTATTAGATATTTTTACTTTAAGTTCGTTACCTCATCAATTCTTTTGATTTATTTAAGTTTATTTGTTTTAATTAAGGCATAGTTTATTAGGATTAATTGAGTGCTTACAAATCTATGTGGGATTGACCCTTGCATGTGCTCACTATATTATAGTTGTGATTCGTATACTTGAGAATATTAAAATTGTTCATCAAGTTTTTGGCACCGTTGTCGAGGATTTGATTTAAGTTACTTAGTTTTCTCTGATAACGTGCACTTTAATTTTTGTTATTTAATTTTTGCTTTATTTTTGTCTAGGTTTCCTTTTTGTTTTTGTTGTCTTTCTTGTTTTTAGTTAGTGAATGCAAGGTCATCGATCATTGGAAGAAGAATTATTTCCGCATGTCGATAGAATGGATTTAATTGGTAGAAAGAGGAAGGAACCATAAATTTCTAAAGAATCATCAAAATCAAGTTTAGAGATTGAAAAAAAGATGGCTGAGTTATCTGAACCCATGAAGGAGTACGCACATCCTACAATAGGAACGTTGCCATCATGCATAGTTCTTAATGATGCAGTAAGAAATTATGAGCTTAAACATATTCCCTTTCAAATGTTTCCATTGTAACACCCAGCATGGAGGTACATGATTTAATTTATGTTTTTATAGCCCTTAGTTAATTTTTATTAAAGTGATTTTAAGAGAATATGAAGAAAATGTCTTAAACTTGCATTAAGGGTAAAATGGTCTTTTCACTCAAAATTAGTTGAAAAAGTGGGGAAGTGAAAAGAGATAGAATTTCATAGAGAATGCATTAAAAACGAGGACATTATGGCAATTGACTAAGGGACATAGTGTTAGGAAACGACCCGGTTGCGCAGCGGAAAACAAAAATTTTACAACCACGATCGTTCCTTAGAACCCAAAATCAAGGCATAGATTTTACAGTTTATGCATAATAAGAATCTGCAGAAAATATATAAATCCAAAGGTTTAGATTCATACCCACGTTTGGAGGCTCCACCAATGTTGTCCCTGAATGTGTTTGCTACCGATCCAAGTGTAGGATCGAACCGTAGAGGTCCACACAAAGACAATCAACAAGAACCAAGGAGGGATTTGCTAGATCCTCCTTGGCCTTAAGAAATCAAGAAGAAGATCAGTATTTGATTTTCAATCAAACAGTGAGATTGGCGTGGGAGAGTGTATAAGGGGCTGCTGTTTTTTTCTTTTCAAAAATTAAAGAATGAATCTCACAAAATAACACACACACACTATTCTTTTTATAGGCAAACCAAGTTGCCCTATTCCCACATGGAATGGGCTTGGGCTCCAACCCAAACACCCCATGTTGCCAAACACTCCCAATTTGATATTTTAATTTAATTCATCATTATCTTAATTAAAATCAATTAATATTTAATTAACATTTAACAATAATGATGATTTAATTAAATATGTGCGAACACACATTTAACCGTAATTTCACTTATTTAATTTTTAACAAATTAAATAAAAGGCTACGACCTCAGCAAATTTAATTGCACTGTGAAATTACCAAAATACCCTTTCTCCTAAAAAGACGAAAACGCCCTTCTTTCTTCTTAGCTCTTAAATTATCTTCTATGTGTGTGACCCATAGGCTCCTCATCATACCGGCAGTGTACAATATCGCGATTAACACCAATTAATCGTCTCACTAATACACAGACCAAGATTGGCCCCTAGCAAGGCATCATGGCCACCCGATAGATTCGGATTCAGCAAAGTAGCTACCTGTCAACGATATGGTTACCGTACAATACGATCCTTTCATCATACGTTATCTCGACGAGACGAAGGCATAGAAATAGTGTCAACCTTCGGTTACTCTCGATATTATATATTTAGTTTCTGGACCAATGACCCGTATTATAATCTGGATAGAGCAACAACTCAATCCCACTGTGGCCACAGTTTTAGTGTCATTGCCATATACTGAATTGCGCCGTGAGATAACTTCTCCCGCACCCGGGAGTGATGAATCCTTTATCAATCCACCATAGTCTTGATACACTCCTTGATATAGCCAATCACCACCGTACTGACAGCTCTGAATAGAACTGCGTTAGGCTAGTGTCAAACTGTACCAATCGGTGCACAAGGCACTCCGGTGATCTCAAGTCTAAGGATCACATGCACCACCATTCGTTAGAGGATTTGTTCCATAGACACTGGGGTTACCATCCATATGGAATCCTCTGGTGGGTCAGTCCAGTGAACTTGTTGTGGTATATCCGCCTACAACAAGCACCCATGTGTTGCACCCAGGTTGTCACCGAACAACCTTGACAAGTGAGATCACCACCGCCTTTCGACAGGTTGTTCAACACTATGATAGCCTTACCGTATTATCTCGTGCCCTTACTTCAGAATATCTGGGGCGGGGCTGGACGTTTCTAGAATGGCCACCACATGTGCTCATAGGGTTCTCACTATCAAGATTTGAAACACTTGATACCCTCGTCACGGTTCTACCATTCTAAGGACATATATCAATACATATTGCAATAATAATGATTTACGCGATATAGAATGAAATGCCTTTTATTATTGATTAATGAACATTATTACAAAGAGTCAATTCTACAATAATTGATTGGCTCTAGGGCATCTACTCTAACAATCTCCCACTTGCACTATAGCCAATCATTCATGTATTTAATACCAAATGATTTCAAGTGCCTTTCATGCTTCTGCCGCGACAGAGGCTTTGTTAGTGGATCTGCAAGATTGTCGTCCGTATGCACTTTACTAATCTGCACGTCTTTCCTCTCAACTATCTCTCTGATGAGATGGAATCGTCTGAGTATGTGTCTGGACTTCTGATGAGACCGTGGTTCCCTAGCTTGAGCAATTGCTCCATTGTTGTCACAATAGATGTCTATAGGATCAACAATCGTAGGAACCACACCAAGTTCAATGATGAACTTCTTAATCCAGACTGCCTCCTTGGCCGCATCTGACAATGCAATATACTCAGCCTCCATTGTAGAGTCCGCTACAGTGCTTTGCTTGGAGCTCTTCCAGCTCATTGCACCGCCATTGAGACAAAATACAAACCCTGATTGCGATCGATAATCTTCTTTGTCCGTTTGGAAACTAGCATCACTGTATCCTCTTACAGTGAGCTCATCTTCCCCTCCATAAACCAAGAACATATCCTTAGTCCTCTTCAAGTACTTAAGAATATTCTTGACACCATCCATCCACGCTCACCTGGATCCGATTGATATCTGCTACAAGTGCTCAAAGCACATGAGACATCAATCGAGTACATAGCATGGCATACATGATGGATCCAATTGTTGATGCATATGGGATCCTCTTCATCCTATCTCTCTCATCTTGTGTTTTAGGACACAATTCCTTAGAGAGATAAACACCATGTGACATCGGAAGAAATCCTTTCTTGGATTCTTCCATACTGAATCGTTTCAGTACTTTGTCAATATATGCACTCTGACTTAGGCCAAGCAACCTACGCGATCTATCACGATAGATCTTTATACCAAGGATGTAGGGCTGCTTCCCCTAAGTCTTTCATGGAGAAGCACTTGGATAACCAAGTCTTTACCGACTGCAAGTTCGGTATATCATTCCCGATCAGAAGTATGTCATCGACATACAACACTAGGAATGCTACTGCGCTCCCACTCACTTTCTTGTAAACACAGGGCTCATCTTCGTTTTTGATAAAACCGAATTCTTTTACGGCCTCATCAAAACGAATGTTCCAACTCCTTGAAGCTTGCTTGAGTCCATAAATGGATCTCTGCAACTTGCATACCTTATTAGCTTGACTATCAAGAACGAAACCATCAGGTTGTGTCATATACACATCCTCCTCAAGGTTTCCGTTCAGGAAAGCAGTTTTGACATCCATTTGCCAAATCTCATAGTCATGATATGCAGCAATTGCAAGCATAATCCGGATGGATTTAATCATGGCAACCGGCGAAAAGGTTTCTTCATAGTCAATGCCATGAATTTGTTTGAAACCTTTGGCAACCAGCCGTGCTTTATAAGTATGCACGTTGCCATCCATGTCAGGCTTCTTCTTGAAGACCCATTTACACCCTATAGGTTTTACCCTTCAGGTGGTTCCACCGAGACCACACTTGGTTCCGGTACATGGAGTCCATCTCGATTTCATGGCTTCAAGCCATTTAATGGAATCTGGATCCGATATAGTCCTTCGTAGGTTCTGGGTTCATCGTCTTGATAGACTAGTACGTCACCATGTTGAGTCACGAGATAACCGTATCTCTCGGGCTCATGGCGTACTCTCCCGATCTACGTAGCTTCCTGTGCTACCTGAGGTGGTTCACTTTGATCCACAATTTGTGGAGTAACCTCCTCATGATGCTCAACCACTCCTTGTGGCACATCATCCCGTCCCTTCGTCTAGTATATCTTGTGGTTCTAGAACTTCATCGAGTTCTACTTTTCTCCCACTAGTACTTCTTAGAAAATGTTCCTTTTCTAGGAAGACACCGATCGAGCAACAAAAATTTTGCGCTCTTACGGGTGGTAGAAATAGTATCCTTTGGTCTCCTTTGGATACCCCACAAATATACATTTACGGATTTTGGGCCCTGACTTGTTCGAAGTTAATTTCTTAACATAACTTTCGCAACCCCAAATCCTTAGATAAGACAAGTTGGGCTTTCGCCCACTCCATAGCTCATATGGAGTCTTATCTACAGAACTTTGACGGCACACGGTTTAAAACGTGAGTCGCAGTCTCTAGGGCATAACCCCAGAATGATGCAGGTAAATCACTAAAACTCATCATGGACCTAACCATGTCAAGTAAGGTCCTATTCCTCCTTTCGACACTCCATTGTGTTGGGGTGTATAAGGAGGGTGAGTTGTGATACTATCCCACATTCCTTCAGGTACTCGAAAACCCCGAGCTTAAGTATTCACCTCCTCGATCCGACCGAAGAGCTTTAATACTTTTGCCCAACATATTCTGTACTTCATTCTTGAATTCCTTGAATTTATCAAAGGCTTCAGATTTATGTCTCATAAGGTAGACATAACCATATCTACGAAATCATCGATAAATGTGATGAAGTATGAATATCCACCTCGGCTTCAATGTTAGTGGACCACATACATCACTATGGATGATGCCTAACAGATTCATAGCCCTTTCACTTTGTCCTGTGAAAGGAGACTTGGTCATCTTGCCTAAAAGGCATGACTCGCATACCTCAAATGATGGAAGTCAAAAAGGGGCCAAAACTCCATCCCTTTGAAGGTTTTGCAATGCGAGTCTTATTAACATGACACAATCTACAATGCCGAGATATGTTTGGTTTTGATCGCTATGCTTAGCTTTCTTGGTTTCTATATTGAGAATATCTTTATTGTTTAAATCAAGAACATATAATCCATTATATAACCTTGCAATTCCAAATAGAATACCATTCAAACTAAAGGACAACAATCCATTAGATATCTCAAAATGATACCCCATATTATCCAAAACGGATACTGAAATAATATTTCTAGAAATAGAAGGTACATGATAACAGTTATGTAGTTCCAACAATAAGCCCGTAGGCAAAGATAAACAATAAGTCCCTACAGCTAATGCAGCCACATGTGCTCCATTTCCAACTCGTAGGTCCACCTCTCCCTTGGCGAGCACTCTACTCTGCCTTAGTCCCTGCACATCAAGACAAATGTGAGTACCACATCCCGTGTCCATGACCCAAGATGTTGAGGGAGAGAAGTTAATCTCAATCATGAAAGTACCTGAAGTCGTAGCCTCTGACTTCTTCTTGCTTGCGAGGAAAGCCTTGCAGTGTTTCCTCCAGTGTGGCGGCTTGCCACAAAAGAAGCAGACTACCTTGCCCTTTCCTATGCCACTCTCAGGCCCAAGAGCAACCTGTCCTTTGGGCTTGGGCTTGGGTTTGGCCTTGGCCTTACCCTCCTTGCCGTTACCTCCCTTTGCTTTACGGCAAGAACCAAGAAACAGCTTGGACTTTTTCAAGTCCTGCTCTGCAATCCTTAGCATGTTCAGAAGTTCTGACAGGGTTTTCTCCATCGTGTTCATATTGAAATTCATTATGAACGGAGCATATGAGTCAGGCAAGGATTGCAGAATTAAATCCATTTGTAATTCTGCATCCAAGCCACATCCCAAAGTCTCAAGCCTCTCAATGTGCTCGATCATCTTGAGCACATGAGGACCAACTTGGGCACCCTCGGTCGACGACTCCCAAAGCAGGTGCTTTGACACCTTGTACCTCTCATGTCGAGCATTTGTTTCATAAAGCTCCTTGAGGTGTAGAATTATGGAAGAAGCATCCATATTCTCATGCTGCTTTTGCAGCATAGGTGTCATCGATGCTAACATCAAGCATTGTACGCTATCAGCATCATCAAGGAACTTTTGATAAGTTTCCTTAATTTCCTGAGTGGCATCAGGATCAGGCTCAGCCATGTATGGCTTTTCAAGGATATACAATTTCTTTTCTGACTTAAGTATAATCCAAGATTACGATACCGATCGAGAAATTGGATCCATCCAACCTGTTTTCTTTTTCGATTATCGGTCGCAGGTTCATAATACTCATTTTCGGTGAATCTACAATTGCAGAAAAGATAAAGTTATTATAAAGTTCATTATTATTTAATATGGTCTTTTATTAAACGATACTCCCACTATTTTACTCAAGCCAATAGCCCTCACTATTAACTCGGGAAAGCCCGTTGGCTTTCCTAGTGGACCAAGATCCCATCCTTCCCATTTCAAACCTTCGCTTTGGCGAACAAGCCAAAATGGGTTGATTAGGTAGGCCAACAAACTTAATCCACACCAATTGATAGCTCCCACTATCAACCTCAAATGTGAAAAAAGCCAACAAGCCAATCACACAATTCAATGGCTCCAACCATTGTCCTCAAGTGTGATTCTCGTATCGAGAGTGGACACTACATGTCACCACGTACACATAATATATGTACTGCTCTACTTTGCCTATGACGTGTTTATCAACCTTCGCTTTGGCGAACAAGCAAAACCGTCATTTTAAGTCGACCCATCACCATTAAGGAAAACTCCAATGAATTTTAACCTCCCACTGGTAGAAGTGTACCCTTCGCTTTGGCGAACAAGGTTTCGACGAACAGTGGTTTGATTAAAATCATGGTGATGGAAGGCATTCGTGACTTAATATACTTAGTTGAGGGGTTTGTTATTTAATGTCTCATCAGATTATTATCTTTATTAGAATGACATTGTTTGGCATGTTATTCAACATTCAACCTTAGCATGCATTCTAAACAAAATATTAAACGTGCCGGTACATGGCCTAACTAAAACCGATCTCCTCGAGCCTAGAGGGATCGGTGGGTCACCTAGGGATCCTGTAACAAATATCTTGAGTCTTCTAGTATGGTTGCCTCGTCCCTTCGCTTCGTCTCCGGTACATTACAAAAGCATCATTCTAAATTTACAATAAAATTAATATTAAACTAATTTTACATCAACAAATTTAGAAACCTCGATTTACATTCGAGGGGAATGAGATGAGAAAAGAATGTACATTAAGAAGAAGAGAGAAGGCAGACACGCAGCCCTATTTAAAAAAAATTACAGCCATACATACCCAAAATAATTTAAAACATTCACCCTTAGGTCTAAGGCTCATGTACCGCGCACCATGCAATATACAAACAAGTACAAAGCATACATTTCAAAAACAATCAATTTTTTGAATTGGGTGGGTTAATTAATTAATTACCCTCTTAAATGTGCAGAATGTACATTGGCTTTATAGGTTATTAAAAACCTGCATTAGTCCCTTTCAGAAAAATACGTAATGGGAAAACTACATCCTTCGCCAGCGAGATAAAACTTCGCCGCGGCGAAGATTTAAATTAGGTCTAGCCGCCACAGATTTCGCCGGCGAAGGTTTTATCTTCGCCGCGGCGAAAGGCTGTCAGAGGCTCCTTTAGCTTCATGCCGCGCGAAACCTTTAAATCCCCGAAATTCCCCTGCAGTTCGCGTTTTTGCGTTTTTAAAAACGTGTATAAACACGAATCCAAATCAAATCAAACGCACATACGTTCAACCAGGATATTAACCAACCAATATAACATTCATCAACACATTTTAAACCAGTTTATCATTTGAATCACTCATTCAATCATGGATTTACAGATTTTTCAAAAACTGGGTTTTTCATGGCAGATTCATCAAGGCAGCATGTTATCAACAAATACATGTATCAACCATTCAATAAGCGTAAATCTAGTACCCTAGGCTCGATACCCACGTTAGGAAACGACCCTTGGCCATTGCTATGGAAAACAAAAATTTTACAACCACGATCGTTCCTTAGAACCCAAAATCAAGGCATAGATTTTACAGTTTATGCATAATAAGAATCTGCAGAAAATATATAAATCCAAAGGTTTAGATTCATACCCACGTTTGGAGGCTCCACCAATGTTGTCCCTGAATGTGTTTGCTACCGATCCAAGTGTAGGATCGAACCGTAGAGGTCCACACAAAGACAATCAACAAGAACCAAGGAGGGATTTGCTAGATCCTCCTTGGCCTTAAGAAATCAAGAAGAAGATCAGTATTTGATTTTCAATCAAACAGTGAGATTGGCGTGGGAGAGTGTATAAGGGGCTGCTGTTTTTTTCTTTTCAAAAATTAAAGAATGAATCTCACAAAATAACACACACACACTATTCTTTTTATAGGCAAACCAAGTTGCCCTATTCCCACATGGAATGGGCTTGGGCTCCAACCCAAACACCCCATGTTGCCAAACACTCCCAATTTGATATTTTAATTTAATTCATCATTATCTTAATTAAAATCAATTAATATTTAATTAACATTTAACAATAATGATGATTTAATTAAATATGTGCGAACACACATTTAAGTAATTTCACTTATTTAATTTTTAACAAATTAAATAAAAGGCTACGACCTCAGCAAATTTAATTGCAAAGTGAAATTACCAAAATACCCTTTCTCCTAAAAAAGACGAAAACGCCCTTCTTTCTTCTTAGCTCTTAAATTATCTTCTATGTGTGTGACCCATAGGCTCCTCATCATACCGGCAGATGTCAGTATCGCGATTAACACCAATTAATCGTCTCACTAATACACAGACCAAGATTGGCCCTAGCAAGGCATCATGGCCACCCGATAGATTCGGATTCACAAAGTAGCTACACATCAACGATATGGTTACCGCATACAATACGATCCTTTCATCATACGTTATCTCGACGAGACGAAGGCATAGAAATAGTGTCAACCTTCGGTTACTCTCGATATTATATATTTAGTTTCTGGACCAATGACCCGTATTATAATCTGGATAGAGCAACAACTCAATCCCACTGTGGCCACAGTTTTAGTGTCATTGCCATATACTGAATTGCGCCGTGAGATAACTTCTCCCGCACCCGGGAGTGATGAATCCTTTATCAATCCACCATAGTCTTGATACACTCCTTGATATAGCCAATCACCACCGTCTTGCTGACTCACGAATAGAAGCTGCGTTAGGCTAGTGTCAAAGCGTACCAATCGGTGCACAAGGCACTCCGGTGATCTCAAGTCTAAGGATCACATGCACCACCATTCGTTAGAGGATTTGTTCCATAGACACCGGGGTTACCATCCATATGGAATCCTCGGTGGGTCAGTCCAGAACTTGTTGTGGTATATCCGCCTACAACAAGCACCCATGTGTTGCACCAGGTTGTCACCGAACAACCTTGACAAGTGAGATCACCTCCGCCTTTCGGACAGGTTGTTCAACACTATGATAGCCTTACCGTATTATCTGTGCCCTTACTTCAGAATATCTCATGGACGTTTCTAGAATGGCCACCACATGTGCTCATAGGGTTCTCACTATCAAGATTTGAAACACTTGATACCCTCGTCACGGTTCTACCATTCTAAGGACATATATCAATACATATTGCAATAATAATGATTTACGCGATATAGAATGAAATGCCTTTTATTATTGATTAATGAACATTATTACAAAGAGTCAATTCTACAATAATTGATTGGCTCTAGGGCATCTACTCTAACACATAGATGGAATTTCTAAGAAAGAGTAAGGGCAAAATGGGAAATTGTGTTTATAAACTAAAGTGTTAAGGGTTTGAAACCCTTATTTTCTTCATTCCACCGCCACACTCCTCCCCCATTTTCTCTCAAATTTTCATTCAATCCTCCAAGGATTTTGAGGGCTTTTAAGTGGTTTTTCATAGGGTTTTGATTTTAGGCTTCAAGAGGTAAGGATTCTTGCTCTTTATCTATGTTTTATTTGTGTAAAAGTTGAGTTCTTATGGAGTTTATACTTAGGTTTAAGAGAAGATTTGAATCCAACAAGAGTAGAGAGCTTAGTAGAGACTATTCAAGCATAAGGTAAGTAAATTCCACTCAAAATCCAACTCAAGTTAAAGTTTAAGAAAATCAAGTGAGTAAAGATTTCTTTTAAATATGCATATGTTATGATTAGTGAGAAATTGAGATGAGATGGATGATTAGTTATGCTTGTTTTTGGATATATGAGGAGTGTATGTGATGGTTTGATGATGGGATGAAATTGGAAGAATTAGAGAAACTTTTGGGAGTGTTTTTGCCGTGTAGGTATGGTGATGTTACAAGAGAGTTTTTCTCTCAATTTGGATGGTTTAAGAAACAAATAGAATGATAATTACATTAGGGTTTGTTTATGCACAAGTATTGTTTGATGAAATGCCTAAGAGAAGTATGAGTTCAGTAGAAACCTTAATTTTATGCAACATTGCATATGTGCATTTAAGTAAGAAATTTTAGGCATGAGCCATCCATATGCATATAATTGTGTATGTGTAGAAACTTAAGAAATAATAAAGAAAGAAAGAATAAAAAATTCTAAGAATAAAGAGAAAGAAAGAATAAAAAATTCTAAGAATAAAGAGAAAGTAAGAATAAGCATTAAAGAATTAAAGAAAGAAAAAGTGTTAAAGAAGAGAAAATAATAGGTTGGTGTGATGGGAACCGTGAGTGTTAAGAAGAAATTCCCACGTACACGTCACCTTAATTGAGTGGCATAAGAAGAAGAAGAATTGTACGACCTGATGCATTGTAACTACAACATGCATAAATAGCAAGTGCACTAGTCGCACAAAGTAATAAAGTGATGAGTGAGTATCGTTTCCATGAGGATAGTGTTACTAAGTACCGATTTCTCCAATTTAAGTCCTAATTGAAGCAACAATAAATTGGATTGATGGAAAATTAACAAACTAAATACAAATTAACAAAATAGAAATGAATGATAATGAAATTAAAGCAAAACACAACAACTTAACTACTTAAACAATGCTAAAAATGCTAGGGTACGTAGTGTTGATTTCACCTAGATACGCTAACACAATTCATAGAATCTATTACCCAAGTTCTAATTTCCTTGATTGAAAATCGAATTCCCTAAGTTGTAAAACATACCTTCTCAAGCTACATTTTCCTACTTATCCCTATTAAGCTTCCGCACCCAACAAAATGAAGATTAATAGTTCAAAGTCTTTTAAGTTTTATGGAATTCTATCTAGATTTCATAGATTGCTAAACCTATCTCTAGCGTTTGCTTAATCTACGGTATTTATCCCAAGAAGCATAATCACAAATCACTTCTCAGTCTCATTGTGAACAACACACATTTGAATGGTGATCAAGCATCCAAAAGTCATTAAGCAAAGAGATAAACACTCAATCATGAAATTAAAACTCAAAGTAAATCAATTCATATAAAATTGAATCATTGTATCAAGGTTACATCAAACCCTAGCTAAACAACTCAGTTCATACTCAAAAACGAAATAAAATAACAAAAATAAATTGAATCAAGATTCATCATTGAAAAACAAGCAAAAGATAGAGAAATCTTTTCTAATTTGAAGCCCAAATCTTCAATAATCTTCTCCTTTCATGAGCTGCCTCCCAAATGACGAACCAAAACCCTTTTATCTTCCTTTTCACTCTAATTTATACCTCTCTCACTTAAGGATGAAGCCCTAGCAAGCCAAAACGTGTCGTTTTATTTTTACATCTGATGCAGGTTTCGCCGCGGGAAAGCCTTTTCCTTGCCGCGGCAAAGACTTTCGGGCCAAATTTGAGCATGATAGATTCTGAATCTGGAAAATTGTTAAACATATGAATTGTATCCTTTTAAATTATATTTCTGTTCGTTTAAGAATCAGCACAATCCAAGGTCTACAGCTCAAGTTATGGTAGAAATACTGAAGCATGTCCAAAGACGTTTTTCTTCAGTTCCCAGTGTACTTTTCACGACTTCAAGCCAAGTTTTCACCCTTGTCCAGTCAGAATTAGGAAAACCCAAAACATGAAAGTTGTAGCTCTTCCTCTTAGCTTTCCAAAGCTTCTACATTCCTGTCATTCCGAGTTTCCAAGCTCAAGTTACACAATTTACGCTCAAAACTGTCATTTATGCTAAAAATCATCGTTTAGGCCCGCAAAGACAAATTAATAGAATTAGCTAACAATTATGGCCCAAATTGTATGAAAAGTATCCTAAATCCTATCAAAATTCAATGCAAAATCATAGTGTAAAATATGATTATCAAATACCCCCAAACTTAAGATTTGCTCGTCCTCGAGCAAAAATGAATAAAAACTCAAAGAAAGAAAAGCAACAAACAACCAAAAACACAAAACAACAAAACTGAAAATGAACAAACAAAAATTAGACTCAAACTCAACTCAAGAATTGCCTAGAATTTATACAAGTCTCTAAGGTTGTTGAAAAATTATTACTAGAAAATGTTCAACACTCCAAGAAGTTATAAGTTGCATCGACTATCTTTCTCTATTGGTCCCCCAAGTAGGTGATCCCTACTTCAGTCCACATTCTGGCTTTCCGGATTACTTTATGCAGAAATGTAAAGTTTATCAAATGGTGGCAGACTCCATAAGCATAAGTATGGAACTACTCTCCACTAATGTAGACTAGACATCGCTAAGGATAAAAAGGTCTTTGCAAGCTTATAACATTAGGCTCGGGTAGTGGGCTCCAAGGAAAAGGATATGATAAACAAAGTAAGAGAACTCGGTTTTCCTCATGCAAACACTAAGAGCTGTTTTCCTCATGCAAACACTAAGAGCTACATCAATCTTCGCTTTCTTTCTCAACCACCAATCAAAGTGTCAACCTTTTTACAACCCTCAAACTTATGCATTTGTTATTTTTGATTTTGAATTGAAATAAAGAATTTTTTTTCTTCTACTTCTTCTTTTTTTTTTTTTTTTTTTAATTACAAATATTTACAACACCATTGAGGTCTATTGCACCTTCTTCTTGCCCTTTTTGCAACCCCCAAACTTAAGATTTGCTCTATCACTTATTCACACACCTCTCAAACCTCTTTTGTGTCATACATTAGGTCCATAATTCTCCTAAAGGGTATGATAAAGTGTTTAGGGTATAGGGATTGGACAATTTTTTGGTTTGCAAGGAAAATAAGGCAATGATAATCTCATAAGGCTCAAATGGGTGACTAGGGAAAGATTCATTCATGGGTCGGCTAGAAAGGCTCAAACATTCCGAAAAATGCCTAAATCATTTCCTCGACAATGTCTAATCCTAGAATTTCGCCTCAAGCACTTCTTAACTAGGTTCTAGAGTCCACCAACATTATCAAGACTTCATCTAACCACATAAAATGTTTCTAAGCATGCTGAAAGAGTGAAAATGGTGGTTGAACCACTCAACAAACCTCAAGCTAAATCAAGTCAACCAACCTAAACTTTGAAGCAATGCTTAACATTTTCCAAAAATAATATCCCAACAATTCTAGTTTCATCATGGACTTATGCAATTCATCTAGGCAACAACAACACAACACACACTAAACAAATAACAATCAAAGAACTTAAAACAAAAAGAAACACACAAACAAACTAAACACACAAATTCTCAAAATTTCCCTACCCTCAAACTTAAAATGACATTGTCCCCAATGTCACATCATGCACATCCAAGGATAGAAAAACAAAAGTAAAGGTTACGAGATACTCCCCTGATTAATCCGTAAAGGCCTATTTTTGTGCAAAATCCTCGCATCCATTCCTTGGCTTCCTCATCATCATCATCTGTCAAACAATTGAAAATCTATGGTGCCAAATGTGCTAGACACCCTCACCGATTAATATGAAAGAATTACATTCTGATCTCAACCTTATTGAACTAAACCTAAAATCTAAACAAAAACAAATAAAGAGCTTAAAACTAGGAAATCAACATCAGTTCCTACTTACAAAACATAAAGAAATAAAAACTAAAACTAAAAAGAAAAGTGTTTCAAGCTTCAATCTTCTTCTACTTCTTCGTCTTCACACAACTCCCAAATTTGCTAAAAGCACTTCAACACAACAAACCCAACTTCCTCAACACAAAATTAACTCAAAATCAACAATTTCTACACTCCACAATCAACTCAATCCTCAAATTCTCAACCAACGTCCACAATCAACAAATTCAAGCAATTTTTCAACAAAAACAAATCCATAATTGAACGTGAACAAATAAATTGCATAAAACCTCTTAACCTTACCAAGCCCAAGCTTTCCAACCTTCAATTGCTCCAATTTCATTAAAAATAAGAAAGCTCCAAATTTTCAAAACCTAGGGGTTGCTAAAAAAAATTTCTTCAAAATGGGTTAAATTGGGGCAATTGAAAGGTACATGATTGTTTAAAAAGGTAAGAGAGTGGAATATTGGGAAGAAAATTCAATGGAAACTCTCTGGATTGAAGGTGGAAGTGTTTGGCTCTTGGGTGTGTTTTGAAGTTTTTCGTGAAAAATGAAAAATGACTAGAGTATATATGGGAAACAGACTTCGCCGCGGCGAAGTTCTTCATTCAATTGTAAACCCATTTGATGCCACGGCGAAAACCATACTTTGCCGTGATGAAATTTCCTTAGCACAACTCCACGATACCGTTTATGCCGCGGAGAAAAATTCCAGAGAGCACATCGCCTCGACAAAGAACAAACTTGGCCGCGGCGAAGTCTGGAACTTTTCGAATTCCTTTTTTTGTAAAATGTACATTGATGAGAATGCAAAATACCATATTTACCCCCCTTAATGCCTAGTCTTTTATACCTATTTTCTGCCTAAAATGTACTGATTTTTATTCTATTTTGACTTAGGAAGCAAATGGGAGCGTTAATTGCAAAACGGAACTAATTAAGTGAATTCGGACAGTTTTGACGTTGTTTTGTATTTTGGGCATAACTCTCTCATCTGAGCTCCGATTGAGATGATTAAAAATTCTGTAGAACGCTAAGAAATATATCTACAACTTTTATCTTTTGAGTTTGGAGAGATAAATGCTGCATCAAGGTTTTAATTGGGCTTGAAGTTGACGCATTTGCACTGCCGATGTTCTGGAACATTCTGCCTTGTAATGCAAGTCCAAGAGGCAGTTTATTATTGGAAGATTTGAAGACATGTGGCACACGAGTTACAGCTGGACACATCACTTTCCTATTTTTATTTTTAAGACTTTATTGTATTTTCAATTAATTAGAATCAGATTAGGATAATTGATTTTAGGAGATTGAGTTGGATTCAAACACTTAAATCTGGATTTTTGCTAAAGAGATCGGATGAGTTTTTTGGTGGAGACGCCTCTCTCTGGTCTCCTCTGAACTTTTCCTCTGTAATTCGGTGATGGCCATGAGAGGCTGATTTTGATAACTTGGTCGAAGTAAACGGAAGCCTCGGAATCGATAAACTCGTGAGATCTAATATATTTTTCTTTGTGTTCAATTTTTCGTGTTTGAGTATTGGATGTTTTTCTATGCCTAATTTTATGATTGTTTCGTTTAATTACTAGGGAGGCCTACTAGTTTATTAATTGTCGCAATCTACTGCTAAGTTGGATATCAAATCCGTAATTGTTTGATCCCTCCAACTTGCGAAGCAATTAGGGTTAGTAATTTGCTGCGTCAGGAATTAATAACCTTACGAAGAACATTCAACTAAATTAAATACAACCGCTTGTGTTTGTGTTGTTTAGCTTCATCGATCTCTCTAATTCTTAAGGCTGCCACTAGATTAAATCTTGAGCGCTTGTCTAGGGTTGTTTAGGGGTAAGATTAATTAGGATCGCTTGTTTCCTGATTAATTACAATTAAGGAGAGATAGGAAATTAGTTCCAACGGTAAATATTCAATGTGTGAATTGATTATCTTCGCGTCAATGATCAGTTGTAAGATTCCGATGGTGGATGTTGACGGAGACCAAGTTCCGTCATTTTAATTGATTTCGATTTGAGTTGTTTCTTTTCTCGGAAGCGCTGCTTTTTACAAAAGAACCCCCGACCTTGTTCACATAACAGCAAATTCAGCTAGACACTCTTCGTGGGATCGACCCTGACTTACACTACTACGTGTATTTTTAGGTTTTAATTCTGGGTGCCTACGACAGCACGCCATACATCGCCGCAGCAAAAACTGGAAATTTCCCGCTTCTCGCCTTAATTCGATAATTTACTTGAAACACCAAAAAGCACAAAATCAAAATCATTCTAAATCATCAGAAAACTAAACAAATTCAAAACAACAAACAAATGAAAACACTTGGGTTACTTCCCAAGAAGTGCTTGTTTATAGTCGGAAGCTTGACTTTCCATGGTCCTTCGTCAATCCGGATCCTTGTGGGGTGCTTCACTTCCTATTGCCACCTCTTGGTCTTTCCTTTGGAATTTCGAACATTCTCATAAGTATCTTTTTGGAACTTCAAGTCCGTATATGCGTACTTGAGATGAGATGATGATTGGTTGAGTCCAATGTTTGGAGTCTTTTCCAACACCAATTTCGACTTGTGCGCATTTACACCAAATTCCTCAAATTGTTCCTTGTGAGGTGAGTTGCTTGGTTGAAATTCCCCTAAGTATCTTGCACACTTTTTTGCTTTGAGCTTTTCCTCTTCATTAGTCTTGTCTTCATGTTCTTCCAACTTTTCTTCATTGTGAGGTTGCTCTAACACTATACCTCTTCTCAATGTTATGACATTTAATTGTTCTTTAGGATTTGTGACGGTTGTGCTTGGCAAAGACCCTTGAGAACTCTCTGTCAATTGTTCAACCAATTGCCCCACTTGAACCTCCAAATTTCAAATGGACACTCCTTTATTTCTGAAGTTTGAGCGTGTCTCATTCATAAAACTTTTGGTTTCTTGCATGAACTCTTCGAACATATCTTCCAATTTTGAGACTCTTTGCTTTACCGGTTGAACATTCATCACTGGTTGATGGTTTGGCACTGTCATTTGATTTAATTGATTGTTTTGATTGCTCCAGGACAAATTTGGGTGATTCCCCCAACCAAGATTGTAAGCGTTGGAGAATGGGTCATTTTGCAACCTTTGTGAACAAACCATGTAATTCACTTGCTCGGTTGTTGAGAAGAGTAACTGGTCTCCATCTTGGCATTCCACACTCCCATGGTTTCCTGCACAAAATTCACAAGTTATAAAAGGTGAGTGAATAGAATTTACATTCATACCTCCCAATTGGCTTTGAAGTGACGCAATTTGTGCAGATAATGTGGCAAACGGATCGACTTCATTTAGACCCATTATTCTCTTCGGCATTGCTCTCTCATTAGGTCTTTGGTAGTTATTGTTGGCCATCACCTCAAGCAATTCATAAGCCTCTTCTGGGGTCTTGTTATTTAAGGCTCCGCCTGCTGCCACATCTAACATCGTTTGAATATTTGGTAGCAACCCATTGTAAAATGTTTGGACTTGTTTCCAAAACGGTAGACCATTATGTGGACATTTCCTTAACAACTCCGTGTACCTCTCCCAAGCTTCATATAGTGATTCATCATTGCCTTGCATGAAAGAGGTAATGTCATTTCTCATACTTAAGACTATACAATATTTATGATTAACTAAAAAAAATAAATAAATAAAAGCTTCAATTTAGCACTACACTAGATACTATCAATATTAATAATCAACTATCCCCAACAACGGTGCCAAAAACTTGATGCGTTGTAACTACAACATGCATAAATAGCAAGTGCACTAGTCACACAAAGTAATAAAGTAATGTGTGAGTCTCGTTCCCACGAGGATAGTGTTACTAAGTACCGATTTCTCTAATTTAAGTCCTAATTGAAGCAACAATAAATTGGATTGATGGAAAATTAACAAACTAAATACAAATTAACAAAATAGAAATGAATGATAATGAAATTAAAGCAAAACCCAACAACTTAACTGTTAGTAAACGGTCCCGTATACGCAGCGGAAACAAAAATAATATAACTTAGGGATCGTTTACATGAGCCAAGATCAAGGGTATAATTTTACAATTTATCATAATAAGAATTTGCAGAAATATTAAACATGAGTTAAGAAACCATACGCACGTTTGGAGGCTCCTCCAAATTCGTCGACGAATGTTTTGCTACCGATCCAAGTGTAGGATCGAATCTGTGTAGTCCACACGAAGACAATCTCAAAAGAACCAAGAAGGTATTTGCTAGATCCTCTTTGGCTTCAAGATTAAGAAGAAAATAAAAATCAATGAAATTGATTTCAAGGCAAAATCAATCTGCCATGGGAGTGTCAATGAGGGCTGTGTGTTTTTTGTTTTCTAAGAAAAAATCTACATCATTTAATTAACACACTTTTCTTTTTATAGTAAAAACAATTTGCCCTAATCCCATACGGAATAGGCTTGGGCTTCAACACAAATGCCCCATGTTGCCAAACACTCCCAATTTGATTTATTTTATTTTCCATCATTATCTCAATTAAAATCAATTAATATATATTTAAATATATATATTAACATTTAACAATAATGATAATATATTTAAATATGTGCGAACACACATTTAAACGTAATTTCACTTATTTAATTTTTCTAACAAATTAAATAAAGGCTACGACCTCAGCAAATTTAATTGCACTGTGAAATTACCAAAATACCCTTTCGCCTTAAAAGACGAAAACGCCCTTCTTTCTTCTTGGATCTTAAATTATCTTCTATGTCTGTGACCCATAGGCTCCTCATCATATCGGCAGTGTATAGTATCACGATTAACACCAATTAATTGTCTCACTAATACACAGACCAAGATTGGCCCCTAGTAAGGCATCATGGCCACCCGATAGATTCGGATTCAAAGCAAAGCGCTACTCAACGATATGGTTACCGTACAATTCGATCCTTTCATCATACGTTATCTTGACGAGATGAATGCATAGAAATAGTGTCAACCTTCGGTTCCTCTCGATATTATTTATTCAGTTTCTGGACCAATGACCCGTATTATAAACTGGATAGAGCAACAACTCAATCCCACTGTGGCCATAGTTTTAGTGTCATTGCCATATACTGAATTGCGCCGTGAGATAACTTTCTCCCATACCCGGGAGTGATGAATCCTCTGTCAATCCACCATAGTCTTGATACACTGCTTGATGCAGCCAATCACCACTGTATTGACACTCAAAAGAAGCTGCGTTAGGCTAGTGTCAAACTACACCAATCGGTGCACAAGGCGCTCCGGTGATCTCAAGTCTAAGGATCACATGCACCACCATTCGTTAGAGGATTTGTTCCATAGACACTGGGGTTACCATCCATATGGAATCCTCTGGTGGGTCAGTCTAGTGAACTTGCTGAGGTGTAATCGCCTATAGCAAGCACCCATGTGTTGTTCCAGGTTGTCACCAAACAACCTTGACAAGTGAGATCAGTCACTGCCTCTCGACAGGGTCGTTCAACACTATGATAGCCTTACCGTATTATATGTGCCCTTACTTCAGAATAACACTGGGGCTACGGACGTTTCTAGAATGGCCACCATATGTGCTTATAGAGTTCTCACTATCAAGATTTGAAACACTTGATACCCTCGTCACGGTTCTACCATTCTAAGGACATATATCAATACATATTGCAATAATAATGATTTACGCGATATAGAATAAAATGTATTTTATTGATTAATGAACATTATTACAAAGAGTCAATTTTACAATAATTGATTGGCTCTAGGGCACCTACTCCAACATTAACTACTTAAACAATGCTAAAAAATACTAGGGTGTTGATTTGACCTAGATACGCGAACCCAATTCATAGAATCTATTACCCAAGTTCTAATTCCTTGATTGAAAATCGAATTCCCTAAGTTGTAAAACATACCTTCTCATGCTACATTTCCCTACTTATCCCTATTAAGCACACCCAACAAAATGAAGATTAATAGTTCAAAGTCTTTTAAGCTTTATGGAATTCTATCTAGATTTCATAGATCGCTAAACCTATCTCTAGCATTTGCTTAATCTACAGTATTTATCCTAAGAGACACAATCATAAATCACTTCTCTGTCTCATTGTGAACAACACACATTTGAATGGTGATCAAGCATCCAAAAGTCATTAAGCAAAGAGATAAACACTTAATCATGAAATTAAAACTCAAATTAAATCAATTCATATAAAATTGAATCATTGTATCAAGGTTACATCAAACCCTAGCTAAACAACTCAGCTCATACTCAAAAACGAAATAAAATAACAAAAATAAACTGAATCAAGATTCATCATTGAAAAACAAGCAAAAGATGGAGAAATCTTCTCTAATTTGAAGCCCAAATCTTCAATAATCTTCTCCTTCCATGAGCTGCCTCCCAAATGATGAACCAAGACCCCTTTTCTCTTCCTTTTCGCTCTAATTTATACCTTTCTCACTTAAGGATGAAGCCCTAGCAAGCCAAAATGCGTCGTTTTATTTTTACATCTGATGCAGTTTCGTTGCAGCGAAGATTTTTCCTTGCCACGGAGAAGACTTTCAAGCCAAATTTGAGCATGATAGATTCTGAATCTGGAAAATTGTTAAACATATGAATTGTAGCCCTTTAAATTATATTTCTGTTAGTTTAAGAATCAGCACAATTCGAGGTCTACAGATCAATTTATAGCAGAAATACTGAAGCATGTCCAAAGACATTTTTCTTCAGTTTCCAGCATACTTTTCACGACTTCAAGCCAAGTTGTCACCCTTTTCCAGTCAGAATTTGTAACGCCCCACTTGAGGTACGTAGATTATTGTTCTTTCGTTTGTGCTTATTTGAGATGGTATCGTGGTAATATTGTTTGATTGACTTTAGTACGAGTGTTGTGTTGACTAATTGCCTTGAATTTGGTTAAAAATAGAAGAAGTGTAGTGTGTCAAGCTTCGGCGGGGCGAAGAATAATCTTCGCCGCGGCGAAGAGATGTTGAAACCAAGGGAAACTTTCTGGACAGTTTCGCCGCGGCGACAGAAGTTTCCTCGCCGCGGCGACGGTCCGACCAAAATGTTTACCAAGTTTTAGATATTCTCTTCACTAAGGGCAATTTGACCATTCTACCCCTAATTAGCAGGAAAAGTGGGGAGTGAATTGTAAGGAAATTTCAAGGAGAATATGTTAGTATGGGGGTGTGTTAGTAAGGAATCAAAGGATATGGATGGAATTTCCATAAAAGAGCAAGGGCAAAATGGGAAGAATGAGTATTAAGAGTTATTAAAAAGGGTTTAGCCTTTGAATGTTCTTCATTTTTCCAGTTCCACGCCTCCTTCATTCTTCTAAACTCTCTCAAATTTCCTTCAATCTTTCAAGGATTTCCAAGAGCCTTTTTGAGAAACTTTTAGTAGGGTTTTAACCTAAAGCTTCCTAAGGTAAGGATTTTTGCTTTAGATGAGAGTTTTCCTATGTTTTGATTAGAATCTCATGTTGTGATTGTTGGTTAAATTGTAAAGGAAAAGCAAGCTTCCAAAGGAAAGGAGAAGTGTTAAAGAAGCTAATTTCTCATAAGGTAAGTAAACTCAACCTAAGTTGAGATCTAAGAACTCTTTTGAGTAGATTGAAATACATATGTGCTTTCTTTTAATTGTTGAATGAGAGTAGTAATTATGTTTGAGTTATGAGTTATGAGAAGTGTGGTATTTGCTTGATGTTGGGTTGAGTTTGATAGAAGTTGGAGGAAGTTTTGAGCAAGCTTATGGAAGTGTTTTTATTGTGACAGGGAATTTAGATTGTTGTGAGGGAGTTTTCTCCCATTTGGTTGATTAAAGAAAACAGAAAAGTTAAGAGTTAGAGTAGAGTTATTTATGCACATGAGTTGCTTGATGAAATGCTCAAGAGAATCATAAGTAAGGGTAGAAAGCCTTAATTGTTGCTACATGTCATAGTTACTTTTCATAAATGCATTAATGAGTATGAGTCATTGATGTGCATTAATTATGCTTTACTTATGTATTAGAAAAGAGAGTAGAGAAAGAGTAGAGACTACTCTAAGAGTAGTCTAAGAGTAGACTACTCTAAGAGTAGTCTACTCTAAGAGTAGAAAGAAAAAGGGAATGAGCACTATAGAGTAAAGCTAGAGTAGTGCTTAATAAGAGAATAGAGTAGGTTGTGCGATGGGGAACCTGTGAGCACGGGTAGAGTATTCCCACATGTACGCCGCATCAATAAAGCGGCCAGAATATCAGAAAGAGAAGTGGTGTAGCCCGTAGTGTACATGCGGATGAGGGCTATACCCGAGTTTACCCGAGAGATTCTATGCACTCACATGGCCAAGGGTTCCGAATTCATGCATAACCAAGTCTGATCGGCTAGAATGAGTAGAAGTCACCAGGAGTGGGAGCGAGTCCCAGCCGTGCCTCCGGTCAGATGGGGCCGTGACTTACTAGAAAGAAAGTTAGCATAGAGGAGCTATGAGAAAGAGTAATTAGATAGTGAGTAAAGAAAGAGTTACGGGGATAATCGAGTTCAGGGGTTTACTTACTGAGCCTTGTTTGTGCTCATCCAGTTGTTCCCTATGTTTTTGCAGGTTCTAGATGAGGACACAGTCGGATGGACATTGGCACACGAAGAGAAATGGCTACATTGTCCACCCTTTTTGATAGTTTTGCATATGTCGCAAACCTTTTTTAAATTTGTATAAAGAATGCATATGTTTAATGAAAGAAAAAAATTTGGGCCCAACTTTTTATATTATGGTTACGTGTATTTTCACTGTGCATGTTTTATAAGAATCGAGTCGTTACAGAATTAGGAAAAACCCAAAACATGAAAGCTGTAGCTCTTCTTCTTAGCTTTCCAAGGCTTCTAAATTCAGGTCATTCCGAGTTTCCAAGCTCATGTTACACAATTTACGCTCAAAACTTTCATTTATGCTAAAAATCATCGTTTAGGCCTGCGAAGACAAATTAATAGAATTAGGTAGCAATTATGGCCCAAATTGTATGAAAATTATCCTAAATCCTATCAAAATTCAACGCAAAATTATAGTGTAAAATATGATTATCACGACCCGTAAGAGTGTATGTGGATTAGGGTTGTACCAAGAAGAATTCCTACGTGCATGTCACCTTAATTGAGTGGCCTAAGAAGAAAGAAGAATTTGTACAGTCCACAAGAGTGCATGTAGATGAGGACTGTACTCACTCACACGGCCAAGGTTCCGAATCCATACATCAACCAAGTCCGATCGGCAAAGAATAAGAAAAGAAAAGAATAAGAAAAGAAAGAATGAGAAAGCTTGAACAGGCAAAGAAAAGAAAAGAAACAAGAAAGAAAAGAGAAGCTTGGGCAAGCAAGACAAGAAGAGAAAAGAAAATCATAGAAAGAAAAAGAAATGAATAGAAAAGAAAAGAAAAGAAATAGAAAGAAGAAATAAAATGCATTTTTATGCATTATTGCATATGCATTTCATTTATGCATATTTCCATGAATTTTATTATGGTTAGAAAGAATAGAAAAGTAGTAAGAAGAGAAAGAATAGAAAGAGTAGTAAAGAAAATAACAGTGAGAATTAGAAACAGAGAAAGAAAGAAGAAGAGAATTAAGTAAGGAAAGAATCAAAGAAGAAGAAAAGTTAAGGGATTTACTTACTGAGCATTTTTATGCTACCCCGTTGTTTTTTCATGTTTTTGCAGGAAATAGGTGAGCAGCGATCGGAAGGACGTCGACAAGCAGAGAGAATTGGCATTACTGTCCATCGTTGCTAAGTTTTTGTACTTGTTATTTTGATATATGTAAAGAATTATATTTTGTATGTAAAGAAAAATTTGGGCCCAACTATTTTCATATGCTAATTACGTATGTTTTCATAGTATATGTTATAAAATATACTATTAGAAAGAAGTCATTACATTTTTGTTAGCCCAATGGTACACACCATGCTTTCCATTTGCCTATAGCCCCTTGGGCATGGGTTCGAGTGGTGTGGGAGACGAAGAGATCCCTTAAGGGAGAGGGGGCGCGGGGCACGATCGAGTAGAAGTCACAAAGAGTGGGATAAGTCCTGGCCGTGCCTCCGGTAAGATGGGGCCATGACATTCAAAAGGCGCCTTTTTATGTAACGGATTATGTTACATCCATCTTTTCATGGAATAATTTCAGGGGACCCTTTAACTTTCATTCGTGATTTTCACTCAACTGTTCAAATTTTCCTTTGCAAGGTTTGACAGAAGATCAACTACAAATGAGGTGTTTTCTGAACACGTTGAAGGATGCTACTAAAACAGGATTCATGTCATTAACTCCCACTTCACTTACCACATGGGATGTAGTTTATAATAAGTTCATCGGAAAATTCTATTCTGATGCCAAAACTACATAATTTAGAGAGGGAGGGGAGGGGGCACGATCGAGTAGAAGTCACGAAGAGTGGGACAAGTCCTGGCCGTGCCTCTAGTAAGATGGGGCCGTGACATTCAAAAGGCTCATTTTTATGTAACGGATTCCGTTACATCCATCTTTTCATGGAATAATTTCAGGGGACCCTTTAACTTTCATTCATGATTTTCACTCAACTGTTCAAACTTTTCCTTTGCAGGGTTTGACAGAAGATCAACTACAAATGAGGTGTTTTCTGAACACGTTGAAGGATGCTACTAAAACAGGATTCATGTCATTAACTCCCACTTCACTTACCACCTGGGATGCAGTTTATAATAAGTTCATCGGTAAATTCTATTCTCATGCCAAAACTACATAATTTAGAGGTAAGATTGCTACCTTTACTCAGATAGAAGGTGAGACATTCCACGAGGCTTGGGAGCATTTTAAATTGTTGTTGGTTCAATGTCCATATCATAGATATCCTTTCAAATTGCTTAATCAATTTTTCGATGATGGACTGACACAGGCTTGCCAAGCCATAGTTGATAATGTTGTAGGTGGTGCTATGGGAGAAAAGACTGCACAAGAGACGAATGAGTTATATGAGATGTTTGGAGCCAACTTGTAGCAAGAAGAGTGTTAAAGGAAAATCAAGAGGGATGTATGAAGTAAATACTAACACTGAGTTGGCGATGCAAGTTTCAGAGTTAGCCAAGCAGGTGAAAACTATATGCAATTTGATGATGGGACAAGGACAAAGTATTGCCAAAGAGGTATGTGTTATTTGTGGTAATATTGGTCATGCAACTAACTCTTGTCCTTCTAGTGGTAATTTTTTAGAGTATTTAGAGCAAGCTAATATGATGAACTCTTATAACCCGAGGCCTAAATATGATCCTTTTTCAAATACATACAACCCGTGTTGGAAGAGTCATCCTAATTTTTCATGGAATAAAAATCATCAACAGCCTGGCTCAAATGATCAATCACGGTTATCTTCACTAGAAGAGACATTGAATAACTTCATCCAAGTGTCTCAACAGAACCAAAAGAATTTTGAACAAAGGTTTCAGTAGCAAGAGGCATCCATTAGAAAGCTAAAGGTTCAGATAGGACACATAGCAGAGGCAGTACAAGGCCATGTTCCTAGAAAACTACCAAGCCAACCTGAGCAAGCAAAAGCAATCACAGTGCTTTAAAATGGTAAGGTAATTAACAAAGAAATTAATTTTGAATCTAATAAGCCTTTAATTGATCATGTAGGGGAAGATAAAGCTAAGGAGAAGCAACCAAGTGAATGCATCAAGAATGAGGAGATTAGTCCCATCGTTGCTCCAACAAAGCCTTATGTTCCACCTATACCTTTTCCGAGCCGATTGAAGAAAAGCAAATAGGATATGTCATTCTCTGAAATTTATGATATTTTATCCAAAGTTAATGTGAATTTACCCTTGCTTGATGTGATAAGGAATAATGAAAAAGTAATGGTTCCTAAAAAGGTAAGTACTATGCTTCAAAGGAATTTGCCACCCAAATTGAAAGATCCAGGTAACTTCATCATCAACTTTACCATGGGCGATAAAAAGGAAGAATAAGCAATGCTAGATTTGGGGGCAAGCATTAATCTCATGCCTTACTCCACTTACCTAAGATTAGGATTGGGGGAATTAAAGCCAACAACAATGTCTCTACAACTGGCTGACAATTTAATTAAATATCTAAGAGGTATTGTAGAGAATGCCTTGGTTAAAGTTGATAAACTAATAATTCCTATTGATTTTGTAGTCTTAGATATGAAGAAGTTGTTAACTCATGATAGAGATTTGCCTATTTTGCTTGGTTGCCCATTTATGGCTACAACCAAAACAGTGATTGATGTTCAGAATGGCAAGCTCACTATGACAGTTTTGGATGTAACAACTAAGTTTTTAGTTTTCAATTCCTTGATGTTTCCCTTAGATTCCAATGACTGAGCCTGAAAGATTGTGCATTCCGTCTAGCCTAGACATTAAATAAAGCACTTCTTGGGAGGCAACCCAGTTTTTTACTTTGAACTTTATGTTAATTTTATTTATGGTTTTATTTTTCTTTAGTTTTTCAAGTGTTTTCAATGTTTTTGTTGTTGTGTTTTAGGTTATTTCATTGTATATTATGGTTTAATTGTTTGTAGGAAAAGAGCTTCACGCTGCGACGCAAAATATTTATGCCGTGGCGAAGCAAGGAAGAGACATAGGCAATTTGGGAAGCAACTTGATGCCACAGTGCCACACAAGTTTTGATGATGTCTCTAAAGGGGCGTAACTTTCTCTTTCCTTTTCTGTTTTTCCTTTCTAATTGTTACATTGAGGAAAATGTACGTTTTAGGTTGGGAGTGGGGAAGTTAGTTCCCTTTTCCAGAATTTTCTTAATTTTCATGAATTTTTTTTATTTTTTTGTAGTTTTCATGAGATTTGTTGTGTTTTCATTTTATTTTTAATTGAGTGTGTTTCAGGTTTCTAGATTAATTTATACGTCAATGATAATAACATGATTTCAATGACATAAGCATTTAGAATAAGTCAAATTTTTCTTTAGTTTAGGAATAATTCTGGATGTTGGTTTTGCCTAAGTTTGAGACTCTCATGAATGTGGTTTGTAAGGTGGGTTAGTTCTAGCATTTAGGGATGTTTTATGTGTTACTATCCTATGACATTTTTCTTAGGTCTCCAAATTCTAGAACCTATTTGATGACTGCTTGAGGCGAAATCCTAGATGACACATGATTGAAGAAATGACTTAGGCCATCTTTGGACCATTTGTGCCTTTCAAGCCAACCCTATATTTTATTATATCTTGTCACCCTTTTGTGTCGATATTGAATTTATATTAGCCTTGATTTTCTTTCATTTACCCCGTAATAACATACCCTTTTAACCCATAAACACACTACTCTACCCATGATTTTTAAGAGGATTTAATCTGGATTTATGAAAAATGACAGTGTTTGTGCTTGGCTTAGAGTGTTTTCTCAAAATTTTGAAGGGTATTCAAAAGAATGGGTTGGGGGTTGTAATGTATTGTGAATATCACGATAACACAGGCAATGATTATAATATCCATGCTTCCTAACTATAGTTTCGTTACAAACAAAAAATGAGAAAAAAAGAGGAAGAAAAGGAAAAGAGAAAGAGAAAAAAAGATGAATGAATCAAGTATGGAAAGCGTGTAAATGTAAATGTGGTTGGGAAGAGAGACGTAACAAAGGCTTGGGAAATTTAGAGAGAATGCGATATGCTTTGAGTGATGTTGTTGCAAATAAGTTAGATTAATCCTCTTATTTTGTTTGATTTGTTTCCATTCTTTCATAACTGATGAGAATGCAAAATATCATATTTACCCCCCTTAATGTTTAGTCTTTTATACGTATTTTTTTCCTAAATGTACTCATTATTATTTTATTTTGATTTAGGTTGCAAATGGAGGCGTTAATTGCAAAACGGAACTAATTAAGTGAATTCGGACAGTTTCGACGCTGTTTTGTAATCTGGGCATAACTCTCTCATCCGAGCTCCGATTGAGATGATTCAAAATTCTGTGGAACGTTAAGAAATATATCTACAACTTTCATGTTTCAAGTTTGGAGAGATACTCACTTTATCAAGGTTTTAATCGAGCTTGAAGTTGATGCATCTGCACTGGACGTCCTGGAGCATTCTGCCTTGTCATGCAAATCAATTGGGCAGTTTATTATTGGAAGATTTGAGGACATGTGGCATGCAAGTTACAGCTCAGAATCACCACTTTCCTATTTTATTTTAGGACTTTATCTTATTTTCAAATAATTAGAATCAAATTAGGATTAACGTTATTTTAGGACATTAGAATATTTCTTTTAGGAGATTTAGTGGGATTCAAATACTTGAACTGGATTTTTGTTAAAGGGATCAGATTAGGGTTTTTGAGGGGAGACCACGCCTCTCTTTTCAGCTCTCTGCAATTTTCTCTTTTGAGTTTTGATTATGGCCATGAGCGGCTAAAACTTTTGTAACTTGGTCGTCGGAAACGGAGACCTCGGAATCAACCAACTATGAGATCTAATCTATTTTATTTTAGTGTTCAATTTTCGTGTTTGAGTATTGAATGTTATTATGTGCATATCTTCATGATTGATGCATTTAATTACTAGGAGGCCTACTAGTGTATTATTTGTTGCAATCTACTGCTAAGTTTGATATCAAATCCGTAATTGTTTGATCCCTCTAACTTGTGAAGCAATTAGGGTTAATAATTTGCTGCGTCAGGAATTAGTAATCTTAACAAGAACATTCAACTAAATTAAATACAACCGCTTGTGTTTGTGTTGTTTAGCTTCATCGATTTCTCTAATTCTTAAGGCTGCCATTAGATTAAATCTTTAGCGCTTGTCTAGGGTTGTTTAATGGTAAGATTAATTAAGATCGTTTGTTTCCTAATTAATTACAATTAAGGAGAGATAGGAAAATAGTTCCAACGGTGAATATTCAAAGTAAGAATTGATTAAATTTTGCATCAATGATTAGTTGTAAGATTCTGATGGTGGATGTTGACGGAGACCAAGTTTCGTTATATTAATTGATTTCGAATTGAATTGTTTTTGGCTAAGATTGTTTTATGTTTTACTCAAACAACCACCCCCCACACCTTATTCACATCATCGAAAATTCGGCTTGATACTCTTCGTGGGATCGACCCTTGCTTACCCTATTTACAGTTCAGTAGTTAGGTTAAAAAGGTTTTTAATCTTGGTTGCCTACGATAGCACAACAGATTTTGGCGCCGTTGCCGGGGAGTGATTCTAGTTGATTTTCTGTGTTTTTGTGATTTTTTTTTATTGCGCTTTTGTTATTTTTTTTTTTTTGCAGAAAAAAAACTGTGAATAGTAGTACTGTTCCGGATGAATAGTAGTACTATTCATAAGGAAAATTTTGGTTGAGTTAGGAGTGCTGCAAGTACCCGTTTCAAAGAAAACAACATTCTGAACAAAACTAGAAAGATCTAGCCCCACCCTCTTGAGGCCAAATTCGAATGTTTTGATAGGGTTTTTGGTGTTTTTGTGTTTCTGGCCATTTTTTTTCTCTAGTTAGTTTTCATTTCTTGTCATTTATTCTAATTCTTTTATGAGGTTTTTTGTTGTATGACCAGGTCCTCTCATCTTCGTGATTTAACATTCGATCCAGAAATTGAGAGCACTTTGTATAGGTTAAGGAAGGAAGCTCGGACAGATTCTAAGAAAAGCAATTTTGATTTAGAAGAGGAGGACATCATGGCTGGAAATCGAACTTTGAAAAAGCTTGCTGCTCCTGATTTGAATCAAGCACCTTTATGCATAACGTTTCCTATTTTAGATGCTACTAATACTTTTGAATTAAAATCTGGACTAATACATCTCTTACCCACTTTTCATGGCCTTGCAGGTGAAGATCCTCATAAGCATTTAAAGGAGCTTCATGTGGTTTGCACAAGTATGAAACCTACGGGGGTGACCGAGGAGCAAATTAAATTAAGAGCTTTTCCATTTTCTTTGAAGGATTCGACTAAGGATTGGCTCTATTATCTACCCTCTGGAACCACATGGAACGAGATGAAGAGATTATTTCTGGAGAAATATTTCCCAGCTTCGAGGGTAGCCAACATCCGGAAAGAAATTTGTGGTGTAAGGCAGCATAACGGAGAGTCCCTACACGAATACTGGGAACGTTTTAAGAAATTATGTGCAAGCTGCCCCCATCATCAGATTAGTGAGCAGCTACTTATCCAGTACTTCTATGAGGGCCTTACATACACTGATAAGAGCATGATTGATGCTGCAAGTGGAGGAGCTTTGGTGGATAAGACTTCTGAGGCCGCGAGAAACTTGATTGCAAATATGGCGGCTAATTCTAAAAAGTTTAGCAATAGGCTTGACCTTCCATCTAGGCGTGATAATGAGGTAAATATTTCTTCCCTTGAACAAAAAATCTCCAATCTAACTTCTCTTGTTTGTCAAATGGCTGTAGGTAACATGCAAACAGAGAAGGCTTGCGGGATTTGTTTGGTAGTAGGGCATCCAATTGATATGTGCCCAACTCTTCAAGAGAAGCCTGTTGAGCAAGTGAATGCAGCAGGTGGTTTTCCTGGACAACCGCAAAGGAAGTATGATCCTTATTCGAGCACATATAACCCTGGATGGAGGGATCACCCTAATCTTGGCTATGGGAATCCACAAGTGAATCAGCACCACCCTCAAAACCGCCCAAATTACTAGCAATACCAGCAGCCATATTCCCCTAGACAACAATCGGGCCAAACTTCTAATTCTGGTATGTCTTTAGAAGATATTGTTAAGTCTCTTGCCACTAATACTTTGCAGTTTCAACAGGAGACGAGGGCCAGTATTCAAAGTTTGGAGAATCAGATAGGGCAGATGGCAACCGCAATCAGTAAGCTGGAGGCGCAAAGTTCAGGGAAATTACCTCCTCAAACGGTGGTCAATCCAAGAGAAAATGCAAGTGCGATCGTTTTGAGAAGTGGTAAAGAGGTTGAGATTCCAATAAAGGCAGCCCCTGCATCGTCGAAGGAAGAAAAGGAGAAAGATGCAGTTGTAGACAACAACGTTCCCAACGACGATGGTGTTCCTCAGCGTAAGTTTCTGCCTCTATCCGATTATAAACCAATACCACCATTTCCTCAAGCTTTAGTAGAATCTAGAAGAGATGAGCAAAACAGAGATATATATGAGACTTTTCGTAGATGCGAGGTAAATATTCCACTCTTAGATGCTATTAAACAAGTACCTCGTTATGCTAAATTCTTGAAAGAATTGTGCACACTTAAGAGGAAACAGAAACTTAAAGGGTGTGAAAAGGTGAGAGTGGGAGAAAATGTTTCTGCAGTAATTCAGCGAAAACTTCCAGCGAAGTGCAAGGATCCAGGTATGTTTACTATCCCTTTTACAATAGGTAACACTAGGTTTGAGAAGGCCATGATAGACTTAGGAGCTTCTATAAATGTCATGCCATACTTTATTTATGCTTCTTTGAAACTTGGACCTTTGAATAAAACTGGTGTTGTAATTCAATTAGCTGATGGATCTAATGCTTATCCTAAGGGTGTAATTGAGGATGCTTTGGTACAAGTTAATAACTTAGTTTTCCCTACAGATTTCTATGTGCTTGATATGGAAAATGGAGATCAATCTGCTCCTATTTTGTTAGGAAGACCTTTCTTAAAGACATTGTAATAGCCACTACTACTCAAAACTTTGTAAAGAAATACATATAAAATAACATAAGGAAATTGGGCCCAAATTTTTCTTTTATTAAACATATAAACATACTCTTTACAAACATATACGTTTTTACACAAAATATATAACGTATACAAAAGTCATCAAAACATCAGGGACAGTGGAACCACTCCTCCTCGCACGCCGACATCCATCCGACAGTGTTCCTCACCTAGGTCCTGCAAAACATGGAAAAACAACGGGGTGAGCACTAAAATAATGCTCAGTAAGTAAATCCTCTACTCAAGCTATCCCCGTAACTCTCTCTTTCATTCTTTCCTTACATCCTCGTTCAATATCTCTTTGGGTACATCTTTCTTTTCCTCTTTCTCTTTCTCTTAGAACTCTTTTCTAATAACTCTTTCATATGTCACGACCCCATCTCACCGGGGCGGGGCACGGTGGGACTCACTCCCGCTACGTGACCTCTATTCACTCTAGCCGATCGGACTCGGTTATGCATGGATTCGGAACCCTTGGCCATGTGAGTCTATAATCTCTCTCTCTCGGGTACTCGGGTATAGCCCTCATCCGCATGCCCTCTCACGGGCTACACCACTTCTCTAGCTGATACTCATGCCGCTCTCTCAATGCGGCGTACATGCGGGAATACTCTACCCATTACTCACGGGTTCCCCATCGCACAACCTACTCTATTCTCTTAACTTTTATCTCTTAAAGAACTTATATTCAAATTCTTTACTAAATCTCAAGCTACTTCTCAAGTGTATAAACAAAGGTGTAGAGCTACCTCATGCTCCCTAATGCACTAATGAAATGCCAACTACAAGATTTCCTCAACACAGTCATTCTGTACCAGTCACACTAAAACGGCCATAACTTATGCTATACACCTCGGATTACTACGGTTCTGGTCTCGTTTCAAAGCTTAGAAACAGGGCTACAACTTCTCTATTTTGGTCTCAGCCCAGTTCAAACCGCAAGATACTCAAAAATTACTCAGACGGTTACGGCAGTGACAGGGCAGATTGCACTTAGGCATTTCCTCAAACATCTCATGTGCATATAAACACCCTACGAAAATTACTACTAAACTTCATTTTTCTAGCCATCCAGATTGGGGAAAAACTCTCTCAATTACTCATAATCCCTGTCAAGAAAAGCACTCCCAAAAAGGATTACACAACATCTCTCAAACTTCATCTCAACTCCATTCTCAATACACATATCAACAACACTTCTCATATCTAATCAATCCCAACTACTAAGACTAAGCATACATCTCATCTAAATTTTCAGTAGATATACCATGTACATACATAATCAAAATAAGTCTCTACTCAAAGCTTAGTCATAACTCAACTTGGTTGGATTTACTTACCTTGTGCAAAGATGGGTTCCTTAGCACCTTCTCCTTCCCTTTGTTGGCTTGTCTCTTCTCTACAACTCAAAACAACCACAAAGGCAGCAAGAACCAAATAAGACTTCACTATAAATACAAGAAAACTTACATCTAAAGCATGAATTCTTACCTTAGAAAGCTTTAGATGAAATTTCTACTCAAAAAGCTTCTTAAAACCCTTAGAACTCTTGGAAAATTGGGTGAAGAAATTGAGAGAATAAGGGCAATGGAAGAGGCGGTGGAATGAAGATGAATGAGGGCTTTCTCTACACTTTACTCTTTTTAGTTCATATTAAAAGCTTCACTTCCCATTTTGCCCTTGTCCTTTCTTGGAAATTCCATCTATATCCTTTGATTCTTTACAACTACACCCCCATACAAACACAATCTCTACTAAATTTCCTTTCATTTTACTCCCCACTTTTCCTACTAATTAGGGGTAGAATGGTCATTGTGTCCCAAAAGGAGAATTTTCTAGAAAACTCAAGAATCTTTGTTTTTGGCTCTTCGCGGCGAAGAATTTTCGTCGCCTCGGCGAAATTGGGCAGAACCTACCCGAATGCCACTTCTCCTCCTCGCCGCGGCGAAGTTTCTTCTTCGCCCCGGCGAAGTTTGAATTTCCAACTTCACCAAAACTTAACCCATTTTAAGGCAACAATTCAACCAACTCAACATACAAACTCAATTTAAGTTAAAACAATAAACTTTTAACTCATACAACAAATCTTAAATACGTACCTCAAGTGGGATATTACAGACATCCAAGACTAAGATAGATGTTTATAGTGGCATACTTACCATGTAATTTGATGGTGAACTTGTCAAGTTTAATATTTATGATGCCATGAAATGTCCTGATGATGATGATCATGTTTATTCTATTGATGTGGTTGATTCTTTAGCACAGGAAGTTTTTGAACTCGATGGAAAAGATGGAATGGGAGTTTCCATTAGTAAGCATCTTGAGGAAGAGAATGAGGAGTTAGCTTTGAGTACTGATTTGCAGGAAACTGTTACAACGTTGAATGATTCTCCAAAGTTACAGCAGCAGTCGAGTAACGTTCCTTATATTGCATTACCAATTTCTAATGAGAGGCCTTTACCTTCTGTTTTGCAGGCCCCCGTTCCAGATTTGAAGCCTCTCCCTAGTTACCTCAAGTACATGTTCTTTGGAGACAGAAGAATGTTACTCAATGCATCGCAAGAAGAAAAGCCTTGAGTCGAGCCAACGACAATAAACAAAGGCACTGCTTGGGAGGCAACCCAAGGGGAGTTTGTTTTCGTATTCTTGCAGTTTAAATTTTGGTTATTTTTGCCTTTTCTTTGCATTTCATCTTCCATTGGGGACAATGTCAATTTTAAGTATGGGGGAGGGGATTTAGGTTTTGTTTAGGTTGTGTTTTAAGTTACGTTTAAAAAAAAAAAAAACGAGTCGCCTAGTTTAAGGGTATCTTGGTTTGGAAACCAGAACCCACCTTAAAAACTGCCTAGCAGTACTTGGCAACCTCTAGTATAACAAAGCCACGTACACCTTAAACGAAATTCCCCCGCATTTGTTTTTAGGAAGGTTTATGCTTTAAGTCATGTCTTTGAACGTCTAGTGATGCATGAAATAGTAACTTGATTTTGTTGTTAAGCATATTCCTTGACTTAGGATGTTAGCAATATTTCATAAAATAGAGTTAATCATATTTGAATCTTTGTAGTTTGAAACAATATGTCTTGAGAAGTTGTGTGAACTTAGTGACGAAGCATGATTGAGGATTGTATAGCAACCCTTAGAAAAAAAAAAAAATTTGTTTCTCTTAAACTAGTCCTAAATTTGGGTTTAACCAAATAGGAAAAAGAAAAGAAAGGTATGTGGTGAGTCGAGATGGAGCGTAAAACGCACTCACTCATAAACACAACCATGAAATGATATGGAGCATAAAATGCACTCATTCTTTTTCAAAACAGAAAGAAAAAAAGAAAAAAGAAAAAAAAATTGTATCCTTAGTTTGCTACTGTAACACCCCACTTAAGGTACATAGTAAGATTTGATGATTGGCTTGAATGTTTATTGATTTGTCCTCAGTGGAGCTTGTATGTTGTCATTTTCGGTTGGTTGGCCCTTAGTTGGATTGATGAGTTGCTTTGGTTGAGTGTTTGCCCTGAAAATTATGAAGAATTGGCGAAATTTTGGGGTTACAGGATTCGTCGGGGCGAAGAAGAAGCTTCACTGCGGCGAGGAGGTGCTGCTGCCCACGGAGTAGCTGCTGGAGTATTTCGCCACGACGATGGAAGATTCTTCGCCGCGGCGACGGGCCGGCTAAAAAAATTTTTAAGTTTTAGATATTTTCCCTAAGGGCATTTTGACCATTCTACCCCTAATTAGTAGGAAAAGTGGGGAGTAAAATGTAAGGAAATTTCATGGAGAATATGTTAGTGTGGGGGTGTGATTGTAATGAATCAAATGATATATGTGGAATTCCAGGAAGGAGCAAGGCATTATGGGAATGAATGAGGATATTTTGAGCTAAAAAGGGTTTAAGCTTAGTGAACCCTTCATTCATTCTTCTTCCACCGCCTCCTTCATTCTCCATTCCTCTCAAGTTTTCCTTCAATCTTTCAAGGATTCAAGAGGGCTTTTTGAGTAGTTTGAAGTGGGAAGTTAATCTAAAACATCCTAAGGTAAGGATTCTTGCTTTAGATGTTAATTTTACCTTTATATGAGGTGAAGTCTTATAGCATGGTTGGTTAAAATTGTAGAGAATAGACAAGTTATCAAAGGTAAAGAGAAGTGCTAGTGGAAGCACTCCATCACAAGTAAGTAAAATCCAACTCAAGCTAAAGTTTAAGAAATCATTTGAGTAAAGATTTCTTTATGTTTGTATGTATTAAGCTTGTTGAAAAATTGAGTTGAGATGTTATGAATATTTATTCATGTTGTGATTGATTACACTTCATTTAAGAGAAGTGTTAAAATGTGATGAGAGGATGTAGTTTGAGATGGAGTTTGGAAGGTTTTGAGTGAACCTTTTTAGAAGTGTTTTTCCTTGATAGGAATTGTAGCTTTGTGGGGTAGTTTTCTCCCATTTTGGATGGTTAGAGAAAGAAATATAGCTATTGTTATAGTAGAGTTTGTATATGCACTTGAGTTGTTTGATGAAATGCCTAAGAGAAACATGAGAATGAGTTATGAACCTTAATTATTGCAACATTGCATATTGGCATTTCATAAGTGCATTAGTGGAGATGAACCATCCATATGAATTATTTGTGCATTGAGAAGTGACTTAAGAAAGAGTAGAAAAGTTTGTGTATGCACTTGCTTTATGAGTAGAGAACTTTGTGAATGCAACTACTATACGGGTAGAGAGAATGAGAAGTGAGAGAGTAGAGATAGTTATTAGAATCCGGGTTGATGCTTTGTGATCGTCACCCGATAGTTATTAGAAATGGGTTGATTGTGATTGTCACCCGATAGTTATTAGAAACGGGTTGATGCTTTGTGATCGTCACCCGATAGTTATTAGAAACGGGTTGATGCTTTGTGATCGTCACACGATAGCTATTAGAAACAGGTTGATGCTTTGTGATCGTCACCCGATAGTTATTAGAAACGGGTTGATGCTTTGTGATCGTCACCCGATAGTTATTAGAAGCGGGTTGATGCTTTGTGATCGTCACCCGATAGTTATTAGAAATGGGTTGATACTTTGTGATCGTCACCCAAAAGTCATGAGAAACAGTTAGGTGCTTTGTGGTCTCCACCCGATAGTTATGAAAACCGGGTAGATGCTTTGTGATCCCCACTCGGTAGTCACTAAGAGCGGGTTGATGCTGTGTGAACTCCACCCAACAATCATGAAGAGTGAGATGGCGTTGTGTGAATGCCATCCAGCCGTGCCTCCAGTTAGAAGAGGCCGTGACATACATTAGAGAACTTATAGAGAAGAGTATGAGAAATAGAAACACAAATAGAAAGAAAACAGAAATGATAAAAGGTCACGAGTAGTAGGAGCTTTGTGATCTTCCGGCTGTGCCTCCGGTAAGACGGGGCCGTGACATATGAGTGAGTAAAAGTCACGCAGAGCGGGCTTGGGTTCCCGGCCGTGCCTCCGATGAGATGAGGCCGTGACATTCAAATGAGAAAGAACAGAGAGCGAAAAGTATAAGTTACGAAGAGTGGAGCGAGTTCCAACCGTGCCTCTGGTAAGATGGGGCCGTGCCATTTAAGAAA
>CM047908.1:14657486-14821772 GCA_026229545.1 Pistacia atlantica
GAAGCAATCGAGCTATAGTGGCTGCTATGGATATTGCATATGGAATTAATTCTGGTGTTAGGATTAACAGATTGTGGATTGATAGATGTTAGAGAGTTGAGAACGAAGGAGAGATTGATGTTTAGGATGTTCCTAGATTTGAGGTGATGTTTGATTGTTCTCTATGTTGCCTATGTATGTGATTTCTGAGACACTTATATGAATTAGATTGGAAACTTTTTTTTTATTTTTATTTTATGTGTGAATGTTTGTGTGTTAGTTAGGATTTGTTAGATGTTTTTGGGTAACATTGCTGAAACCCTCACGAAACTATAACTCATCCACTAGAGAGACCTAGGGGTTTAAAGGCTTATTGCATACGCTAAATGCAATCGTGCAAACCTACGAAAATGGTTTAGGTTAGGTTAGTTAGAACTAGATTATATTAGATCGCTTCGGTTGCTAGGCACTAGCAAGAAGTTGGTTGGGGGTTGAAGCAACAATTTTCTTAATTGGTTCAGTGGCTTTGACAAAGGTGGTCACACCAGGTTTGGAGGCGCTAGCATCGGAAGAGAATCCCAAACCTATTTCATGACCAATGATCTTCCCTTATCCAAGAACTTCATCAAGCTTGTATGAACCTGTATTTAAACTTTCAACAATGGCCTTGGCCTCAGTTAGTTCATTTAAAGCTTGATTCAATAAAATTTCCTTATTGGACAAATCAGATAACAAGACTTTCATTTTATCATTCAAAACTTTCTTATCTTCTAACAAGAAAGATTTTTCATATTCAAGAGATTTAATCCTCTGTGAGGACCCGGATTCGGCTCATGGACTATCCCAATCTTGGGCTCTTTCCCTCATGGGCTTTCCCAATCTTGCCCGGCCCAGCTCACTAGGACTATCTCCCCCCACAAGGGATTTCTTTCGCCTTCCTCACCCCACTCGAACCCAAGACCAAGGGCTAAAGTCATTTGGGAAGCATGGTGAGTACCATCAGGCTAGCTGGCTGATGGTACTCACCATGCTTCCCTAAATGTACACAGTGATAGTGGTGAAAGCATGAAGTAATCCCTTAGTGAGAGTCAGCGGGGCAAGCACAGGGAAAGCCCGTGAGCCCAAGATGGGATATGAGCCGAATCCGTCCTCACATCCTCTTGATGGCTTTTAACCAAGCCTCTACTATAAGTAAATCGATGGGAACGCAGCAGAAAACAAATTTTTTTTCCCATCGATTACTCTAATAAACCTAAGATCAAGGTCTGATATGTATATATTTTACATGCTTAAGTTGAAATAACATAAAACCAAACAAGGATCGGATCATACCAACGTTTGGAGGCTCTGTCAATATCTCTAAACACAATCTCGCTACTGATCTAAGTGTAGGACTGAACTCACGTCGTCCACACGAAGACAGTACAACAGAGACAAAAGATTGGTTTTGCTAGAACCAATCCTTGGCTTTAAGGATTTAAAGTTTGAAAGGACGAGTGAAGAAATGAAGAGAGGAAAAATTCTCTCTTAAATCTAACTCCCACGGCTAAAAAAATTATCCTCATTGAAAACCTATTTTGCTTTTCTTTATATAGAAAAACCAAATATCAATTCCACCTCCAAAGTTTAGCAACTACCCAAACTTAGGTGAAATCGCCATAGGTCCCTGTTTAATTAGTTAATTAAACATTAATATTAACTTCAATAATTAAACTCCTAATTTTGCTAAATTATTCCAATAAAATTGGACACAGGCAACAACCTTAGTAAATTTAATTACACACCAAATTACCAATATGACCTTTCATCCAAAAGACGAAAATACCCTTCCATTGTTAACCACCCTTAAACGGTCTCCTTAGTGTGTGACCCGTGGGCTCCTCATCATACCACCAGTGAGTAGTATCGCGATTGATACCAATCAATCGTCTCACTACACACAGACCAAGATTGGCCCTTAGCAAGGCATCATGGTCATATGATAGATTCGGATTCAGCAAAATAGCTACCTGTCAACAATATGGTTACCGTGTAATCAAATCCTTTCATCATTTGTTATCTCATCAAGACTGAGGCATATAAATAGTGTCAACCTCAGTTATCCTTGATATATTTATATTTAGTTACTAGACCAATGACCAAAATAATAAATTAGATTGAGCAATAACTCAATCCCACTATGATCAAAGATTTACTATCATTGTCACTAACTGAATTGCGCCATGAGATAACTTCTCCCGTACCCGGGAGTGATGAGTCTTGATACACTCCTCAATGTAGCCAAACACTACTATTCACAGCTCTGAATAGAACTGCGTTGGGCTAGTGTCAAACTACACCAATCGGTGCACAAGGCGCTCCAGTGATCACAAGTCTAAGGATCACATGCACCACCATTCGTTAGAGGATTTGTTCTATAGACATGGGGTTACCATCTATATGGAATCCTCCGGTGGCTCAGTCTAGTGAACTTGCCTATAGCAAGCACCCATGTGTTGCACCAAGTTGTCGGTAAACAACCTTGACAAGTGAGATCAATCACTGCCTTTCGACAAGGTTGTTCAACACTATGATAGTCTTACCATAATATCTGTGTCCTTAGTCAGAATAATATTGGGGCTACAAACATTTCTAGAATAGCCACCATATCTGCTCATAGGGTTCTCACTATCAAGATTTGAAACACTTGACACCCTCGTCACAGTTCTACCATCCTAAGGACATATATTGTTAGTGTATATTAGTGTATGCCCTAGAAACCATTCGTGTTGTCGGTTTCAGACCATTTAGTCTTGTATCAATATATATCATAAATAATATAAGAAAGAGTTCTTCAATTCATATATATAAATTGCTTCATTTATTCAGTCATGCATTTAAAATAAAGTATGTATATGAATTATCCAGATGATTCATTTAATCGGTAAATGAATTATCAAAAAGGGTTCCCTACAGAAGCAATATAATTTGGGCAATTATATTGCATAGTAGGCATACTGGATGCTTCCGAAAGATATCATGAGTTGATATAAGTACGGATGATCATGATAGTCATGTCACTTTGGCATTGGTATGGATTAGCGGTTGGTGAACTGTTTTTCGAACGTGACCACATAACGACAAATCACTTGGAAAAGCATGTAGTCAATAATTTATCGTTTGGTTATATCAGTGCATGATGTAGTCCTTTGACCTGAGACATTGTGGTCGGATCCGATACGAATGCATATGGTTCATACAGTGTATAAGTACGAGACTAGTCATGTTTCATATGATAAAGCCTATTTGGTCGTGCGTTGTTCATATGCGAAAACAAACGATGGTTAAGAAGGGATCCATTGACTCAAAAATATAGGATCAGGAGTACCGCTGACTCCATCCGGAGTCGAGTTCCTGGACGAACATCGATAAATGTCAAAAATCAAAATCTCTGGCCAAAGTCTATTATTAGTCATACGAAAGCAAGTTATTGATGACGAGTTCCAGACATATTGATCGACGATTCAGTAGAAAATCGAGTTTAGGTTTTTGACGTTCCATGAATCCGTACTCGATCAGGATAATGGAGGAACTTTACCTCCATGGTACATATGATCTGAAATGGGTTTGATGAAGTATTTCTTCATCGTGGTTTAGGGACTATGGCACATTGCTAGATGTTTACCATAGTCATTGGGCCTCCGAATAGGTTTTCAGATTCATCCAGAACCGGCTCACGGCTAATCCACGGTGGACCTACATGGTCACACCAATAGCCTTGAGAAGTTAGAGAAGAACAAGAGAGAGAAATGATTATCCGAAGAGGGCTAGCACCTTCCGAGGGTAATGACAAGATTTATATGGTAATTGTTACATAGAAAAATATTTGTGACATTTTAAAGGTTAAAATGGTCAAGAAAATATTAATTGTATTTAGTTATTATATCTTAAAGCATTAAGATAAATGATATGAACTAAAATAACCTTTAAATAGTTAAAGGGCAAAAGGGTGAACTTGTGGGTTGTTAATGTAAACTACTTTAGTTTACATGGGTTCTTGAATAATATTGATTATTCAAAGGGTAAAATAATAAACACTTGAGCTCCTTTTAAAATAAGATTTTATTTGGGGATAGAAGTGAAAAACAACTAATTGCAAAATGGCCCATGTATATATAAATGCAAATGGTTGCATTTTAGGTTAAGGATTCATTCTAGTTCACTTAAAGAAAATCACACTCTCTCTTAGGGTTCGATCACTCTCTCACTCTCTCAAGGTGGTGTTAAAGTGTGGAGGATTCATCCCTTTGAATCTTGGCTTCATCAACGTTAAGCAAAGGAGAAGGTATAATGTTTTTCAAGTTTTTTGTTTGAAAAATTTTTGAACCCCATTAATCCAACCCTTTCATGCTTTCAATCTACTATTTCCGCCACCTCTTCATGTTGTTCTTTCAAATGGTATCAGAGCTTAAAATCTCCATGCATGTCGTTTTTGGACAAAAGTCATGCTATTCCATGTGTTCATATGTTCATCATACATTGTTGAGTTTGCATGTTAATGTTTTGGCTCAAAAATCCATCCCAACTCTCTACATGCATGTCTCGGCCACACTTAGATCAAAGGTAGATGTTTATTTTTCATGTCATTCTCATGTGATTTGAATGATGGTAATATTGATTATGAGCATGCCTTTGTATTGAATGAGTTGTACGTTGGAATAAGCATGTTTTGATGCATGTATGTGATTCAGCCGTCTCCTTAATTTGTGAAAATATGTTTTTCATCTTGCTCTAATATGATTGGATGTGTTAGAATGTGATTTAAAGCATGCTTGGATGATGGTTATTGCATGAGTTGTATTGGGAATTACATGCATGTGTATGTTATGTTTTTCATCTTTGTCATGTTCGGCCATGACTAATTATGCCATAAGATTTTGTCATCTCATTCATGCATTGATGAATAATGTTTTGGGAAATGTTGCATGATGATTTATTTAAAGAAATATTCATGCATGTTCATTTCCATGACTTTGATTAAATTGTTTATGTTTTGACATGCTAAATGTGTCATCCTTTAATTTGATTAAGGTATATTTTGTATGAAGAGTATGCAAATGTTGTGAGTGTTTAGTGGTGGAAAATGATGTTGGCATAAAGTTGTGGATTATTAATTCATGTGATGAATTGTGATATTATGTATCCATGATAATGGTAATTTTAAAGTATGATATTTAATTTGATTAAATTATCATATAATGCATCATTGCATGGCATAAATTATTATATTTTTGAAATGTAATAATTTGGTTTTTTGAATAGTTTCAAAAATTGATGATGCAAGATGATGTGATTGTCTTTGAGAAGATAAATATATCATAAAAAAATATTACTTTATTTAAAGTAACTTATGTCATAGAATGATTACTCTTAGAGTAATAAAACCAATTTATCTATGCCGTGTATGACTTTTGTGAAAAGTATTGAAATGATGTTAATAATTAAATAATAAATTCATTATTATATCTTTGGGTGGAATATGACAAAAGTGTTTGTGTAATGATTCCCTTGAAATGTGTAATTGTTGCATGCCCCAAAATTATAATTAAGTTACCACATACATATATATAATATCTATTAATATATGAGATATATATATATATATTAAATTGTTTATATTCATGCCTTTAAATAATTGTTTATTATATTTGGTATGAATGTTTAATATTTATTTATGTGATGGATGAATATTAGATTAGAGGGTTGATCATGGGCGCCATTTAGTTTTCAAAATATTCAAAAGGATTTGTAATATTCTTTTATTAAATGGCTTGTAATAATTAAATTTTATTTATTTATTTATTTATTTATTTTAATCGGGCCTGTGTGCCTAAGATTCAATTTGTAATTGAATCAGCTAGTCAGGAACCCGAAGAGCATCCGGATGACGATCCAATTGAAGATATAGAATTAGGATAAATAGTTTACCTTTAGGATGTATTTTCGAAAAGCCCTATGGTCAACCCACATGCTTTAATTTATGCATATTTGGGATATGTATGGATAGTTAGTTAAGCATGGTATGTTAAAAATTAATTAACTAAGGTTAAACCTAAATCTCCCCAAATTAAAATTATTAAATCCAAGTCTCCCATTGTGGGATAACTAAATTCTTTAATATAAATTTCAATATCCCAAGATTTCTATTATGTGAGGGATATGATCTTTATATCATAGAATTGAATTGATCTTGTTCTTGTTCTTGGATGGATATTTTCACCTTGACCAAGATTTCTATTATGTGAGGACATGCTGAAAATGCCATTCTAAGAAAGCACAAAGGTTCGGATTTAACTAGCCTAGGGTACCAAGGATTCTATTATGTGAGGTATCCGAAGCTAGGACAAGGAATATGAATCAAATCTTATATAGCGATATAAAAGGAAAATAGTTTCCTACTTATTAGACTTAATTAACCAAGAATTCTATTATGTGGGGTTAATTGAATTTAATAAGAAATTGACTCCCCATTAAGAAATTTAATCCCACGAAAATTTTCGGATCCTATTTAAGGGAGTGTAGGACTCAAATAAAATAGTGGGAGCTAATTTGATTATGCAATAAAAGGTTTAAAAGATTACAAGACACTAATAAAATTATTTTTCTTCGCAGTTTCATCTTTGTGATATATAATCAAAAATGGCCAACAATGTTCTCCTAAAGATACTGGATAATAACATGTTAACCGGACCCAACCTTAAGGATTGGATAAGAAATCTCATAATCGTTCTAGATTTCGAAAGGATTGCTTATGTCCTAGAAGCACATCTTCAACTTGATATTGGAATGAATGCTCCACAAGCTGAGCATGATGCTTTTGAAAAGTGGAGAGAGGATAGTAGGAGGGCTAGAAATTACATGCTAGCCTCAATGAATAGAGAACTTCAAACTAAGCATGAAAAGGTTTCAAATGCTTATGATATCCCCATAGCTTTACAAGAGTTGTACAGCTAAAATCCAAGAGTGTTGAGTATGAGTTATGTGCATCCCTCTTTAGCATGAAGTTGAGGGAAAGGGTACCTCCAGATGATCATACTATCAAGATGATCAATGGATTAGGTCGATTGGATGGATATGGGGTGGTCATGCCAGACCGCCTCAAAGTGAATTTGATTCTTCAATCCCTTCCTTCAAGTTATAAACCGTTTATAACTAACTACAATCTCAACAAGATTGAGCGAAACCTCTCTGAATTGCCAAATGAGCTTAAAGAATTTCACAGGCAAAATGTGAAAGGGAAAGGACATGTGGATGTCTTTGTCGCCCCTACTAGCAGGGCCAATAAAAGGCCCAAAAAGCAACAAAAGAAAGGTCCAAAAGTTGGACCCAAGAATAAGAGCTTCAAGAAGCCAGAGGCAAAGGTAGAGAAGGCCAATGCAAAGGGAAAATGTTTCCACTATGGAGAAGATAGACACTGGAAGAGGAACTGTCCTCAATACCTGAACAGTCTGAGGAAAGGCAAAGGAAAAGCTGGTACGAACCAATGTCTTATGATTGAATATGAATTAAGTGTTAATTCTGATAGTCATTCCTGGATATTAGATTCAGCAGCAACATCTCATGTTTGCATGTCTTTGCAGATACTTCAGAATAGTTCTGAGGTGACAAAGGGCGAGATCATTTAGAGGATGGCAAATAGGGCACGAGTTTCAGCCGAGGCCATGGGGACTTTCCCAATAAGGCTACCTTCAGAGCATGTTTTAAATTTATTTAAAGTATTGTACTTTGAAAAAGCCACTAGAAACATCATTTCTATTTCTGCTTCGTGTAAAGCAGGTTACTATGTACTGTTTAATGGAAATGAATGTTCAATACATTTTGGAAATATTTTAGTTGGTAAAGCTGTGAATACAAATGGTTTGTATGTCTTAGAACTAAATGACTATGCTTCAATCAATATCATTTCTAATAAAAGAACTCGATCTGAATCAAATCCTAAAATTCTATGGCATCATAGATTTATTCATATAGGAGAGAGAAGATTAGTACAGCTTGGAAAAAGTGGGATCATAAACTCATTGGGTTCTGAACCCTATCCAACTTGTGAATCATGTCTCCAAGGAAAGATGACCAAGTCTCCCTTTAAGAGTAAAGGAGACAAAGCTAAAGAACTATTAAGACTTACATACACATGTGTGTGGACCATTTGGTACTTTAGCTAGGGGAGGATTTGAATACTTCATTACCTTTACAAATGATATGTCGCTATATGGGTATTTGTATTTAATGAAATAAAAATTTGAATTCTTTGAAAAATTCAGAGAATTCAAGAATGAAGTAGAAAATCAAACTGGAAAGAGTATTGAAATACTACGATCAAATCGTGGGGGTGAATACTTAAGTACAGAGTTTCGGGATTTCTTAAAAGAAAATGGGATCATCTCACAATTGTCCTCCCTATACACCCCAGCTTAATAGAGTGTCTGAAAGGAGAAATCATACCCTATTGGATATGGTACGATCGATGGTAAGTTTTACGGACTTGCCAATGTCACTGTGGGGATACGCTCTGCAGACCGATGTGCACATCCTTAATAGGGTCCCGTCTAAAACTGTCCAGAAAACACTGTATGAGATATGGTATGGAAAACATCCAAGTCTGAATTATATGAACATTTGGGGATGTCTAGCTTATGTTAAATTAGTTAAATATGATAAGCTAGATGTTAAATCCAAGAAGGGTCGATTCATTGGATATCCTAAAGATAGTTTAAGATCTTACTTTTACTTCCCAAGTGATCAAAAAGTTTAGATCAGTAGAAATACGCGCTTCCTTGAGAACGAGTTCTTGGAGTAAGATGGTGTTGGAAGAAATATTGAACTCAAGTTGAGTTCGAAGAGCCAAGAACCGAGATTGCTAAAGCTAGAATGTCCACTCAGTGAACCTCAGTATTAGATATTATGGTTCCAGTGCGAAAGTCTTCTAGAATATCAAAACCTCCAGAAAGATATGGGTTCCTACATGAGCAAGATTTTGAGTCTTACTTAGTGGGAGTAGATGATCATGGTGATGATCCTAAAAGCTCAAAAAGGCAATACTGGATAGAGATTCAAGAAAGTGGTAGGAAGCGATGGATTATGAGATAGAATCGATGCATGTCGATCAAGTATGGTCACTTGTGGATCCACTAGAGGGAATAGTTTCTATAGGTTGCAAATGGGTCTACAAGAGAAAAGTTGGCAAGGATGGGGAGGTAGAGACCTTCAAAGCTCGACTGGTGGCGAAAGGTTATACTCAGAAACAGGATTGGATTATGAGGAAACCTTCTCACCGGTAGCTATGATTAAATCCAACCGTATAATGCTAGCCATCGCAGCATACCATGATTATGAAATTTGGCAGATGGATGTTAAAACAGCTTTGCTCAATCGGTTTATTGAGGAAAACATCTATATAGAGCAACCGATAGGTTTTGTATCCTCTGCTAAAAAGCATAAGGTATGTAAATTGCATCGATCCATTTATGGATTGAAGCAAGCTTCAAGAAGCTAGAACATTCGATTTAACGACATAATCAAATCATTTGGTTTTGTCAAGAATCCAGATAGACCTTGTGTATACAAATGGGTTAAAGATCATGCCATCACATTTCTCATACTATATGTAGATGCCATCCTTTTGATGGGAAATGACATAGGCATGATGATAGAGGTTAAAGTTTGGTTGTCCAAAACCTTCTCGATGAAAGACTTAGGAGAAGCGACCTATGTCCTTGGCATTCGTATCTATAGATAGAATGAAAAGGGTAATTGGATTATCCCAGAAATTGTACATAGAGAAAATGCTAAAAAGGTTTAGCATGGAGAACTTTAAGAGAGGTCTATTGCCCTTCACTCATGGTCTTCATCTTTCCAAGGAGATGGGTCCAAAGACTGATGAACAGCGACAGCAGATGTGTAATGTGCCTTATGCATCTGCGGTAGGCAACTTAATGTACGCAATGCTATGTACAAGACCTGATATAGCTTGGTTGTAAGTGTTACGAGCAGATATTAGTCAAATCCAAGGGAGAAACATTGGTCGGTTGTAAAATAGATCCTTAAGTACTTGAGAAGAACTAAGGATCTAGTTCTGAGTTATGAGTGTTCAGAGTTAAACATTCAAGGATACTCAGATTCTGATTTCTAATTAGATATTGATGATAGAAAGTCTACATCAGGGTACATTTTTATATGTAATAGAGGTGCTGTTAGTTGGAAAAGTTCCAAACAGACAACCACAGCAGACTCCACTACAAAAGTTGAATACATTGCTGCTTCAGAAGCAATAAATGAGGTTGGTTGGATGTGAAAATTTGTAATTGAACTTGGTGTGGTTCCAAACATGGCTTACCCGATAAGCATGTCCTGTGACAATACTGGAGCTATTGCACAGGCAAAGGAACCAAGGGCACACCAAAAATCCAAACATATTTAGCGCAAGTATCACATTTTGAGAGAATTCATTTGAGTTGAAGAGATTATAATTTTGAAGACACCTTCAGTAGAAAATGTAGCTGATCCACTGACTACGGGGATGACACTAAAGCAATTGGACCATCATCTTGAGAAGATGGGTATGAGATACAACATCGAATGGCTTTAGTGCAATTGGGAGTTTGTTAGTGTATGCCCTAGAAACCATTCGTGTTGTCGATTTCAGACCATTTAGTCTTGTATCAATATATATCATAAATAATAAAAGAAAAAGTTCTTCAATTCATATATATAAATTCCTTCCTTTATTCAGTCATGCATTTAAAATAAAGTATGGATATGACTTGTCCAGATGATTCATTTAATCGGTAAATGAATTATCAAAAAGGGTTCCCTACAGAAGCAATATAATTTGGGCCATTATATTGCATAGTAGCCATACTGGATGCTTCCGAATATCATGAGTTGATATAAGTACGGATGACGATGATAGTCATGTCACTGAGGCATTAGTATGGATTAGCAGTTGGTGAACTGTTTTTCGAACGTGATCAAATAACGACAAATCACTTAGAAAAGCATGTAGTCAATGATTTATCGTTTGGTTATATCAGTGCACGATGTAGTCCTTTAACTTGAGACATTGTGGTCGAATCTGATACGGATACGTATGGTTCATACGTTGTATAAGTACGAGACTAGTCATGTTTTGTATGATAAATCCTATTTGGTCGTGTGTTGTTCATATGCATAAATGAAAGATGGTCAAGAAAGGATCCATTGACTCAAAAATACAGGATCAAGAGTACGGCTGACTCCATCTGGATTCGAGTTCCTGGACGAATGTCAATAAATATCGAAAATCAGAATCTTTGGCCAAAGTATATTATTAGTCATACGAAAGCAAGTTTGTGAGGGCGAGTTCTAGATATATTGATCGACGATTCGGTAGAAAATCGAGTTTAGGTTTTTGACGTTCCATGAATCCGTACTCGATCAAAATATATCAATGGAGGAATTTTACCTGCATGGTACATATGATCTGAAATGGGTTCAATGAAGTATTTCTTCATCGTGGTTTAGGGACTATGGCACATTGCTAGATGTTTACCATAGTCGTTGAGCCTGCGAACAAGTTTCCGGATTCATCCAGAACCGGCTCACGGCTAATCCACAATGGACCTACATGGTCACACCAATAGCCTTGAGAAGTTAGAGAAGAATAAGAGAGAGAAATGATTATCCGAAGAGGGGTAGCACCTTCTGAGGGTAATGACAGGATTTCTATGGTAATAGTTACATAGAAAAATATTTGTGACATTTTAAGGGTTAAAATGGTCAAGCAAATATTAATTGTATTTAATTATTATATCTTAAAGCGTTAAGATAAATGAGATGAACTAAAATAACTTTTAAATAGTTAAATGGCAAAAGGGTGAACTTGTGGGTTGTTAATGTAAACTACTTTAGTTTACATGGGTTCTTGAATAATATTGATTATTCAAAGGGTAAAATAATAAATACTTGGGCTCCTTTTAAAATAAGATTTTACTTGGGGATAGAAGTGAAAAACAACTAATTCCAAATTGGCCCATGTATATATAAATGCAAATGGTTGCATTTTAGGTTAAGGATTCATTTTAGTTCACTCAAAGAAAATCAATCTCTCTCTCTTAGGGTTCGGCCACTCTCTCACTCTCTCAAGGTGGTGTTAAAGTGTGGAGGATTCATCCCTTTGAATCTTGGCTTCATCAACGTTAAGCAAAGGAGAAGGTATAATTTTTTTCAAGTTTTTTGTTTGAAAATTTTTTGAATCCCATTAATCCAACCCTTTCATGCTTTCAATCTACTATTTCGGCCACCTCTTCATGTTGTTCTTTCATATATCAATACATACAACTATGATTTACATGATATAGTAGATAATGCCTTTTATTGATTAATAAACATCATTACAAAGAGTCAATTCCACAATAATTGAATGGCTCTAGGGCATCTATTCCAACAATCTCCCACTTGCACTATAGCCAATCATCCATATATTTAAGATCGAATGACCCAAGTGCCCATCATGCTTCTGCTACAATAGAAACTTCAATGGTAGGTTAGTAGGTATTCTGCAAATCTACACATTCTCTTTTTTTATCGATCTCATAGATCAGATTGAATCAACTAAGTAAGTGTTTGGATTACTGGTGAGACCGTGATTCCTCAGCCATAACAATGGCTCCATTTTTATTGCAGTAGAACTTTACTAGATTAGCAATGCTTGGAACCACATCGAGTCAGTAATGAACGTCTTGATCCAAACCGCCTACACGACTGTACTAAATAATGTGATATACTTAGCATCAGTTGTAGAATCTACTGCAATACTCTGATTTGAGCTCTTCCAGCTCACTGCAGCTTTATTAAGACAAAATTTCAAGCAAAAATCATCTTTATTATTTTGGAAAATAGCATCACTATATCCTCTTACAATGAGCTCATCTTCCCCTCCATGATCCAAGAACATATCATTAGTCCTCTTCAGTATTCAAGGATGTCCATCGACAATCATCCAGTGTCACTCACTTGGATCTGATTGATATCTTCTACAAGTGCTGAATGCACATAAGAGATCAATTTGAGTACATATCATCACATTGCTCCCTTGGATCCGATTAATATCTTCTGCAAGTGCTTAATGCACATGAGATATCAGTCTAAGCATACAACATGGTATCGCTCAATTGGATCCTATTGATATCCACTACAAGTGCTTAATGCACAAGAGACATTAATCTGAGCATATAACATGGCATTGCTCACTTAAATTCGATTGATATCCACGACAAGTGCTTGATGCACATGAGACATCAATCTGAGCATACAACATGGCATTAAGCTTGAATCCAATTGATATCCACTACAAGTGCTTAATGCACATTAGATATTAATCTAAGCATACAAGATTGATCCACTTGCTGAAGCATGTGGGATCCTCTTCATTCTATCTCCCTTATCATGTGGTTTAGGACAAATATCCTTAGAGAGATAGACACCATGTGCCATCGGAAGAAATCCCTTCTTGGATTCTTCCATACTGAATATGTTCAGTACCTTGTCTATGTACTCTGAATTAGGCTAAGCAACCTACCCGATCTACCACGATAGATCTTTATTCTGAGAATGTAGGCTGCTTCTCTTAAGTCTTTCATGGAGAAGCACTTGGATAACCAAGTCTTTATCGACTGCAAGTTTGATATATCATTCCCGATCAAAAGTATGTCATCAACATACAACACTAGGAATGCCACTACACTCTCACTTACTTTCTTGTAAACAGCTTCATCTTCGTTCTTGATAAAAACCAAAGTATTTTACAGCTTCATTGAAATGAATGTTCCAGATCCTTAAAGCTTGCTTGAGTCCATATATGGACCTCTACAACTTGCATATCTTATTAGCTTGCCCATCAAGAACAAAATCATCAAGTTGTGTCATGTACACATCCTCTTCAAGGTTTCTATTCAGGAAAGCCATTTTGACATTCATTTGCCAAATCTCATAGTCATTAGCTTGTCCATCAAGAATGAAACCATTGGGTTGTGCCATATACACATCCTCTTCAAGGTTTCCATTCAGGAAAGCTATTTTAACATCCATTTACCAAATTTTACAATCATGATATGCATCAATCACAAGCATAATCCTGATGGATTTAGTTATAGCAACCAGCAAAAGGTTTCTTCATAGTCAATACCATGAATTTGTATGAAACCCTTGGCAACCAGTTTTGCCTTATAAGTATGCACCTTACCATCCATGTCTGTCTTCTTCTTGAAGACCCATTTACACCCTATGGGTTTTACCCCTTTCTATGAATCCACTAGAATTCATGACTAGTTCTAGTACATGGAGTCCATCTCAGATTTTATGGCTTTAAGCCATTTAATGGAATCTGGATCCAATATAGCTTCATCATAGGCTATGGGTTCATTATCTTGGTAGACCAGTATGTCACCATGTTGAGTCACAAGAAAACCATATCTCTCGGGCTCACGACGTACTCTCTCAGATCTACATAGCTCTTATGCTACCTAAGGTGGTTCACTTTGATCCACAATTATGGAGTAACCTCCTCACGATGCTTAACCACCTCTTGTGGCACATCATCATGTCCTTTGTCTAATGTATCTTGTGGTTCTAAAACTTCATCGAATTTTTCTCCCAATAGTACTTCTTAGAAAATTCCTTTTTAAAGAATACACTAGTATGAGCAACAAAAAGTTTTGTGCTCTTCTGGATGGTAGAAGTAGTATCATTTGGTCTCCCTAAGATACCCCACAAATATACATTTGCAGAATTTCGGGCCCAGCTTGTTCGAAGTCAATTTCTTGACATAAGTCTTGCAACCCCAAATCCTTAGATAAGACAAGTTGGGCTTTCGCCCACTTCATTGTTCAAAAGGAGTCTTATCTACAGACCTTCATGACACACTGTTCAGAGCATCAATCATAGTCTCTAAGGCATAACTCTAAAACTATGTGGGCAAATCACTAAAAACTCATCATAGATCTAACCATTTCATGTAAGGTCCTATTCCTTGTTAGAGTGGGTGCCCTAGAGCCAATCAATTATTGTAGAATTGACTCTTTGTAATAATGTTCATTGATCAATAAAAAGGTATTTTATTATATATTGCGTAAATCATTATTGTATGTATTAATATATGTCCTTAGAATGGTAGAACCATGACGAGTGTATCAAGTGTTTCAAATCTTGATAGTGAGAACCCTGTGAGCACATATGGTGGCCATTCTAGAAACGTCCTTAGCCCCAGTATTATTATAAAGTAAGGGCATAGATGGACAGATAATACGATAAGGCTATCATAGTGCTGAACGACTCTATCGAAAGGCAGTGATTGATCTCACTTGTCAAGGTTGTTTGGTGACAACCTGGTGGAACACGTGGGTGCTTGCAGACAAGTTCACTGAACTGACCCACAAGAGGATTCCATATGGATGGTAACCCCAGTGTCTATAGAACAAATCCTTTAATGAATGGTGGTGCACGTGATCCTTAGACTTGAGATCACCGGAGCACCTTGTGCACCGATTGGTGTAGTTTGACACTAGCGCAACACAGTTCTATTTAGAGCTGTCAATACGATAGTGATTGGCTACATCAAGAAGTGTATCAAGACTATGGTGGATCAATAGAGGATTCATCACTCCCGGCTACCGGGAAAGTTATCTCACGGTGCAATTCAGTAAATGGCAATGACATTAAAATTGTGGCCACAGTGGGATTGAGTTGTTGCTCTATCAAGTTTATTATTCTGGTCATTGGTCCAGTAACTGAATACAAACATATCAAGAGTAACTGAGGTTGACACTATTTATGTGCCTCGGTCTCAATGAGATAACAGATGATAAAAGGATTGGATTGTATAGTAACCATATCATTGACAGGTAGCTGCTTCGTTGAATCTGAATCTATCGGGTGGCCATGATGCCTTACTAGGGGCCAGTGTTGGTCTGTGTGTAGTGAGACGATTAATTGATGTTAATCGCGATGCTACACACTACCGGTATGATAAGGAGCCTACGGGTCACACACATAAAAGATAATTTAAGAACCAGTTTATAAGAAGGGTGTTTTCGTCTTTTTAGGCAAAAATGTATTTTGGTAATCTCACAGTGCAACTAAATTTGTTGAGGTTGTAGCCTTTATTTAATTTGACATTAAGTAAATAAATAAGTTAGATTATATTTAAATATGCGTTCGCATATTTTTAAATGAATTATTGTTATTGTTAAATGTTAATATACATACATACATATATATATATATATATATTAATTGAAATAATGATAATTAAAATTAAAATATCTAAATGGGGCTGTTTGGACATAGGGGTTGTTTGGGTTGGTGCCCAAGCCTATTCCATGATGGAATACGGCACTGTGTGCACTATATAAGTGCAACACTTCGTGAATTAAATAAACAATTCATTCATTCACATTTAATTAAAACTCCAGCCCCTTTTTCTCTCTTGCCACACCAGTTTACATTTGGGTTAAATCAAATATCACTTGATTCTTGCTCTTGGTTCTTAAGGCTAAAGAGGATCTCGCAAATCCCTCTTTAGTTCCTTGGGATTACTTTCGTGTGGACTACCACTGGTTCGATCCTACTCTTGGATCGGTACCAAAACCCATTTAGAAAAAAGTTGGAGTAGCTTCCAAACGTGCGTATGATTTCTTAACTCTAAACTGATTTTCTGCAGATTTTGATTTAATGTATTAAACTGAAAATTTGTGCCCTGATCTTGGTTCTAAGGAACGATCTATGTTATAAATAATTTTTGTTTTCCGCTGCCATGACTTGATCGTTTCCTAACAACGGTATCAGAGCCTAGGGTACCAGATTTTACAATTTTATGTATGGTTGATTACATGTATTTGATTGATAACATGTTGCCTTGTTGAATCTGCACAAAATCTACCTTGAAAGCATGTTTTATGAAATCAATTTAAATGATTAATTTAATTTGTTAATGATCTGCAAGTTTGGTATAATGGGATATGGATTTTTGTTGAAATCAGAAGTTTAGATTGATTGCAAAATCCGTTTGGTGCATTTTTGGTGGCTGGTTGAACTAATCAGATGCTACAGATCAGTGTACGCTCGCCGCGACGATATAACCCATCGTTGTTTGGCGTACTTGCTGATTGAAAAATCAGCACTCACCACAGCAATATAGCCCATTGTCGTGGCAATCGTAGTCTAAAGTGCGTGCTGACAAAAATTAGCGCTCGCCGCGACGATATAACCCATCACCGCGGCGATTACACATGGTGCATGTATGCAACACATATCAACGTACGATATGGCAATCTAATCCATAGCCGCAGCGAGCGTACTTTCGAGTGCGTAAGGGCCAAAGTGAAAAGTTTCAAAACTTTTGGACCAAATGTGGATCTACAAATTGTCAGGGGGTAATTAATTATTAACCCACCCAATTCAAAAATTGATTGTTTTTGAAATGTATGCCATGTACTTTTTTGTATATTGCATGGTGCCCGGTACATGAGCCTTAGACCTATGGTAAATGTTTAAAAAGTTTTGGGTATGTATGGTTGTAATTTTTTTTTTAAATAGCCTTGAATTAAGTGAATACCCAAAATCGTGGTCATTTTATTTCTATCTTTCCATACATAACCGAAGAATGGAAAAGATTCTTCAAGAGTCTCAAGTCCCAGAAGTACATGATTTATACTGCCAAAGCCCAATACTATAGAGGAAATTAAGTGAAGTACTCCAGATACAAAGTATGGACAGGTGTCTATAACTTCCCCCCTAAGACCTACTCCCCAACCTAGAGTAGCTAGGTGGGGAAGTAAAATTAATCCTTGTTCATACATGGGTTTTTCTGGTATGAAATGAGCCACTTCAAATAGGTTCATTGCTCCGGCCCAGAATACGATTAATCCGGCGTGGGTTACATGAGCCCCCAACAGTTTACTGGATAAATTGATAAGTCAGGCATTCCCCGCCCACCAAGCGAAATCGGTGGTTTCTTGGTCACGACCAGCTATAGCTGAAGTTCCATTAAAGAGCGTTTCCATGGGGTAGAACCTCCTCAGGGAATATAAGATTTTCATGAGGCTGATCTTGAGTCGTCATTCAAGCACGAATACCCTCATTTAAAAGAATATTTTTGGTGTAGAAAGTCTCAAATTCAGGATCTTTCGCTACACGGATTTCCTAGGAAACGAAGTCATAAGCACGTAGGTTCAGAGCCAAATTGACTACTCCAAGAGCACTCATCCATAAATAGGTTACTGGTACAAATAACATAAAGAAATATAACCAACGTTTATTGGAAAAAGCAACCCCAAAGATTTGGGACCAAAAGCGGTTAGCGGTGACCATTGAATAAGTTTCTTCAACTTGAGTTGGGTTAAAAGCACGGAATGTATTTGCACCATCACCATCTTCAAATAAAGTATTTTCTACGGTAGCACCATGAATAGTGCATAACAGAGCAGCGCATAACAAAGTAGTGCCCAATACACTGGCAACTCCCATCATATGAAATGGGTTCAATGTCCAATTATGAAACCCTTGGAAAAAAAGGATGAATCGAAATATAGCTACTACACCAAAACTAGGTGCAAAGAACCAACCCGACTGACCTAGTGGATAAATCAGGAATATAGAAACAAAAACAACAATTGGACTAGAAAATGCTATTGCATTATAAGGCCGCAATTGAACAGATCGAGCAAGTTCAAATTGACATAACATGAAACCTATTAGTCCGAAAGCACCGTGTATAGTAACAAAAGTCCAAAGACCGCCTAATTGACACCAACGAGCAAAATCTCCTTGTGCTTTAGGCCCTCATAGTAACAATAAGAATGTGCTAAACTATTAGCAGGAGTCGAAACTGAGGCGGTTAAGAAGTTGCAGCCTTCCAAATAGGAACTGGCCAATCCATGAGTATACCATGAAGTTACAAAGGTTGTGCTTGTGAACCAGCCCCTTAAAGCGAAATAGGCACAAGGAAAGAGCAATAGGCTGGACCAACCTACAAAAATGAAACGGTGGTCACGTGTCCTGCCTTTCTCCCCTTCTCGATGTACATTCTTTTCTCATCTCATTCCCCTCGAATGTAAATCAAGGTTTCTAAATTTATTGATGTAAAGAACTTTGTATAATTATTCTCACTGTAAATTTAGAATGATGTTTTTGTAATGTACTTGAAGATGGATCAAGGAAGAGACAATCATACTTGAAGACTCAAGATTTTATTACAGGACCCCTAGGTGACCTACCGATTCCTCTAGGCTCGAGGAAATTAGTTTTAGTTGGGCCATGTACCAACACATTTTAATATTTTGTTTAGAATGCATGCTAAGGTTGAATGTTCTATGACTTGCCAAACAATGTCATTCTAACAAAGATAATAATCTGGTGAGACATTAAATAATAACCCCTCAATTAAAGTATATTAAGTCACGTATGCCTTCCATCACCAGGGTTTTAATCAAACCACTGTTCATCGGAACCTTGTTCGCCAAAGCGAAGGGTACACTTCTACCAGTGGGAGGTTAAAATTCATTAGAGTTTTCCTTAATGGTGATGGGTTGACTTAAAATGACAGTTTTGCTTGTTCACCAAAGCGAACGTTGATAAACACGTCATAGGCATAGTAGAGACGTACACACATTGTGTGTACGTGGTGACATGTTGTGTTCACTCTACTGATACTGAGAATCACATTTGACGACGATGGCTAGGCCATTGGATTGTGTGATTAGCTTGTTGACTTCTTCACATTAGAGGTTGATGGTGGGAGCTATCAACTAGTGTGGAATTAAGTTTGTTAGCCTACCTAATCATCCCATTTTGGCTTGTTCGCCAAAACAAAGGTTTGAAATGGACTAGATGGGATCTCAGTCCACTAAGAAAGCCAACGGGCTTTCCCAAGTTAATAGTGAGGGCTATTGACTTGAGGAAAATAGTGGGAGCATCGTTTAATAAAAGACCATATTAAATAATAATGAACTTTATAATGACTTTTTCTTTTCTACAATTGTAGATTCACCAAAATGAGCATTATGAACCTGCGACCGATAATCAAGAAAGAAAACAGGTTGAATGGATCCAATTTCTCATACTGGTATCGTAATCTTTGGATTATACTCAAGTCATAAAAGAAATTGTATATCCTTGAAAAGCCATACCTGGCTGAGCCTGATCTTGATGCCACTCAGGAAGTAAAGGACACTTATCAAAATTTCCTTGATGATGCTAATGGCGGTCAATGCTTGATGTTAGCATCAATGACACCAGTGCTACAAAAGCAGCATGAGAATATGGACGCTGCTGCCATTATTCTACACCCCAAGGAGCTTTTCGAAGGGAATGCTCGACAAGAGAGGTATAAGGTGTCAAAAGCACTGGTTGGAAGTTGCCTGAGAAGCCCAGGTTGGCCTTCATGTGCTCAAGATGATCGAGCACATAGAGAGGCTTGAGAATTTGGGATCTGAGTTGGATGCAGAATTACAAATGGATTTAGAATTACATATGGATTTAATTCTGCAATCCTTGCCTAACTCTTATGCACCGTTCATAATGAACTTCAATATGAACACAATGGTGAAAACCCTGTCGAAGCTTTTGAACATGTTGAGGACTACAGAGGAGGAATTGAAGAAGTCCAAGCCTGTTTTACTGGTAGTTGCTAGTAAAGGAAAGGGTAACGGCAAGGGTAAGGCCAAGGCCAAACCCAAGCCCAAGCCCAAGCCCAAGCCCAAGCCCAAGCCCAAGCCCAAGCCCAAAGGACAAGGTGCTCTTGGGCCTGAGAGTGGCATAGAGAAGGGCGAGAAAGTAGTCTACTTCTATTGTGGCCAGCCTGGCCACTAGAGGAAACATTACAAGGCTTTCCTCGCAAGCAAGAAAAAGTAGGTATATTTATGATTGAGATTAACATTCCTCCCTCAACATCCTAGATCATTGACACAGGATGTGGTACTCAAATTTGTACTGATGTGTAGGGACTAAGGCAGAGTAGAGTGCCCGCCAAGGGAGAGGTGGACCTACGAGTTAGAAATGGAGCACAAGTGGCTGCATTGGCTGTAGGGACTTACTATTTATCTTTGCCTACGGGCTTATTGTTGGAACTACATAACTATTATTACGTACCTTCTATTTCTAGAAATATTATTTCAGTATCCGCTTTGGATAATATAGGGTATCATTTTGAGATATCTAATGGATTGTTGTCCTTTAGTTTGAATGGTATTATGTATAGAATTGCAAGGTTATATAACGGGTTATATGTTCTTGATTTAAAAAATAAAGATATTCTCAATGTTGAAACCAAGAAAGCTAAATACTGTAACAACTTCTTTCTACTATCATACTCGTAAAATATAGTAATAAAAAGACAAGTATATTTATCAAAATGGTTGGGCCAAAAAAATTTCTTACTTAATAAATACATTCTTTACATAGTACAGCATCATTTGTACAAAAAGACTCTCAAAAACAGTAGACAGTGCAGCCAAGTCTCCCCGCTTGCCGACGTCCATCCGACCACGTCCTCACCTATGTCCTGTAAAACATAGAAAACAGCGGGGTGAGCACAAAGATGCTCAGTAAGTAAATCTTCTACTCTATAATCCCCGGGCATCACTCTTTAATTCTTTTCGTACTCTTGTCACTTTCTCTAATTCAATCTCTCTTGTTCTTTCTCTACTTCTAGTTCTCACTATTCTTTTCTTTCTTTCTATTCTCATCACCCATGGAGAATATCATAACCATGCATGGATGAGACACTAAAGCATAACAATGCATTTTCTTTCCATTCTTTTCTTTCTATTCTTCTCTTATTCTTTTTCTTTCTTATTCTTTGCCGATTGGTCTTGGTCGATGCATGGATTCGGAACCCTTGACCATATGAGTGTACTCTCTCTCGTGTATAGATCTCATCCGCATGTATTCTCACGGCTATACAAATTCTTTTTCTCATTCTCATTCCACTCTCTCATGGCGGAGACCACTCTCTCACAGCGGTTTACATGCGAGAAATTTCTACACTCATGGGCTCCCCATGGCGCAACCTATTCTCTTTTCTCTTCTGTAGCACTTATTATTCATTTTATTCTCTAGTGCTAATTCTTTCTTTCTCTTTATTCTAAGAGAATTAGTTCTTTTCTTTATCTTTATTCTTAGAATGTTTCTTTCTCATTACTCATATTTCTTTCTTTAATGATTACACATATAAACATATGCATATGGATGGCTCATGCCTAGAATCTTTCTTATATGCACTCATGAAATGCAAATATGCTATGTTGCATAAAGTAAGGTTCTCTACTTCTACTCATGCTTCTCTTAGGCATTTCATCAAACAATATGTGTGCATACATAAACCCTACTCTCACTATAGTTCTACTTTTTTCTTAACCATCCAAAATTGGAGTTCAACCCCTTCACATTATCACACATCTTGCAAAGAAAACACACTTCAAATATTCCTCTCAAATTCTTCTAATTCTATCCATACTTCTACCAAAATTTATCAACACATTCCACCCTTCTCATGGTGGAAATTTCTCCATAAATCAACATTAAACTCATTCATAAATTCATCAACTCATTTCAAACATAAAAATCCAAGCATTAATCATATATAAAGCTCTACACATCATTCAATCATGCAAATCACAACTTAGGTGGATTTACTTACCTTAGGCTCAAGTAGAATCCACTTAAGCTCTCTACCCTTGATGGCTTGATACTTTCTCTTAAACCTTAAACACAAATTCAATAAGGATCCTATTATTTCACCAATAAAATTCACATCTAGAGTAAGGATTCTTACCTTTAAGTGCTTAGGATCAACTTGAATCAATTTCTAGTCAAAAGCTCTTCAAAGATCCTTGGAAAATTGAATGAAAGTTTGAGAGAATTGAAGGATGAAAGAGGCGGTGGAGAAGAATGAATGAAAGGGTTTCTAAAGCTAAACCCTTAATATCTCATATTTTCTCCACTATTTCCCAATATACCCTTACTCCTTCTTAGGAATTCCACCTATGCCCTTTAATTCTTTGCAAAAACATCCCCATTCAAACTATTCTCCATGCAATTTCCTTGTATTTCACTCCCCACTTTTCCTGCTAATTAGGGGTAGAATGGTCATTGAGTCCCAAAAGGAAGAATTCTCTAAAAACTCAAGGGAAATTTCAGTTGAGTCTTCGCTGTGGCGAAGCTATTTCTTCGCCCCAACGAAAACTCACAGCAGCTACACGGGGGTTGTAGCACTTCATCGCCGCGGCGAAGCTTCTTTTCGCCCCGGCGAAGACTGGAACATCAAGGTTTCGCCAAGTCTTACAGTTTGCAGGGCAACCACTCAACCAAACCAATATACCCTTTCAACCAAGGGCTAACCAAATAATATTAACAACATACAAACTCAAATGAGGATAAATCAATAAACATTCAAGACATTCATCAAATCTTAACTACGTACCTCAACTGGGGCGTTACAATACAGTGATCAAAACCAGACATATATCTAGCACTATAGATTGGGTCATGTTAATAAAACCAGCATTGCAAAACTTCAAAGGGATAGAGTTTTGGACCCTTTTGACTTTCAGTCATTTGAAGTATGCGAGTCATGCCTATTAAGTAAGATGACCAAGTCGCCTTCTACAGGACAAGGTGAAAGGGCTACTGAACTGTTAGGCATTATCCATAGTGATGTATGTGGTCCACTAATAGTTGAAGCCAGAGGTGGATATTCATACTTCATCACATTTACTAATAATTTCAATAGATATGGTTATGTCTATCTTATGAGACATAAATCTGAAGCCTTTGATAAGTTCAAGGAATTTAGGAATAAAGTGCAAAATGTGTTGGGCGAATGTATTAAAGCTCTTATGTCGGATCGAGGAGGTGAATACTTAAGCTCGGGGTTTTCTAAATACCTGAAAGAATGTAAGATAGTATCACAACTCACCCTTCGAATACATCCCAGCACAATGGAGTGTCTGAAAGGAGGAATAGGACCTTACTTGACATGGTTAGGTCCTTGATGAGTTTTAGTGATCCACCTGCATCATTCTGGGGTTATGCCCTAGAAACTGTGACTCGTGTTTTGACCCATGTGCCATCAAAGTCTGTAGATAAGACTCCATATGAACTAAGGAGTGGGCGAAAGCCCAACTTGTCTTATCTAAGGATTTGGGGTTGTGAAGCTTATGTTAAGAAATTGACTTCGAACAAACTGGGCCCAAAATCCTATAAATATATATTTGTGGGGTATCCAAAGGAGACCAAAGGATACTATTTCTACCACCCAGAAGAGCATAAAATTTTTGTTGCTCATTCTAGTGTCTTCCTAGAATAGGAATTGTTTCTAAGAAATACTAGTAAGAGAAAAGTAGAACTCGATTAAGTTCTAGAACCACAAATTATACTAGACGAATGACAGGTATATGTGCCACAGGAAGTGGTTGAACATTATGAGGAGGTTGCACCACAACTTGTGGATCAAAGTGAACCGCCTCAGTTAGCACAGAAGCTACGTAGATTTGGGTGAGTATGCCATGAGCTTGAGAGATACGGTTATCTTGTGACTCAACATGGTGACGTACTAGTCTACTAAGACGATGAACCCAGAACCTACGAAAACGCTAGATCAGATCTAGATTCTATTAAATGGCTTGAAGCGATAAAATCTGAGATGGACTCCATGTGCCAGAACCAAGTATGGTCTATGGTGGAACCACCTAAAGGGGTAAAATCCATAGGGTGTAAATAGGTCTTCAAGAAGAAGACTAACATGGATGCCAAGGTGCATACTTATAAGGCACGACTGGTTACCAAAGGTTTCAAACAAATTCATGGTATTGACTATGAAGAAATCTTTTTGCTGGTTACCATGATTAAATCCATCCGGATTATGCTTGCGATTGTTGCATATCATGATTATGAGATTTGGCAAATGGATGTCAAAACAGCTTTCCTGAATGAAAACCTTGAAGAGGATGTGTATATGACACAACTCGGTGGCTTCATTCTTGATAGACAAACTGATAGGGTATGCGAGTTTCAAAGATCCATTTATGGACTCAAGCAAGCTAGAACATTCGCTTTGATAAAGCCGTAAAAGAATTTGGTTTTATCAAGAACAAAGATGAGCCCTGTGTTTACAAGAAAGTGAGTGGGAGCGCAGTGGCATTCCTAGTGTTGTATGTCGATGACATACTTCTGATTGGGAATGATATACTGAGCTTGCAATCGGTAAAGACTTGGTTATCCAAGTGCTTCTCCATGAAGGACTTAAGGGAAACAGCCTACATCCTTGGAATAAAGATCTGTCATGATAGATCACATAGGTTGCTTGGCCTAAATCAGAGTGCATATATTGACAAAGTACTGAAAAGATTCAGTATGGAAGAATCCAAGAAGGGATTTCTTCCGATGTCACATGGTGTTTATCTCTCCAAGGATATGTGTCCTGGAACACAAGATGAGAGACATAGGATGAAGAGGATCCCATATGCATCAATAATTGGATCCATCATGTATGTCATGCTATGTACTCGGATTGATGTCTCATGTGCTTTGGGCACTTGTAGTTGATATCAATCGGATCTAGGAGCGTCATTGGATGGTTGTCAAGAACATTCTTAAGTACCTAAAGAGGACTAAGGATATGTTCTTGGTTTATCGAGGGGAAGATGAGCTCACTGTAAGAGGATACAGTGATGCTAGTTTCCAAACAGACAAAGATGATTATCGATTGCAATCAAGGTTTGTATTTTGTCTCAATGAGGGTGTAATGAGCTGGAAGAGCTCCAAGCAAAGGACTATAGCAGAATCTACAATGGAGGCTGAGTATATTGCATTATCAAATGCGGCCAAGGAGGCAGACTAGATTAAGAAGTTCGTCAATAAGCTTGGTATGGTTCCCACGATTATTGATCCAATAGACATCTATTGTGACAACAATGGAGCAATCGCTCAAGCCAGGGAACCACGGTCGCATCAAAAGTCTAGACACATACTTAGACAATTTCATCTCATCAGAGAAATAGTTGAGAAGAAAGATGTGCAGATCAGTAAAGTGCATACTGGCGACAATCTCACAGATCCACGGACAAAGCCTTTGTCACAGCAGAAGCATGAAAGGCACTTAAGATCATTTGGTATTAAATACATGAATGATTGACTGTAGTGCAAGTGGGAGATTGTTAGAGTGGGTGCTCTAGAGCCAATCAATTATTGTAGAATTGACTCTTTGTAATAATGTTCATTGATCAATAAAAAGGCATTTTATTCTATATCGCGTAAATCATTATTGTATGTATTGATAGATGTCCTTAGAATGGTAGAACCATGACGAGGGTATCAAGTGTTTCAAATCTTAATAGTGAGAACCCTATGAGCACATATGGTGGCCATTCTAGAAACGTCTGTAGCCCCAGTATTATTCTAAAGTAAGGCACAGATAATAAGATAAGGCTATCATAGTGTTGAACGACTCCATCGAAAGGCAGTGATTGATCTCACTTGTCAAGGTTGTTTGGTAACAATCTGGTGCAACACATGGGTGCTTGCTGTAGGCAAGTTCACTAGAATGACTCACCAGAGGATTCCATATGGATGGTAACCCCAGTTTCTGTAACAACTCCATTCTTATAAAAACATGCTTAGTAAATATACACGTAACCATAATATAAAAAGTTGGGCCCAAAATTTTTCTTTCATTAAACATATGCATTCTTTATACAAATATATACAAGGTTTGTGACATATGCAAAACTATCAAAAAGGGTAGACAGTGTAGCCATTTCTCTTCGTGTGCCGATGTCTATCCGACTGTGTCCTCATCTAGAACCTGCAAAAACATAGGGAACAACTGGATGAGCACAAACAAGGCTCAGTAAGTAAACCCCTGAACTCAAATATCTCCGTAACTCTTTCTTTATTCACTATTTAATTACTCTTCCTCATAGCTCCTCTATACTAACTTTCTTTCTAGTAAGTCACGGCCGCATCTGACCGGAGGCACGGCTGGGACTCGCTCCCACTCCCGGTGACTTCTACTCATTCTAGCCGATCGGACTTGGTTATGCATGGATTCGGAACCTTTGGCCATGTGAGTGCATAGAATCTCTTGGGTAAACTCGGGTATAGCCCTCATCCGCATGTACACTACGGGCTACACCACTTCTCTTTCTGATACTCTGGCCGCCTTATTGATGCGGCGTACATGCGGGAATAGTCTACCCGTACTCACAGGTTCCCCATCGCACAACTTACTCTCTTCTCTTATTAAGCACTATTTTAGCTTTACTCTATAGTGCTCATTCTCTCTTTCTTTCTACTCTTAGAGTAGTCTAAACTCACAAGTCTCTACTCTTTCTTTACTCTCTTTTCTAATGCATAAGTAAAGCATAATTAATGCACATCAATGACTCATACTCATTAATGAATTTATGAAAAGTAACTATGACATGGAGCAACAATTAAGGCTTTCTACCCTCACTTATGATTCTCTTGAGCATTTCATCATACAACTCATGTGCATAAATAACTCTACTCTAACTCTAACTTTTCTGTTTTCTTTAATCAATCAAATGGGAGAAAACTCCCTCATAAACCCTAAATTCCCTATCAAAAGAGAAACACTTCTATAATCTTGCTCAAAACCTCCTCCAACTCCAATCAAACTCAACCCAACATCAAGCAATTACCACACTTCTCATAACTCATAACTCAAACATAATTACTACTCTCATTCAACAATTAAAAGAAAGCACATATGTATTTCAATATACTCAAAAGAGTTCTTAGATCTCAACTTAGGTTGAGTTTACTTACCTTATTAGAAATTAGCTTCTTTAACACTTCTCCTTTCCTTTGGAAGCTTGCTTTTCCTCTACAACTTAACCAACAATCACAGCATGAGATTCTAATCAAAACATAAGAAAACTCTCATCTAAAGTACAAATCCTTACCTTAGGAAGCTTTAGGTTAAAACCCTACTAAAAGTTTCTCAAAAAGGCTCTTGGAAATCCTTGAAAGATTGAAGGAAATTTGAGAGAGTTTAGAAGAATGAAGGAGGCGGTGGAATGGGAAATGAAGAGCTTTCAAAGACTAAACCTTTTTAATATCTCTTAATAACTCATTCTTCCCATCTTGCCCTTGCTCTTTTATGGAAATTCTATCCATATCCTTTGATTCCTTACCAACACACCCCCATACCAACATATTCTCCTTGAAATTTCCTTACAATTTACTCCCCACTTTTCCTGCTAATTAGGGGTAGAATGGTCAAATTGCCCTTAGTGAAGAGAATATCTAAAACTTCGTAAACATTTTGGTCGGACCGTCGCCACGGCGAGGAAACTTCTGTCGCCGCAGCGAAACTGTCCAGAAAGCTTCCCGTGGTTTCAACACCTCTTCGCCGTGGCGAAGATTCTTCTTCGCGCCGACGAAGCTTGGCACACTACACTTCTTCTATTTCTAAACAATTTCAGGGCAATTATTCAACACAACACTCATACTAATGTCACTCAAACAATATTACCAAGATACCATCTCAATTAAGAGCAAACGAAAGAGCAATAACTACGTACCTCAAGTAGGGCGTTACAGTTTCTATGGAACAAATCCTCTAACGAATGGTGGTGCATGTGATCCTTAGACTTGAGACACTAGAATGCATTGTGCACTGATTGGTGTAGTTTGACACTAGCCCAACGCAGCTCTATTCAGAGCTATCAATACGGTAGTGATTGGCTACATCAAGGAGTGTATCAAGACTATGGTGGATCGATAGAGGATTCATCACTCCCAGGTACTAGGGAAGTTATCTCATGACGCAATTCAGTAAATGGAAATGGAATTAAAACTATGGCCACAGTGGGATTGAGTTGTTGCTCTATCCAGTTTATTATTCCGGTCGTTGGTCTAGTAACTGAATACATACTTATCGAGAGTAATTGAGGTTGACACTATTTATGTGTCTCGGTCTCAATGAGATAACAGATGATGAAAGGATTAGATTGTACGATAACCATATCATTGACAGGTAGTTGCTTCGTTGAATCTGAATCTGAATCTATCGGATGGCCATGATGCCTTGCTAAGAGCCAATCTTGGTCTGTGTGTAGTGAGACTATTAATTGGTGTTAATCGCGATATTACACACTACCAGTATGATAAGGAGCCTATGGGTCACACACATAGAAAATAATTTAAGAACCAGTTTATAAGAAGGGCGTTTTCGTCTTTTTAGGTGAAAGGGTATTTTGGTAATCTCACAGTGCAATTAAATTTGTTGAGATTGTAGCCTTTATTTAATTTGACATTAAATAAATAAATAAGAGAGATTATATTTAAATATATGTTCTGTAACGCCCCACTTGAGGTACGTAGTTATTGTTTCCTCTTTCGCTCTTATTTGCGTTGGTTTTTGGTAATATTGTTTGACTGAGTGTTGTGTTGAATGCTTGCCCTGAAATTGGTTGAAAATAGAAGAAGTTTAGTGTACCAAGCTTCGTCGCGGTGAAGATGTGTTGAAACCACGGGAAACTCTCTGGACAGTTTCGCCGTGGCTACGTTTCTTCGCCGCGGCGACAGGCCGTTTAAAATGTTGATTAAATTTTAGATTTTTTCTTCCCTAAGGGCAATTTGACCATTCTACCCCTAATTAGCAGGAAAAGTGGGGAGTTAATTGTAAGGATTTTTCATGGAAAATATGTTGATATGGGGGTGAGTTTGTAATGAATCAAAGGATATAGATGGAATTCCCAAAGAAGAGTAAGGGCAAAATGGGAATGCTTTGGTATAAATTTCATTAAAAAGGAATTAGAATTAGCAAACCCCTCATTCTTCTTCTCCAAAAACGCAACTCTCTATCTTTTCTCCTCTCAACTTCTCTTTTCTTTTGATCAAGGAATTTCAAGGGGTTTTTGAAGTGATTTGGGGTAGAAAAGCAACCTAAGGCTTCCTAAGGTAAGGATTCCTACTTAAGTTGTGTGATTTGTGAGTTTTAGGTTATATTGAAGTTTGAGAGTTTTTATTCTTTTGGTTAAGAGTAGAGAAAAAGGTCAAGCAAACCAAGTGAAAGGAAGAGTTGGTGAAGTCTCTCCATAACAAGGTAAGAAAAACCCAACCCAAGTTGAGATTTATGAATTTTCTTGATTAGGGTTTTGATAGAAATGATGTATGCATGTGATGTACATGTAATATGCCATGTATGGAGGTTTAAATAGAGATTTCTATGCCTTAAGAATGCTTACATCTTGCAATTATGAGAAATGAGTTGTTGGGTTGGAAAGGTAGTTTGAGATGAAATTGAAGGGGTGTTATGGATCCCTTTTTAGAAGTGTTTTGTTTGACAGGTTTTATGGCTTTGTGAAGGGGTTTTTTCCCCATTTTGGATGGTTAGAAAAAGTGTTAGAATCATTGCTATAATAGAGTTTTATAGTGCACATGAGTTGTTTGATGAAATGCCTAATAGAGGTTTGAGTGTGAGTAATAAACCTTAATTCTTGCAACATTGCATGTTGGCATCTCATAAGTGCATTGGTGAAGTTGAACCATCCATAGGCACTAGTTGTACATGGAAAAGTGACCTAAGAAAGTGTAGGAAAATTGTATATGCAATTACTCTATGAGTAGAGAGCTTGGTGAATACAACTACTCTAAGGGTAGAGAGAATTGAAAAATGCTACAATAGAGTGAATTAGAAGAGTAGTATAGTTGGGATGATGCTTTGTGATCATCACCCGATCGGGTTGATGCTTTGTGATCACCACCCGAATAGCCCTTAGAGATGGATCGACGCTTTGTGATCGTCACCCGATGAGTAGTAGAAATTGGTAGATGCTTTGTGACCACTACCCGGTTAGTAATAGATAAGTAGGTTGATGCTTTGTGATCATCATCCGACATTTAGTAGAAGTGGGTTGATGCTTTGTGACCATCACCCGATAGTGACTAGAGACGGGTAGATGCTTGGTGATCGTTACCTAAAATTTATGAGGAACGGGTAGGTGCTAGGTGATCTCCACCCAATAGTTAGGAAAAAAAACCGAGTTGGTGCTTTGTGATCCTCACTCGGTAGTCACTAAGAACGGGTTGGTACTGTGTGAATTCCACCCGATAGCCATAGAGAGTGAGATGGTGCTATGTGAACGCCATCCGGCCATACCTCCGGTAAGATGAGGCCATGATGTTATTAGAAACAGAAATAGAATCAGAAATAGTATAAGGAAAGAATTAAGAGTTTTACATACGGGGACAGACAGATAGAGGGTTTTACTTACTGAGCATTATTTTGTGCTCACCCCATTATTTTCCTTTGTGGATGCAGGATCTAGGTGATGATGCAGTCGGAGGGGCGTCGGCAAGCGAAGAGAAATAGCTACACTGTTTCCCCTATTTTGTCTTTTAAAACGAATTTTTGTAAACAGTACTCTTTGTGTATAAAAGGCATATGATTTATAATGAAAAGAAAATTTTGGGGCTCAATTTTATATTGTAATTATGCATGCATTGTACTCGTTTTCAGTAGTTGTTACATGTTCACATATATTTAAATGAATTATTGTTATTGTTAAATGTTAATATATATATATATATATATATATATATATATATATATATATATATATATATATATATATATATATATATATATATATATATATATATATATATTGTTAGAGTAGATGCCCTAGAGCCAATCAATTATTGTAGAATTGACTCTTTGTAATAATGTTCATTAATCAATAATAAAAGGCATTTTATTCTATATCGCGTAAATCATTATTATTGCAATATGTATTGATATATGTCCTTAGAATGGTAGAACCGTGACGAGGGTATCAAGTGTTTCAAATCTTGATAGTGAGAACCCTATGAGCACATATGGTGGCCATTCTAGAAACGTCCGTAGCCCCGTATTATTCTGAAGTAAGGGCACAGATAATACGGTAAGGCTATCATAGTGTTGAACGACCCTGTCGAAAGGCAGTGACTGATCTCACTTGTCAAGGTTGTTTGGTGACAACCTGGTGCAACACATGGGTGCTTGTTGTAGGCGGATATACCGCAGCAAGTTCACTGGACTGACCCACCAGAGGATTCGATATGGATGGTAACCCCAGTGTCTATGGAACAAATCCTCTAATGAATGGTGGTGCATGTGATCCTTAGACTTGAGATCACCGGAGCGCCTTGTACATCGATTGGTACAATTTGACACTAGCCTAACGCAGTTCTATTCAGAGCTGTCAGTACGGTGGTGATTGGCTGTATTAAGGAGTGTATCAAGACTATGGTGGATTGACAGAGGATTCATCACTCCCGGGTACGGGAGAAGTTATCTCACGGCGCAATTCAATATATGGCAAGGACACTAAAACTGTGGCCGCAGTGGGATTGAGTTGTTGCTCTATCCAGATTATAATACGGGTCATTGGTCAAGAAATTGAATATATAATATCGAGAGTAACCGAAGGTTGACACTATTTCTATGCCTTCGTCTCGTCGAGATAACGTATGATGAAAGGATCGTATTGTATGGTAACCATATCGTTGACAGGTAGCTACTTTGCTGAATCCGAATCTATCGGGTGGCCATGATGCCTTGCTAGAGGCCAATCTTGGTCTATGTATTAGTGAGACGATTAATTGGTGTTAATCGCGATACTATACACTATCGGTATGATGAGGAGCCTATGGGTCACACACATAGAAGATAATTTAAGAGCCAAGAAGAAAGAAGGGCGTTTTCATCTTTTTGGGTGAAGGGGTATTTTGGTAATTTCACAGTGCAATTAAATTTGCTGAGGTCGTAGCCTTTTATTTAATTTGTTAAAATTAAATAAGTGAAATTACGGTTGAATGTGTGTTCGCACATATTCAAATAAATTATCATTATTGTTAAATGTTAATATATATATTAAATATATATTAATTGATTTTTAATTGAAATAATGATGAAATAAATAAAATATCCAATTTGGGAGTGTTTGGCAACATGGGGTGTTTGGGTTGGAGCCCAAGCCCATTCCATGTGGGAATAGGGCAACTTGGTTTGCCTATAAAAAGAATAGTGTTTGTGTGTTTTATTAATGAATTGATTTTGCCTTTTGAAAAAGAAAAAGAAACCACAGCAGCCCCTTATACACTCTCCCACGCCACTTTCACTGTTTGATTGAAAATCAAACTTTTCTTTTGTTCTTCTTGATTTCTTAAGGCCAATAAGGATCTAGCAAATCCCTCCTTGGTACTTGGTGGTTGTCTTCGTGTGGACTTCTTGGTTCGATCCTATACTTGGATCGGTAGCAAACACGTTCAGAGACAACATTGGTGGAGCCTCCAAACGTGGGTATGAATCTAAACCTTTGGATTTATTTTTCTGCAGATTCTTATAAAAATATAAACTGTAATTTTCTATGCCCTGATTTTGGGTTCTAAGGAACGATCCATGGTTGTAAATTTTTGTTTTCCGCTGCGCAACCGGGTCGTTTCCTAACATATATGTATATATAATGGTAATTAAAATTAAAATTAAAATATCTAAATGGGGCTGTTTGGACATAAGGGTTGTTTGAGTTGGTGCCCAAGCCTATTCCATGATGGAATACGGCATTGTGTGCACTATATAAGTACAACACTTTGTGAATTAAATAAACAATTCATTCATTCACATTTAATTAAAACTCCAGCCAGTTTACATTTGGGTTGAATCAAATATCACTTGATTCTTGTTTTTGGTTCTTAAGGCTAAAGAGGATCTAGCAAATCTCTCGTTAGTTCCTTGGGGTTATCTTCGTGTGGACTACCGTTGGTTCGATCATACTCTTGGATCGGTACCGAAACCCATTTAGAAAAAAGTTGGAGGAGCCTCCAAACGTGCGTATGATTTCTTAACTCTAAACTGATTTTCTGCAGATTTTGATTTAATGTATAAACTGAAAATTTGTGCCCTGATCTTGGTTCTAAGGAACGATCTGTGTTATAAATAATTTTCGTTTTCCGCTGCCATGACTTGATCGTTTCCTAACATTCCTCTTTTCAGATACACCGTTACGTTGGGGTGTACACGGAGATGCGAGTTTTAATACTATCCCACATTCCTTCAGGTATGTTTAACTCAACTTGCCTTGGTTGGCATAGTTGTCATTTTGAGATTATCCTCATTGTCTATCTTAAAAACATATTATTATTAAACAATTCCACAAATAATATTATTTACATCAAGGACAACAATCCATTAGTAAAGTAATATTCTCGTTTTCTCCTATGTGGACACAGAAATATAATTTCTAGAAACTGAAGAAATATTATCATAATCCACAAGTTCCAAGAAACAACCCCGTAGGCAAAATCAGATGATAAGATCCTACAGCAAATGCAGCACCACGTGGTTCATTTCCAACTGGTAGGTCCACCTCTCCCTTGATGAGCAATCTACTCTGTCATAGTCCTTGCATATCAATCAAATGTGAGTACCACATCTTGTGTCAATTGTTAGGAAACGACCCGGTTGCGCAGCGGAAAACAAAAAAATTTTACAACCACGATCGTTCCTTAGAACCCAAAATCAAGGCATAGATTTTACAGTTTATGCATAATAAGAATCTGCAGAAAATATATAAATCCAAAGGTTTAGATTCATACCCACGTTTGGAGGCTCCACCAATGTTGTCCCTGAATGTGTTTGCTACCGATCCAAGTGTAGGATCGAACCGTAGAGGTCCACACGAAGACAACCACCAAGAACCAAGGAGGGATTTGCTAGATCCTCCTTGGCCTTAAGAAATCAAGAAGAAAAACAAAAATGTTTGAATTTCAATCAAACAGAGAAAGTGGCGTGGGAGTGTTTCAATAGGCTGCTGTGTGTGTTTTTATCAAAAGGCAAAAATGAATTAATTAATTAAATCACACAAACACTATTCCTTTTATAGGCAAACCAAGTTGCCCTATTCCCACATGGAATGGGCTTGGGCTCCAACCCAAACACCCCATGTTGCCAAACACTCCCAATTTGATATTTTAATTTAATTCATCATTATCTTAATTAAAATCAATTAATATTTAATTAACATTTAACAATAATGATGATTTAATTAAATATGTGCGAACACACATTTAACCGTAATTTCACTTATTTAATTTTTTAACAAATTAAATAAAAGGCTACGACCTCAGCAAATTTAATTGCACTGTGAAATTACCAAAATACCCTTTCGCCTAAAAAGACGAAAACGCCCTTCTTTCTTCTTGGCTCTTAAATTATCTTCTATGTGTGTGACCCATAGGCTCCTCATCATACCGGCAGTGTACAGTATTGCGATTAACACCAATTAATCGTCTCACTAATACACAGACCAAGATTGGCCCCTAGCAAGGCATCATGGCCACCCGATAGATTCGGATTCAGCAAAGTAGCTACCTGTCAACGATATGGTTACCGTACAATACGATCCTTTCATCATACGTTATCTCGACGAGACGAAGGCATAGAAATAGTGTCAACCTTCGGTTACTCTCGATATTATATATTTAGTTTCTGGACCAATGACCCGTATTATAATCTGGATAGAGCAACAACTCAATCCCACTGTGGCCACAGTTTTAGTGTCATTGCCATATACTGAATTGCGCCGTGAGATAACTTCTCCCGCACCCGGGAGTGATGAATCCTTTATCAATCCACCATAGTCTTGATACACTCCTTGATATAGCCAATCACCACCGATCGACAGCTCACGAATAGAATCGCGTTAGGCTAGTGTCAAATCGTACCAATCGGTGCACAAGGCACTCCGGTGATCTCAAGTCTAAGGATCACATGCACCACCATTCGTTAGAGGATTTGTTCCATAGACACGGGGTTACCATCCATATGGAATCCTCTCGGTGGGTCACCCTCCTTGAACTTGTTGTGGTATATCCGCCTACAACAAGCACCCATGTGTTGCACCAGGTTGTCACCGAACAACCTTGACAAGTGAGATCAGCCACGCCTTTCGACAGGGTCGTTCAACACTATGATAGCCTTACCGTATTATCTGTGCCCTTACTTCAGAATAATACTGGGGCTACGGACGTTTCTAGAATGGCCACCATATGTGCTCATAGGGTTCTCACTATCAAGATTTGAAACACTTGATACCCTCGTCACGGTTCTACCATTCTAAGGACATATATCAATACATATTGCAATAATAATGATTTACGCGATATAGAATAAAATGCCTTTTATTATTGATTAATGAACATTATTACAAAGAGTCAATTCTACAATAATTGATTGGCTCTAGGGCATCTACTCTAACAATCTCCCACTTGCACTATAGCCAATCATTCATGTATTTAATACCAAATGATTTCAAGTCCCTTTCATGCTTCGCTGCGCAGAGGCTTTGTTAGTGGATCTGCAAGATTGTCGCGCATGCACTTTACTAATCGCACGTCTTTCCTCTCAACTATCTCTCGATGAGATGGAATCGTCTGAGTATGTGTCTGGACTTCTGATGAGACCGTGGTTCCCTAGCTTGAGCAATTGCTCCATTGTTGTCACAATAGATGTCTATAGGATCAACAATCGTAGGAACCACACCAAGTTCAATGATGAACTTCTTAATCCAGACTGCCTCCTTGGCCGCATCTGACAATGCAATATACTCAGCCTCCATTGTAGAGTCCGCTACAGTGCTTTGCTTGGAGCTCTTCCAGCTCACTGCACCGCCATTGAGACAAAATACAAACCCTGATTGCGATCGATAATCGCCTTTGTCCGTTTGGAAACTAGCATCACTGTATCCTCTTACAGTGAGCTCATCTTCCCCTCCATAAACCAAGAACATATCCTTAGTCCTCTTCAAGTACTTAAGAATGTTCTTGACAGCCATCCAAAGGACGCACCTGGATCCGATTGATATCTACTACAAGTGCTCAAAGCACATGAGACATCAATCCGAGTACATAGCATGGCATACATGATGGATCCAATTGCGATGCATATGGGATCCTTCTTTCATCCTATCTCTCTCATCTTGTGTTTTAGGACACAATTCCTTAGAGAGATAAACACCATGTGACATCGGAAGAAATCCTTTCTTGGATTCTTCCATACTGAATCGTTTCAATACTTTGTCAATATATGCACTCTGACTTAGGCCAAGCAACCTACGCGATCTATCACGATAGATCTTTATACCAAGGATATAGGCTGCTTCCCCTAAGTCTTTCATGGAGAAGCACTTGGATAACCAAGTCTTTACCGACTGCAAGTTCGGTATATCATTCCCGATCAAGTATGTCATCGACATACAACACTAGGAATGCTACTGCGCTCCCACTCACTTTCTTGTAAACACAGGGCTCATCTTCGTTTTTGATAAAACCGAATTCTTTTACGGCCTCATCAAAACGAATGTTCCAACTCCTTGAAGCTTGCTTGAGTCCATAAATGGATCTCTGCAACTTGCATACCTTATTAGCTTGACTATCAAGAACGAAACCATCAGGTTGTGTCATATACACATCCTCCTCAAGGTTTCCGTCAGAAAGCGCTTTGACATCCATTTTCCAAATCTCATAGTCATGATATGCAGCAATTGCAAGCATAATCCGGATGGATTTAATCATGGCAACCGGCGAAAAGGTTTCTTCATAGTCAATGCCATGAATTTGTTTGAAACCTTTGGCAACCACCGTGCTTTATAAGTATGCACGTTGCCATCCATGTCGGCCTTCTTCTTGAAGACCCATTTACACCCTATAGGTTTTACCCCTTCAGGTGGTTCCACCGAGACCACACTTGGTTCTGGTACATGGAGTCCATCTCAGATTTCATGGCTTCAAGCCATTTAATGGAATCTGGATCCGATATAGCGTCTTCGTAGGTTCGGGTTCATCGTCCTTGATAGACTAGTATGTCACCATGTTGAGTCACGAGATAACCGTATCTCTCGGGCTCATGGCGTACTCTCCCGATCTACGTAGCTTCCTGTGCTACCTGAGGTGGTTCACTTTGATCCACAATTTGTGGAGTAACCTCCTCATGATGCTCAACCACTCCTTGTGGCACATCATCCCGTCCTTCGTCTAGTATATCTTGTGGTTCTAGAACTTCATCGAGTTCTACTTTTCTCCCACTAGTACTTCTTAGAAAATGTTCCTTTTCTAGGAAGACACCAGATCGAGCAACAAAAATTTTGCGCTTCTTCGGGTGGTAGAAATAGTATCCTTTGGTCTCCTTTGGATACCCCACAAATATACATTTACAGGATTTTGGGCCCAACTTGTTCGAAGTTAATTTCTTAACATAAGCTTCGCAACCCCAAATCCTTAGATAAGACAAGTTGGGCTTTCGCCCACTCCATAGCTCATATGGAGTCTTATCTACAGACTTTGACGGCACACGGTTTAAAAACGTGAGTCGCAGCCTCTAGGGCATAACCCCGAACGATGCAGGTAAATCACTAAAACTCATCATGGACCTAACCATGTCAAGTAAGGTCCTATTCCTCCTTTCTGACACTCCATTGTGTTGGGGTGTATAAGGAGGGGTGAGTTGTGATACTATCCCACATTCCTTCAGGTACTCAGAAAACCCCGAGCTTAAGTATTCACCTCCTCGATCCGACCGAAGAGCTTTAATACTTTTGCCCAACATATTCTGTACTTCATTCCTGAATTCCTTGAATTTATCAAAGGCTTCAGATTTATGTCTCATAAGGTAGACATAACCATATCTACTGAAATCATCAGTAAATGTGATGAAGTATGAATATCCACCTCTGGCTTCAACTGTTAGTGGACCACATACATCACTATGGATGATGCCTAACAGTTCAGTAGCCCTTTCACATTGTCCTGTGAAAGGAGACTTGGTCATCTTGCCTAAAAGGCATGACTCGCATACCTCAAACGACTGGAAGTCAAAAGGGGCCAAAACTCCATCCCTTTGAAGTTTTGCAATGCGAGTCTTATTAACATGACACAATCTACAATGCCAGAGATATGTTTGGTTTTGATCGCTATGCTTAGCTTTCTTGGTTTCTATATTGAGAATATCTTTATTGTTTAAATCAAGAACATATAATCCATTATATAACCTTGCAATTCCAAATAGAATACCATTCAAACTAAAGGACAACAATCCATTAGATATCTCAAAATGATACCCCATATTATCCAAAACGGATACTGAAATAATATTTCTAGAAATAGAAGGTACGTGATAACAGTTATGTAGTTCCAACAATAAGCCCGTAGGCAAAGATAAACAATAAGTCCCTACAGCTAATGCAGCCACATGTGCTCCATTTCCAACTCGTAGGTCCACCTCTCCCTTGGCGAGCACTCTACTCTGCCTTAGTCCCTGCACATCAGTACAAATGTGAGTACCACATCCCGTGTCCATGACCCAAGATGTTGAGGGAGAAGTTAATCTCAATCATGAAAGTACCTGAAGTCGTAGCCTCTGACTTCTTCTTGCTTGCGAGGAAAGCCTTGCAGTGTTTCCTCCAGTGGCCAGGCTTGCCACAAAAGAAGCAGACTACCTTGCCCTTTCCTATGCCACTCAGCCCAAGAGCAACCTGTCCTTTGGGCTTGGGCTTGGGTTTGGCCTTGGCCTTACCCTTCTTGCCGTTACCCTTTGCTTTACTGGGCAGCAACCAAGAAACAGCTTGGACTTTTTCAAGTCCCGCTCTGCGATCCTCGGCATGTTCAAGTTCGACGTGGGTTTTCTCCATCGTGTTCATATTGAAATTCATTATGAACGGAGCATATGAGTCAGGCAAGGATTGCAGAATTAAATCCATTTGTAATTCTGCATCCAAGCCACATCCCAAAGTCTCAAGCCTCTCAATGTGCTCGATCATCTTGAGCACATGAGGACCAACTTGGGCACCCTCAGTCAGACGACTCCCAAACAAGTGCTTTCGACACCTTGTACCTCTCATGTCGAGCATTTGTTTCATAAAGCTCCTTGAGGTGTAGAATTATGGAAGAAGCATCCATATTCTCATGTTGCTTTTGCAAAGATAGGTGTCATCGATGCTAACATCAAGCATTGTACGCTATCGCATCATCAAGGAACTTTTGATAAGTTTCCTTAACTTCCCCGAGTGGCATCAGGATCAGGCTCAGCCATGTATGGCTTTTCAAGGATATACAATTTCTTTTCTGACTTAAGTATAATCCGAAGATTACGATACCAGTCTGAGAAATTGGATCCATCCAACCTGTTTTCTTTTTCGATTATCGGTCCGCAGTTCATAATGCTCATTTTGGTGAATCTACAATTGCGTAAAAGATAAAGTTATTATAAAGTTCATTGTTATTTAATAAGGTCTTTTATTAAACGATGCTCCCACTATTTTACTCAAGCCAATAGCCCTCACTATTAACTCGGGAAAGCCCGTTGGCTTTCCTAGTGGACCGAGATCCCATCCCGCCCATTTCAAACCTTCGCTTTGGCGAACAAGCCAAAATGGGTTGATTAGGTAGGCCAACAAACTTAATCCACACCAATTGATAGCTCCCACTATCAACCTCAAATGTGAAAAAGCCAACAAGCCAATCACACAATTCAATGGCTCCAACCATTGTCCTCAAGTGTGATTCTCAGTATCAGGAGAGTGGACACTACATGTCACCACGTACACATAATATATGTACTGCTCTACTTTGCCTATGACGTGTTTATCAACCTTCGCTTTGGCGAACAAGCAAAACCGTCATTTTAAGTCGACCCATCACCATTAAGGAAAACTCCAATGAATTTTAACCTCCCACTGGTAGAAGTGTACCCTTCGCTTTGGCGAACAAGGTTTCGACGAACAGTGGTTTGATTAAAACCATGGTGATGGAAGGCATTCGTGACTTAATATACTTAGTTGAGGGGTTTGTTATTTAATGTCTCATCAGATTATTATCTTTGTTAGAATGACATTGTTTGGCATGTTATTCAACATTCAACCTTAGCATGCATTCTAAACAAAATATTAAACGTGCCGGTACATGGCCTAACTAAAACCGATCTCCTCGAGCCTAGAGGGATCGGTGGGTCACCTAGGGATCCTGTAACAAATATCTTGAGTCTTCAAGTATGGTTGCCTCGTCCTTCGCTTCGTCTCCAGGTACATTACAAAAGCATCATTCTAAATTTACAATAAAATTAATATTAAACTAATTTTACATCCACAAATTTAGAAACCTCGATTTACATTCGAGGGGAATGAGATGAGAAAAGAATGTACATTAAGAAGAAGAGAGAAGGCAGGACACGCAGCCCTGTTTAAAAAAAATTAATTACAGCCATACATACCCAAAATAATTTAAAACATTCACCCTTAGGTCTAAGGCTCATGTACCGCGCACCATGCAATATACAAACAAGTACAAAGCATACATTTCAAAAACAATCAATTTTTGAATTGGGTGGGTTAATTAATTAATTACCCTCTTAAATGTGCAGAATGTATATTGGCTTTATAGGTTATTAAAAACTGCAGATTAGTCCCTTTGCAAAAATACAGAATTGGAAAACTACAGCCTTCGCCGCGGCGAAGGTTTTATCTTCGCCGCGGCGAGGACTTACAGTATGCACTTCCTTGCTGCATACTTCGCCGCGGCGAAGGTTTTATCTTCGCCGCGGCGAGGATTTAAATTAGGTCTAGCCGCCACAGACTTCGCCGCGGCGAAGGTTTTATCTTCGCCACGGCGAAACTGTCCAGAGGCTCCTCCGCGGCGAAACCTCCCGGAAATCCCCAACCTCGCATGCATCGCGTTTTTTGCGCTTTTTGTGTATAAACACGAATCCAAATCAAATCAAACGCACATACGTTCAACCAGGATATTAACCAACCAATATAACATTCATCAACACATTTTAAACCAGTTTATCATTTGAATCACTCATTCAATCATGGATTTACAGATTTTTCAAAAACTGGGTTTTTCATGGCAGATTCATCAAGGCAGCATGTTATCAACAAATACATGTATCAACCATTCAATAACTGTAAATCTAGTACCCTAGGCTCTGATACCACTGTTAGGAAACGACCCGGTTGCGCAGCGGAAAACAAAAAAATTTTACAACCACGATCGTTCCTTAGAACCCAAAATCAAGGCATAGATTTTACGCTTTATGCATAATAAGAATCTGCAGAAAATATATAAATCCAAAGGTTTAGATTCATACCCACGTTTGGAGGCTCCACCAATGTTGTCCCTGAATGTGTTTGCTACCGATCCAAGTGTAGGATCGAACCGTAGAGGTCCACACGAAGACAACCACCAAGAACCAAGGAGGGATTTGCTAGATCCTCCTTGGCCTTAAGAAATCAAGAAGAAAAACAAAAATGTTTGAATTTCAATCAAACAGTGAAAGTGGCGTGGGAGTGTTTCAATAGGCTGCTGTGTGTGTTTTTATCAAAAGGCAAAAATGAATTAATTAATTAAATCACACAAACACTATTCCTTTTATAGGCAAACCAAGTTGCCCTATTCCCACATGGAATGGGCTTGGGCTCCAACCCAAACACCCCATGTTGCCAAACACTCCCAATTTGATATTTTAATTTAATTCATCATTATCTTAATTAAAATCAATTAATATTTAATTAACATTTAACAATAATGATGATTTAATTAAATATGTGCGAACACACATTTAACCGTAATTTCACTTATTTAATTTTTAACAAATTAAATAAAAGGCTACGACCTCAGCAAATTTAATTGCACTATGAAATTACCAAAATACCCTTTCGCCTAAAAAGACGAAAACGCCCTTCTTTCTTCTTGGCTCTTAAATTATCTTCTATGTGTGTGACCCATAGGCTCCTCATCATACCTGGCAGTATAGATGCGATTAACACCAATTAATCGTCTCACTAATACACAGACCAAGATTGGCCCCTAGCAAGGCATCATGGCCACCCGATAGATTCGGATTCAGCAAAGTAGCTACCTGTCAACGATATGGTTACCGTACAATACGATCCTTTCATCATACGTTATCTCGACGAGACGAAGGCATAGAAATAGTGTCAACCTTCGGTTACTCTCGATATTATATATTTAGTTTCTGGACCAATGACCCGTATTATAATCTGGATAGAGCAACAACTCAATCCCACTGTGGCCACAGTTTTAGTGTCATTGCCATATACTGAATTGCGCCGTGAGATAACTTCTCCCGCACCCGGGAGTGATGAATCCTTTATCAATCCACCATAGTCTTGATACACTCCTTGATATAGCCAATCACCACCGTACTGACAGCTCGAATAGAACTGCGTTAGGCTAGTGTCAAACTGTACCAATCGGTGCACAAGGCACTCCGGTGATCTCAAGTCTAAGGATCACATGCACCACCATTCGTTAGAGGATTTGTTCCATAGACACGGGGTTACCATCCATATGGAATCCTCTCGGTGGGTCAGGTGAACTTGTTGTGGTATATCCGCCTACAACAAGCACCCATGTGTTGCACCAGGTTGTCACCGAACAACCTTGACAAGTGAGATCAGTCACTGCCTTTCGACAGGGTCGTTCAACACTATGATAGCCTTACCGTATTATTTGTGCCCTTACTTCAGTAATCACATGGGGCTACTGACGTTTCTAGAATGGCCACCATATGTGCTCATAGGGTTCTCACTATCAAGATTTGAAACACTTGATACCCTCGTCACGGTTCTACCATTCTAAGGACATATATCAATACATATTGCAATAATAATGATTTACGCGATATAGAATCAAATGCCTTTTATTATTGATTAATGAACATTATTACAAAGAGTCAATTCTACAATAATTGATTGGCTCTAGGGCATCTACTCTAACAATAATGACCCAAGATGTTGACGAGAGAAGTTAATCTCAAGAACATACTTGACGAAGAAGTAACATTCTTCTTCCCTTTTGCTAAGAAGGCCTGGCAATGTTTTCTCCAGTGGTTAGGATTCCCACAGTGAGGACAAACATCCTTCCTATCTGCAATAGTTCTTTCCAATGACTTATGAGCCCTTTCCTTCTCACTTGAGCTGGCTTCAACCAATGTCAACGTTTTTGACATTTTCATGCCTAACTGAGTAGCCTTCAAAATATCTAGAAGCTCGGAAAGGGTATTCTTCTTATCATCCTCAATGAAGTCATAGACAAATTGAGAGTAAGAATCTGGCAAAAACTGTAATATTAGGTCTATCACTAAACCTTCATTATGTCTGCATCCCAAAATCTCAAGCCTATTCATATACGCAGTCAACTTGAGTATATGATTGCCAATTTTGGTACCCTCTTCCATCCTATGTCTGAATAATGACCAAGACACCATATGCTTCTCATTTCTCTGAAGAAATTGAAGAATAGAAGCTAAGTCCATTTTCTAGAACTACTATTGCAGTAATGGTGTCATTGATGCAAGTACAATGTATCTAGCAATTTCTGCTTTCGCATCATGTGTATGCTTCACATATACATACCCAGTCTCATGGATAGAACTATCAGCAAGCTCTGGTGACAAAGTCTTCTCAATGGTGTATAATCTATCGCTTGACTGAAGTATATTGTTTATACTTTTATACCAGTCAATGAAATTCTCACCATTCAATTTCTCTCCTAGTTTGATGATTTGTCGTAGTGATGTTGGGATCATTTTGCTCAATTTTGAGTGAATCTACAAGTGTAGAATAAGTAACCGTTATTACAATGTTTATTATTATTATTTAATAAGGCCTTGTATTAAACAATCGCTCCCACTATTTTCCTCAAGTCAATAGCCCTTACTATTAACTTGGGAAAGCCCGTTGGCTTTCCTAGTGGACTGAGATCCCATCTAGCCAATTTCAAACCTTCGCTTTGGTGAACAAGCCAAAATAGATTGATTAGGTAAGCCATCAAACTTAATCCACACCAATTGATAGCTCCCACAACCAATCTCAAATGTAATATAACCAACAAGCCAATCACACAATCTAATAGCCTTGCCATTGTACTCAAGTGTGATTCTCAGTATCAGGAGAGTGGACACTACATGTCACCATGTACACACAATATGTCTACTTCTCTACTATGCCTATGACATGTTTATCAACCTTCGCTTTGGCGAACAAGCAAAACTGTCATTTTAAGTCGACCCATCACCATTAAGGAAAACTCCAATGAAATTTGACCTCCCACTGATAAAAGTGTACCCTTCGCTTTGGCGAACAAGGTTCTGACGAATAGTGGTTTGATTAAACCCATGGTGATGGAAGGCATACACATGACTTAATATACTTTATTTGAGGGTTTTTATTTTACGTCTCACCAGTTTTATTATCTTTGTTAGAATGACATGGTTTGGCATGTTATTGAACATTCAACCTTAGCATGCATTCTAAGCAAAACATAAACGTGTCGGTACTTAGCCCAACTAAAATCGATTTCCTCAAGCTTAAAGGAATCAGTGGGTCACCTAGGGGTGCTATAATAAATATCTTGAGTCTTCAAGTATGATTGCCACGTCATTGCTTCGTCTTCAAGTACATTACAAAATAAATCATACTAAATTTACAGTGAAATTAATGTTACACTAATTTTACATCAATAAATTTAAAAACCTCGATTTACATTCGAGGGGAATAAGATGAGAAGAGAATGTACATCGAGAAGGTAGGAGAAAGGCAGGGCACGCAGTCCCTATTTAAAAATTACAATCAGACACACCCAAAATACTTTAAAACATTCACCATAGGTCCAAGGCTCATGTACCAGGCACCATGCAATTTTTCAAACAAGAATCATTGCATACATTCAAAACATCAATATTGAATAGGGTGGGTTGATGTATAAAAATTACCTTGTCGAAAGCAATGATTGATCTCACTTGTCAAGGTTGTTTGCCGACAACTTGGTGTAACACATGGGTACTTGCTGTAGGCAAGTTCACTAGACTGACCCACTGGAGGATTCCATATATCAATACATACAACTATGATTTACATGATATGGTAGATAATGCCTTTTATTGATTAATAAACATCATTACAAAGAGTTAATCCCAAAATAATTGATTGGCTCTGGGGTACCTACTCTAACACATACATCTTGTCATAAGCCTCATATTACTCTTTGTAGACGTCACTTGAGTCATTTGAGGACACACTATCATTGTCCTCTTGGTTAGCCACAAAGGCCAAGAAATATTCGTTCTCATTAGTGTTGTCACCCTCATTCTCAATGTCATCACTTTCACTCAAGGTGGCAGCCATGGCTTTTCCCTTTTTCTTTAGAGTGTTCGCACACTCAGAGTGAATATGGTTGAATCCTTCACACTCAAAACATTTGATTCCTTTGCTTTTCTTTTCATTTTCTCTTAGAAATCTTTTTAAGAACCCTCATTTACCAGAATGGTTAGAAAATCTTTTAACAAAGGGTTGTTTCCCCTTTTTAGCCATATTTGGCTTTCTCATGTTCTTTTTTAGGAATTTCAAAAAGTTTTTTTTTATTAGAGAAAACTCATCATCTTCATTATCACTAGTATCACAAATAACCAGAGAATCAGAAGATACCTCATGTTTCAACACAAGCCCTTTGCCTGATTTCTTTTCCCATCAATTCAGGCTAAGCTTAAAGGTTTGCAGAGATCCAATCAGTTCATCCAGTTGCATCTCATCAAGGTTGCAGCATTCTTCAATGGAGGTTGCTTTGGACATGAATCTTTGAGGCAAGGAACAAAACACCTTCCTAACAAGTTCAACATCAGAAAAGATTTTGCCTAAAGCAAAACACTCATTAGTGATATCACACAATCTGCCATGAAAATTAGTAATGGTTTCATTATCATGCATAACAAGATTTTCATAGTCCATGATTAATCTTCTAAGTCTGGTCTTTTTCACAATATCGATTCCATGATTTTTAACTTGGAGTGTATCCCATGCATCCTTAGCCATTTCATAGTTGGCAATGTTTTTCATTTGACCTATACTAGCAATATTAAAAATGGAATGAAATGCTTTAGAGTTAAAATTACACTCTTCTAGCTCAGCCTTGGTCCATTGATGAAGGGCCTTTCCTTTACTTCCACTAGCTTCATCAGTTTTAGGTTCTTGCCAAACAACCATACAAGCATTCCAACCCTTTCATCAATAGATTTTAAAAAGGAACGCATCTTAGGTCTCCAAAAGGTATAGTTGGTTCTCTCAAACAAGGATGCTCTATTGGTAGACCCACCTTCCTCGAAAAACTCATGGTAAACAAACAGTAAGTGGTCATACAAAGACTGTGGTGGTCACCCACAAGTTCGTAAGATGGTCACCCACAAGTTCGTAAGATAGAAGTGATAGAAGACACACAGAGGTGCTCACAAACACAATGTTCAATCCCGGTGTGGTCACATAGCTCCAAGGTGGTCACAAGTCTTTAGCAAAAAAATCTGCAGAAAATCGTGAAAAATAACCAGGACAAAAACAGATACAAAAGTGCAATAAAAACACAATCAACAAGCAATGATCAAATGAAATAACATTCCAAAACAAGGTTTGATACCAAATGAAAGTTTTAATTACTTTACCAAATAAATTAAAACTAAACGGAAAAGGTTGCTAAGTTGATTTTAGTGTCCATTTATCATAAACATAAAGCAATCAAATAAGAACCCAAATAAAGAACACTAGGTTTTTACATGGTTCAGCAAAATGCCTACATCTATGGGACCAAGTTCAGAATGAAGCTAATCCATTATAGTATACTTTTCAATTTAATTACAAAGCCAAGGATTAAGCCTCAGTTGCAAGAACACTCCCTGTTTTGCAATACTACAATCTCTTTAGTTTCAGATCTTGGGATTTAAGATTATGCAATTTTTGGGCATAGAAATATGGTTATATTATTGATTCTTTGCCATTGATAGAATTGATAAAATTGCGATTAAGATTTTACAGTTATCCAATGGCTTTCCCCATTGTTCAAAATAATGGGAAAACACACGTATGTGGGCGAAGCTGGGTGTGGCCAAAGCTGCAAGATAGGGAACCAGATTGTGGGAAGTGTGAATCCGGTTGGATTGAGTGAGGCATTAACGTTTGCAGAGCGAGCGGGGTTGGATTTGAAGAAGGTTTTGGAGGGAATAAGGAGAGGATCGGCAGGGAATATGATAATGTAGTTGTTTGGGCCGGGGGGGTTTGCTGAGTATTTGGTGAAGGATTTAGGAATGGGGTTGGATTTTTTGGAGAGTGAAGAAGAGAGAGCCGTGGCGTTGCCTGGAGCTTCACTGTCAAAGCAGTTATTTTGTGGTATGATTGCTAACGGTGATGAGAAGCTAGGGCTTCAGGGTCTGTTCACTGTCATTGAAAGAATAAATACATTCAAAAGTAAGATGCCAAAGTTTGATTTGTGTGTTTGTGATTTGGGTGGGTTTTGATTTTTAATGCTTTTGAATTATTGATAAGTCAATCAATTCTTATTATGTTTATTTTCCGCTTATTTATAGAGTTGATTTATGCACAAATTCATCTATTTAATTTATTTACTTTGTATAAAATTTTGTACATTTAATGATTGCGATTTACAATTCTCGTATAGTAAATTATATCTAAAATATCTTCTTTTGGGATTAACAATACTTGAACTATTATAAATAATAGGTTTAAAACCTCTTTTTTTAACGTATTTAAATGATTAAGATTATTTGAAAGTAATATATACATTAAGTACATAAGGTAATTTCAATAATTTATCTGCTTAGATCAAGAAACATAAAATTTTTGTTTATAATTGATAATTATTCTTCTTTCTTGTCATATTATCTTGTATATAAATTGATCATGTGGTGTGGCAACACTTTTTTTGTTTTTAATTATCACATCATGCATATTTCTATTTATTAAATTAATTTTTCATATTTATTCTGCTATTAGTCTTATGTTAATTTGAATAAAAAAGCTTATATGCAATGTTTAATATAAGATGATAGATAGCCACTAACTTTTATTGTCCGATAACAAATAAGGGTTAAATATATCATTTGATTGTTACTATTTTAGTTCTTTGATCTCCAATTCGCTACCAATCAAATTGAATCAAATCCAAAACGGCAAAACCATTAAAGCTATATATCAATCCATAATTAGTATTGTCAAAAGTGCTGATATTCTTGGAAACGTCTCACACGTGGTAAATTATTTCTACCAATATTACCCTTAAATTTGGAATGGCTTGCAACACAAAGATATTTATTGATGTCAGTGTACTTGTTAATGATACTATGATATACTACACACCAACTCTGATTGAATGACATTTTCGTCCTTGAGGTTTTCAAATAAAATCAAATTAAACGAGATCAAAATTGATAATAAATTAAAAGGGTAATAAAATCCACAAGGGCTTAACTGGATGACAAGGTATATGATTTATTCTCACGAGATTTGGGGCTTGAGCTCCCTCGTGAACACCTCCATAACCAAAGAGAAGTGGTGCGGGATTTTTTTATTCTAAAAAAAAATCTCTACAATATATCTGTTTTTATTAGTATTTACTGAATTATTTATATAAAAGATTCTAACTTTGTAAAGATAATATGGTTGAATTCCGTTTATAGGTGAAGCTCTTACAAAGACAATAACGACGAAAAGTTTCACACATTCTTGTAAAGATAGATTTTGATACGAACAGTGAATAAGAGTAGTTCATGCCCTCACCTAAAGATTATTTATCTTAAATTAAGAATTTTACTATAATTTGAAAATTTAAACCATACAATTCAAAGTTAAGAATAAAATAGCGGACATATGTTATTTGCATCTCACTAAATCTTTTTATGTAATTTTTATTTTAAAGTAAAATTTATGAAAAAAAACTAATTTACCTTTAGTCTAATTCATTGATTAATTATTTATCCTATTAAAATATATTTCTTTTCTAAGATTCGTAAACGCCATCATAAATTGTTCTTACCTCTCAAACTCCATAAACCTGTTTATACTTGAAATGAGGGCCCAAAGCCCAAAAATGTTTAACCAATGGCCTTTTGGGGGTTATTGGGCCTTTAGTTTGAGTCTAGGTCAATCCAATATTAAGAATTAGTCCAATTTTGTATGATGCACCAAAATACTAAATGTACCAAAAGTACATTACTCATGTCATGTGGTGCAAAAATTTCTTAAGGGTTAAATTGTACATATCTCTAATGGATCTTACTTGCACACTAAACAAGCAATTTATGAGATATCTTCCTAATGATGTAGAAATCAAATTCAAGGAGGAATTAAGATCTTTTTAATTATTTTTTGTGCTTCTAACACCCAAAAATTCCATGAGTATCATTCATCTTATTTTTTTTTTTTAGAAAAAATAAATGCAATTATTTTATAATCTTCACTCATGCTATGTCCCCTCAATTTTTTCTTCTTCTTGAAACACAATTTTCGTTATTTAAATTGAGATTTAAAAAGAACTTAAAAATAAAAAAAAAAAAAAATAAAAAAACAACAACAACACAAATAATTTACCCTCATTAGAATAAGCAATTGTAGCCCTATAAAAAATGTCAACTGGAAATATAGAAAAAGGAGGAGTTTTATTTTTTTTATTTTTTGGTGGTGAATAAAAATTAAGTGTTCAACTTAAATTAAAAAAAAAAATTGAGAATCAATTACCAACTTACATTTTTATATTATTCAAAACCAAATACATGTCCTAGAAAAACTTATTAAAAAAAAAAAAATGAAGATCCTTTAATTCATCAACAGGGCAAATAGAACCACTCAATTTTAGAAGTGATTTTATAATAGATTTGACTTCTAATGCCGTTGTGAGTTTTGATGCCAAGAATTTAGCATGCAGCGAGGAACTGAGCGTAGCATATACAAGCTCAAATCCATCGTAGATATTGGGCCCAAACTGATTTCCCTGCTTTTGGGCTTAAGTTCTTGATTATAGTTAAGTTTTGCTACGAAATACATCTTCAAATTTACCAAGTACACGTACCTACTTTGCTTTTGTTTTTTCAAAAGAACCCAAGTCTGTCAAATGGATTCGTGTTACAAAGCCCATCAAGTAATTGTTGTGGAATGGTTGAGGATTAGCGTCCAATGGAAAAGATGAAAAGTAAACCCTTTGTTTTTGTTTTTTGTTTTGTTAAAAAGTAAATATTAAAAAGGTGAGTGTCCAAATGGCCCTCCTCGTAATACAGTAATTTGGCCGTCTTCGTATTAAACTCAAAGTATTATTTGAACTATTAATTCATATGTATACATGTTTTGTTATATTACGTGTTTCATGTTTAAAATATTAGAAAATTCGTTCAAAACTATAGAAATTGAAAATCACACAAGATTTTCACGTTTCTTTGACTTGACTTATAAATTTTTTAACTATATTATTTGACTAGGCCTTAGACACTGATCAAGCAGGTTTTGTTTGAATACATTTCATATTTTGAATATACATCCAATCTTATAAGGCAATTTTGAACAATATTACCAATCAAACTGTTCTTAGTTTTGTTTATATGTACTACCTTTTAAACAGTATGAATAAAAACTTGGATTTTTCTTATCACAGCAATGCATCTTCGCACGCATTTTTTAGTCATATATATGAAGCTATTAATCTCTGTCCAAATAATTTATGGCACGTGGTCTCTGTTACACAGCAAAACGTGTAAAGGTCCTGCAACTCCCAAAATGGTCTTCCTCCTAATACACTAATGTGGCCGTCGTAGTATTAAACTCAAAGTCTTATTTGAACTATTAATTCATGTATTCAACTCAAAGTCTTATTTGAATTATTAATTCATGTATATATATAATACATGTTATTTTATGTTGCATGTTTTATGTTTAAAATGTTAGAAAATTCGTTCAAAACTGTAGAATCGAAAGTCACACAAGATTTTCACGTTTCTTTGACTGAGTTTGTAAATTTTTTAACCGTATTATTAAAATAAGACCTTAGACATTGATCAACTAGATTTTGTATAGGTACATTTCATACTCTGAATACACGTCCAATCTTATGAGACAATTTTGAACAATATTACCTACCAAACTTTTCTTATTTTTGTTTATATGTACTACCTTTAAATATTATGAATAACTTTAATGAATTCTTTCAATTCAAAAACTTGGATTTTTCTTATGGCATCAATGCATCTTGGCATGCAGTTTTTAGTTATATATATGATTCGGTGAAGCTATTATTCTTTTCCAAATAATTTATGGCAGGTGGTCCCTTTCATACAGCAAATTGATCATAACATGTATACATTCTGACCTAAGTTAATTTCGTTGAAATTACATGGTACGTACAAACAAATGTTATTGAAAAATCATAATTAAATTTATTTTGTTTTAATGGTTATTAATAGTTTGATTATTATCTATTAAAAAAATAGTAATATAATATTATATGATTTTAAATCATAATTAATATAGTTGTTGATATAAGAGCAAATCTCACTGTTATAAGATAATGTTATAAATAATATTATTTTTCTATAATTAATGTGGTTTGAATATATTGTCATATACATTGCTTGATAATTAAGTTTGTAAGGAATTAGGGTTGTTGATGATTATTTTTGGGCAAACGCCGACTAGTGATTTGAACATAAGCGTTGGGGTGTCTGAATCTATGTCTTTGAGTGTAGATCTCACTTGGTCAATGACTTTGAGTGATCCGTTGATCAATCTGTGGTGAACTTTCTTTGATCCGATGCTTTTCCGAGTTTAGGTTCCTAATTAATAGTTTAATCCAATCAAGTCCAATGTTAATCTAAACTAAGGTAAATCCTATAAGTGGCTCTTTTCGTCCTCGATAAAACAAGAGTCACAATATATAAAAGGAATTGACGAAGGGTTCATCAACGTAGAGCTTTCGATTACTCAAATCAAAATCTATTACCTAAGAATGTTTAGAAAGAAATTCGCAATTATTAATTGAAGAGAGAGAAAAAGCAAGTGAATTGAGAGTTTAGAGTTGAGTTCTTCGTTTGCTCATTTATTGAGACGCTATTTATAAAGGCGAAAGATTAGTGGTCCCAAGGTGATAAACCTTAAGATAGAACCACATGTCATTGACATATTAGTGTATGAGTGCTAAAATGTTAAAGACTTTACAAACTTTGTATATGCATTCCCCTCTAATTTCCCTTAGACAATAGGGGGACCTACTTATTGGCCATGAGTTATTAGATGATCCGCTCTTAAACCATGAGGAAAGCTAACCATGAGTTCTTGGGTGATGAGGAGAGTTGACATGGTCATGAGCTCTTGGGGGATGAGGAGAACTAGCCATGAGCTTTAAAGAGACTTAGGCGATGGGGAGAGCTAGTTATTGGCGATGAGCTCTTGGGGGATGAGGAGAGCTATGAGTTTATTGACCTTTAGGTGAAGAGATTTTGAACGATGAGTTTTTGGATGATGACTATTTTTCATTTTCCATTAGCCTATCAAAACTTTATTTAAGGATGATGACTATTTTTGAGGATAAGACCTTCACCTTGGACAAGCGTCAACATTTCTCTTGTCACGTGTGTAGCTCAATTTTACCCATAACAAGGGTTATCATAATCTATTTTTGGAGTGGGATACATAATAAAGATATGTTGATTTATTGCATGGTTTTGAAGAACATAAATCGGATTAAATATAAATCTTTAAAAATACAAGCTATTCATCCTTTATAAATGGGATGAGTGTAATAGCATCACTTCAAATTTTAGGAGTGTTTTTATTGGCTCACAATTAAACTAATGAAATTCCATTTCTTAATATATCTCATTTAAAATATTTTAAATTATATTTCCCGTAAATTCCATGAGTATCATTCATCTAATTTTTGTTCTTTAAAAAAAAACGTAATTATTTTATAATCTTCGCTCATGCTGTCAATTTATTTTTTCTTCTTGAAACACAATTTTCGTTATTTAAATTGAGAATTTAAAAGAACTTAAAAAAAAAATAAAAACAACACAAATAATTTACCCTCATTAGAATAAGCAACTTAAATTTTTCGAAGTATTCAACTTAAATTAAAAGGAAAAAAAAAAATTTTGAAAATCAATTACCAACTTACATTTTTATATTATTCAAAACCAAATACATGTACTGGATAAAATTATTTCAAAAAATAAATTAAATACAAATTTAGTAAAAAAATTTAAAGATAAATTTATATTTATAAAAAATAATAATAATAATAATAATAAAAAAAATTCAAGGTCCTTTAATTCATCGACAGGGAAAATAGAACCAAAGTTATAAAACCCGGTTCGGCTCGGCCAGGTTAACCGGTTCAACTGGGACCCGGAAGCTTCAACGGGCCATGTTTATATTTTTCCTATTCACCTAAAACCCTAGGATTTTGGAGGATTGTCGGCGATAAATTAACAGTTGGAATGTTGGGGCTTTTGAAGAGAAAGTGCCGATGAATGCAATGGTGGTGACAGAGTTGATTTCTGGTGAGTAAATCGACCGGAAATCGAACAAAACTGGCAGTGGCAACAACTGGCTTTTGCTAGCGATTGGCGAGGCTAACGGGGGTGGGGTGAGGTACATTTTGGTCGGGAGGAAGAAAGGAGTAATTTCTAGGTGATGGGAATTGATGTCGACGCCGGCGTAGTTGAGATCTGGGCGAAATCAAACCTATTTCGGCTAGATATTAGGTATATTTTAAGGGGAATTGGCTCAAAGAACGATTGAGATTGCATCTGGGGTGTCTCCACCGCCAACCAGTTGCCGACCGATCTGTATTTGGGGTGTGTTTGCTAAATTTCAAACCTATAGGGACTTAAAAAATTTTAGGGGTGTATTTGCTGAATTTTAAAAGTTTTTGTCAATCGAACCGGTTAAGCCGATCAACCTAGGACTCGGAAACTTTGCCGGGTTTCATCCTAGGTTGAGTTTTAAAACATTGAATAGAACCAATCAATTTTAGAAGTGACTTTATAATAGATTTGACTTCTAATGCTGTTGTGACTTTGCTAAGAATTTAGCATGCAGCGAGGAATTGAGCGTGCCATATACAAGCTCAAATCCATCGTAGATATCGGGCCCAAACTGATTTCTTTGTTCTTGGGCTTAAGATTCTTGATTATGGTTAAGTTTTGCTACTACATACATCTTCAAATTTACTAAACAAGACAATTTTATTTCGTCTTTTCCTAGTTGAATAGGACAAAATGGTATAATGGTACTTACATTAAAAAAATTATATATCTATACATATATACAATGTCAAAGGATTATCATTGCATTACATATTTTTTTTTGGATAAATCCGGAAATTTCATAGAAGAAAGAATCAAAGAAATAACCCAGGAGAAAAAAACCACACAAACTAAGCGAGCAACTTTGACAGCCCCAAGAGCTGAACAAAATAAAAAAAACCCAGCAACGCCAGGCTAGAAACCTATACAGCCCAAGCCTAGAACAAAAAAAACAGGCCTTTGCCCTTGGAAAGCCCCAAGAAATCTGTACAATTTATACAAAAAATAATCTGTTTCCTGGCTGTACAAAAAACAGTATAGCAACACCAGAGGAGCGTCTTACAACCAACAAAGGAACGCCCAGGACATCCTAAGAAGGAGCACAACATCCAGTCATTCAGAACGGGAATGGAGGTGCAGTCTGGAGCACACTGAACCCAGAGAAACCATCGCCAAACCTTCTTGAGATTGGGAGGATTGTTAGTTAGACTTCCTTGCAATATAGTTACATATTTTGTTAATAATAGACTTCGGAAGCCTATCAAAGCTTGTGCTTCTGGCCCAAAAGTCTCCCATCTCTTTTTCGCTGACGACCTCATATTGTTTTCAAAAGCCTCTCGTTCCCAAGCTCAAGTGGTAAAGCAATGCCTTGACAAATTCTGCTTTTTATCATGCCAAACAATTAGTTTTGACGAAGTCTAGAGTTTATTTCTCGTCTAATGTATTCACTCATGATGTTTACTCCATCATCAACTTCTGTGACATACCTACTACTTTTGATCTGGACAGATATTTGGGTGTGCCTTGACCTGGCAAAACGAGTATCTACCGCGGGTAAAGGTGGAACAAATGGGCTGGGTTAGGCGGGTTAACCCTAACCCGGCCCGCATTCAAGAGGGTTCAACCTAGACCGCCATAACCCGCCAGCAACCCCCGGGCGGGACGGGTTGAGAAATGGCAACTCGCGGGTTGCTGTTTTGTCCTTTCTAAAGAAAGGATTGCCAACCTGCCGGGTTGACCAGCGGGTTGACCCACGGGTTGGCCAAAAAACAAATTAAAAAAAAAAAATTAATTTTTTTTTTCCAATTACCCTTTTACCCTGAAATATAGCCGTTTTATAACCGTTGGAGGGGTCTTTTTCGTCATTTTCTTTTCCCATTTTTTTCTATAAATTGGCCCCAAACTCTCATCTTTTCTCACAACTCAAATTCTCTCATTCTCTCTAATCTCTAATCTCTCAATTATTCATTTATTCTCTTAATCTCTTTGTTATCAATTTGCTCTTATTTTAATTTTTATTAGTTTTTGCAATTTTCAATTCATATTTCCATATTCCAATTCTCTTTCTTTAATTTTTTATTTCTTCTACATCAATTTTTTTTTCAACTATAATGGATAGATATTTCTCTCCCATCAATTTCAATGATGAAAAAAACTACTATCCTAGTCCTGCTGATTTTACTAACATAAATGCAGGAGATTCAAATAGCCCCGCTTTCCCAGTCTTAGAATCCGATACACCTCAAAATATGCCCCCGATTCCTCCCTATACAGCTCCCGGTGATTCTAGAAGTCGTCCTTGTCCAACTTCATCTCAAGCTAAGGCGGGTTCATCAACTGCCGTCGAAACCGAAGACAGACACACATAAGATATTTGGGTGCATTTCGACAAGTTTTATGAGACAGAAAATGGCGTTCAAGTCAAGAAAGCAAGATGCAAATATTGTGGAAATATTTATAAAGCTAATTCAAGTAATGGTACTAGTACTTTAAAAAGGCATGCTAATAAACAAATTGCTCAACATGGAAATAGAGAAACCAATCAAACTCAAATAACTAATATGGGTACTACTTGGCGTTATAATTCTGATGTATATAGGGAACAGTTAGCTTTATATATTGCTGCAACTGATCAACCTATTAATATGACTGAAGATAAATATTTTGAAAGATTTATTAAAAATTCATTTTTTCCAGGATTTAAAAGTTATTCTAAAACTGCAACTAGAAATGATTTAATAAAAATGTTTGGAAAATAAAATTAGAATTAAAAAATAAAATACATAGTTGTCATGTTAGTATGACTCTAACTACCGATATTTGAAGTGGTAGAGCTAAACAAGATTATATTTGTGTGACTAGTCATTATTTTGATAATAAATTGAAATTAAATAAATCTTTATTAGGATTTAGATTAATGGATGTGGATCATAGTGGTCAACAAATTTATAATAAAATTGTTGAAGTTTTAGAAGATTATGATGTTCTTGATAAAGTGATAAGTTTAACTTTAGATAATGCAAGTACTAATACTACAGCTATAAATTTTTTTAAAGCATATTATCCTTTTTATAACAATTTGAAGTTTTTTCACCAACGTTGTGTATGTTACATTATTAATTTAATTGTAAAAAGTGGTATGAAAACAATTAAACAAAATATTGATAGAATTAGGGAATCTTTAGCTTGGATTACTAGTAGTAATAAAAGAAATGCTGAATTTCAAGACGCTTGTATAAAATCAAATATGTCTCCTAGAACTTTTGCATTAGACATGACTGTTAGATGAAATAGTACTTATTTAATACTTGATTCATGTTTACCTTATGCAAATATAATTAGTTATTTTGTAGCAAATAATAGAGGTCCTCATTATTTGGTAGAAAATGATTGACATATAGCTAAAATATTTCATTCTTTTCTTAAATTTTTTTACCAATCCACTTTACAACTTTCTGGTGTGTATTATCCTACAAGTCCATTGGTAATACATACAATTATAAAAATTTCCGAGTTATTTACAAAAAACAAAAACAATGAAATTTTAAGGCACCAATAAAGGCAATGGAAATTTTTTATTTTTTAAATATTGGGAACCCATTCCTTTTCTTTATTGTTTCGGTGCTATATTTGATCCTAGAATTAAATTAGCAGGTTTAGAAAATGGTTTTGACATTTTAAGTGAAAATTTACAAACCAAAGCATATGCCAATCAAATATGAGAGGTAAAAAATAGTCTTGCAGAAGTATATTTCCAATATGAAAACAGGTATGGGAACCCGCAAAGAGGTGAAATATCCAGGGAAGCTACATAAGAAGAAACAAATGAAAACTTCTACTCTTGGAGTGCACTGAATAGGTCGAAGAGGACCCGAATCTGAAGCACAACCTCCTCTTCAGAAGCACCACCACCAACAACAACAACTAACATACTGTCCTCCATGCAATCGCAGAGTAATGAGCTTCAACAATATTTGGCAACCCCCGAAATGTTACCAGCAGATCCACAACAGAGAGCCAACTTTGATGTCTTAGACTATTGGAGAGCTAGAAAATGTATTTTTCCGGTATTATCAAGACTTGCCTTGGATGTTTTCACTATTCCTGTCTCAACCGTCTCATCCGAACAAACATTTAGTGCAAGTGGAAGAATTTTAAATGAAAGGAGGACTAAACTTTCTCCAAAAATGATTGAAGTTCTCACATATCTTCGAGATTGAGAACGATCACGCCATCAAGACCAATACGAGGTAGTCGACGATACTTTAATAGAATCATTTCAATTTTGTAATATAGATGATACGGATGAGGGATGTCCTAGTGAACCACCCCTAAATTAGTTGTTTTGTAAAATGTAATTTGTAAATTAATTGTCCATTATTGCACTCTTTTTTCTTTACCAAGTTTTTCTCCAATTGGGTTTTTCTTTGTGAGATTTTTAACGAGGCAATAATTGTTGTAATTTCTTATTTTATTTTTTGATAAATGAATAAGTCTAATTTTTCTTATATTACAATTTTATTGTATTAAAATTGAATTAATATTTGAGGGTGTAATTATCAAAATTCAAAATTGGAGTGAATAGTATGGGTACCCACGGGTCCACCTGTACCCACATAAGTTAGGGTCCACGTCCAATATTTTGGACCCATTTAGGGCATATCAAGCCCACCCATCTAGGTGTGCCTCTTGTTCACAATAGTCACTAAAAGTACTTATGGCAAGGTGGTTGAGAAGATCAAATCCAAACTCTCATCTTGGTAGAGCAATTGTCTCTCTCTTGGAGGTCGTGCTATTTTAATCTAATATGCCTCTTCCACCATTCCAAGTTATAGAATGCAGACTATTAAGCTCCATTCCACAATCACAAAGGAAATTGGCTCCTTAATAACAAATTTCTTTGGGGCAATGTTGAGAACCCCTCTAAACCCCACCTAGTCAATTGGAAAGAAGTTTGTAAATCCAAAATTCTTGGAAGTCTTGGTGTTGTAATTTCAGCCTCACTAATCCTAATCAATCACCAACACAATCAATCAACAAATGCAAAAAGAAACAGATCAACACACAGTATTTACTGTGGTTCACTTGTTCAAGATTGAACAAGCTACGTCCACGTTGAGCTCTAGAATATGGATGCTCGTTGCACTAATATTAGTATCACCAACGATTACAAAGACCACCAATCGATCTTCCCGTACAACATTCACTATCAAGAACTACTCAAACTTCAACATAGTATCGGTAAATCTACAACCCAAACAGAGAACTCCAAACCTGATTCTCAACACCACAAAGATACACAACTTTAATGGACATATTAACTACAGATTTACACACACACATGGAAGCCCTATTCTTGAACCCTAACGAAGAAATTTGGGGAAGCTTTCAATTGAGAGAGACTTTATGTCGAGAAAGAGAGAGACTGCAGCTTTTATAGGTTTGACCAGTCTTCAGTTTTCAATCGTTAGATTACTTAAAAACCAACAATCAAGATGCATAGTGAATTTAAGCCAATACGATAGCGTATAAGGCTTCACATATAAAAATCTCCACCTTGAAGCCTTATTCTTTCCTCAGACAACAACATACAAGTGCAGCAAGCTTTTCACATACTCCTTCTCAGCTCTATGAAATCAGTTGATGTGAAGGAGGTTCAAGCAGTGCTTGAACTTTGCAGAAGTTACAACTTTTGTTCCCATATCAGCTGGGTTCTCTTCTGTTGGTATTTTTAGCAGATTCAGATTTCCTTTTGTGATTTGGTCTCAAACAAAGTGATACTTCACATCCACTTGCTTTGTCCTCTCATGATATACGGGGTTCTTGCTTAGATGAATAGCATTTTGACTATCAAAATACACAGTCACAAGTCCATCCATCAAACTTTCTCCTTTCAAGATCCCTTGTAGCCATATTGCCTTCTTGAATGCATCAGTCACTACCACATACTCAGCTTTTGTTGTGGACAGGGCAACCAATGGTTGGAGTTGTGATTTCCAACTGATGCAGTTTCCACCTAAGGTAAAGTAGTAGGCTATGGTGGATTTCCTTGAATCTCAATCTCTTGCAAAATCAGAGTCCACATACCCAACAAGATCAAGTGTAGAGTTTCTTTTGCAAAAATCTAATCCAACATGCATGGTAGTGTTAATGTATCTGAGTAACCATTTTAATGCAACCCAGTGTTCTATTCCTGGATTTGACATACACCTACTCAATAATGATATTGCAAAAGAAAGATCAGGTCTAGTGCTTATCATGGAATACATGACAGATCCTATGGCACTAGAGTGGGATATAATTTCCATTTTAATCCTATTAGCATCAGTTTTGGGGCACTGTAACTTGCTCAATGTAAAATGTCCTACTAAGGGTAAGTTGACAGGTTTAGCATTAGTCATTCCAAACCTAGATGTTAGTTTTTGCAGGTATGGTAATTGGTGAAGTTTCAATCTATTTGATTTTCTGTTCCTATCAATCATCATCCCCAAAATCTTTTTTGCAGACCCTAGATCTTTCATATCAAACTCAGCACTCAGTTTTGCTTTTAGTTCATCTATGTGTGGCTTAGAATTTCTTATTAACAACATGTCATCTATGTACAATAGTAAGTATATAGGCATGTTATTTATACAGGCAAAGTAAAAACAGTTATCATGTGCACTTTTATTGAACCCAATTCCTACTATGAATGAGTCAAACCTTTTGTACCACTATCTAGGGGATTGTTTAAGTCCATACAGGGACTTATGTAGTAGGCAAGCATGTTCAGGCAGGTTCTTATCTTTAAACCCAATTGGTTGACTCATATATATTTTTTCTTCCAATTCACCATGCAAAAAAGCAGTTTTAACGTCCAATTGTTCCAATTCTAAGTCATAGTGAGTCATTATAGTTAGCATTAGCCTAATTGTCTTAAACTTAACTACAGGAGAGAAAATTTATGTAAAGTCAATACCTACCCTTTGAGTAAAGCCCTTTGCTACCAGTATGGCTTTGAATCTTGGAGGATCTAAGCTTGTTATGCCTTCCTTTAATTTGTAGAGTCATTTGCAGTCTACTAGTTTCTGGTCAGTTGGTTTTGGGACCAGGGATCAGGTTCTGTTCTATTTTAGGGACATCATTTCCTCCTTCATGGCTTCTAGCCATTTGTTTCTGTCTTTGGAGCTCATAGCTTCTTGGTAGGTTTTAGGTTCGGACCTTAGTGTCTTTACCCCAGCAACAAGGGCAGTGTAGATTAAGTCAGCATAACTATACCTGTTAGAGGCCTTATCTCCCTCCTAACTCTGTCTCTCACTAATTGGTATTTTGCCAGGTTATCATTCTGGACCTCATCACTGTTTTCAAGCTGTTCATCTTCTTCATCTTGGTCCCCATTGTTTGGCAGTGTGGAACTTTGTGGTTCAGTGTCTTGAGGTTATTCAGAATGTTCTGTCAGGCTTGGTGGCTCTACCTCAAACTAAGATCTCTCCGTTTGATCAAGCATTTCAGGATCTATCCTTGGCTTACCTGCATTGTCATTAGAAACTTTGCAACGAAACATGTCTCATTAAAGACTACATCCCGACTGATGATAACCCTAATTCCTGGTGCATAACCCTAATTCCTAGTGCATCTTTCTCCCACAACCTGTAGCCTTTAGTCCCTTCTTAATACCCTAAAAAGACACATTTAAGGGACCTTGGCTCTAACTTACCCTCTCTAGTGTGTGCATATGCTGCAAACCCAAAGACCCTTAGGTGGTTGAGATTTGGTTTCTGATGAGAATGCAAAATATCTTATTTACCCCCCTTAATGTTTAGTCTTTTATACGTATTTGTAGCCTAAATGTACTCATTATTATTCTATTTTGATTTAGGATGCAAATGGAGGTGTTAATTGCAAAACGAAACTAATTAAGTGAATTCGAACAGTTTCAACATTGTTTTGTAATCTGGGCATAACTCTCTCATCCGAGCTCCGATTGAGATGATTCAAAATTCTGTGGAACGTTAAGAAATATATCTACAACTTTCATGTTTTGAGTTTGGAGACTCACTTCATCAAGGTTGTAATCGAGCTTGAAGTTGATGCATTTGCACTAGACGTCCTGGAGCATTCTGCCTGGTCATGCAAATCAATTAGGCAGTTTATTATTGGAAGATTTGAGGACATGTGGCATGCGAGTTACAGCTCAGAATCACCACTTTCCTATTTTATTTTAGGACTTTATCTTATTTTCAATTAATTAGAATCAAATTAGGATTAATGTTATTTTAGGATTTTAGAATATTTCTTTTAGGAGATTTAGTGGGATTCAAATACTTAAACTGATTTTTTGTTAAAGGGATGAGATTAGGGTTTTTGAGGGGGACCACGCCTCTCTCTTCTCTTCTCTGCAATTTTCTCTTTTGAGTTTTGATTATGGCCATGAGCGGCTAAAACTTTTGTAACTTGGTCGTCGGAAACGGAGACCTCGGAATCAACCAACTGTGAGATCTAATCTATTTTATTTTAGTGTTCAATTTTCGTGTTTGAGTATTGAATGTTATTCTGTGCATATCTTCATGATTGATGCATTTAATTACTAGGAGGCCCACTAGTGTATTATTTGTTGCAATCTACTGCTAAGTTTGGTATCAAATCCGTAATTGTTTGATCCCTCTAACTTGTGAAGCAATTAGGGTTAATAATTTGCTGCGTCAGGAATTAGTAATCTTAAGAAGAACATTCAACTAAATTAAATACAACTGCTTGTGTTTGTGTTATTTAGCTTCATCGATTTCTCTAATTCTTAAGGCTGCCATTAGATTAAATCTTTAGCGCTTGTCTAGGGTTGTTTAATGGTAAGATTAATTAAGATTGCTTGTTTCCTAATTAATTACAATTAAGGGGAGATAGGAAAATAGTTCCAACGGTGAATATTCAAAGTAAGAATTGATTTACTTTTGCATTAATGATCAGTTGTAAGATTCGATGGTGGATGTTGACGGAGACCAAGTTTTGTTATATTAATTGATTTCGAATTGAATTGTTTTTGTTTTTGGCTTTGGCTAAGATTGTTTTCTGTTTTACTCAAAACCCCCCAGCCTTATTCACATCATAGAAAATTTGGCTAGACACTCTTTGTGGGATCGACTCTTGCTTACCCTATTTACAATTCAGTAGTTAGGTTAGGAAGGTTTTTAATCTTGGTTGCCTACGACAACACACCAGATTTTGGCGCCGTTGCCGAGGAGTGACTGTAGTTGATTTTTTGTGTTTTTGTGATTTTTTTTATTGCGTTTTTGTTATTTTTTTTTATTTTGCAGAAAAAAAAAAACTGTGAACAGTAGTACTATTCATAAGGAAAATTTTGGTTGAGCTAGGAGTGCTACAGTACCCCTTTCGAAGAAAACGAAATTCTGAGCAAAACTAGAAATATTTTCTAGCCCCACCTTTGAGGCCAAATTCGAATGTTTTGATAGGGTTTTTGACGTTTTCGTGTTTCTGGCCATTTTATTTTATTTTTAATTTTCTAGTTAGTTTTCAATTTTTGTCATTAATTATAATTCTTTTATGAGGTTTTTTGTTGTATGACCAGGTCCTCTCACCTTGGTGATTTAACATTCGATTCAGAAATTGAGAGCACTTTGCGCAGGTTAAGGAAGGAAGCTTGGAGAAATTATGAGGAAAGCACTTTGGCTTTTATTCCCAATTTGCTAGCAACTCTGATTTAGAAGAGGAGGACATCATGGCTAGAAATCAAACTCTGAAAGAGCTTGCTGCCCCTGATTTGAATCAAGCCCGTTTATGCATAACGTTTCCTGTTTTAGATACTGCCACTACTTTTGAATTAAAATCTGGACTAATACATCTCTTGCCCACTTTTCATGGTCTTGCAGGTGAAGATCCTCACAAGCATCTAAAGGAGCTTCATGTGGTTTGCACGAGTATGAAACCTATGGGGGTGACTGAGGAACAAATTAAATTAAGAGCTTTCCCGTTTTCTTTGAAGGATTCGGCTAAGGATTGGCTTTATTATCTACCCTCCGGAACTATAACAACATGGAACGAGATGAAGAGATTATTTCTGGAGAAATATTTCCCAGCTTCGAGGGCAGCCAACATCCGGAAAGAAATTTGTGGTGTAAGGCAGCATAACGGAGAGTCCCTACATGAATACTGGGAACTCTTTAAGAAAATGTGTGCAAGCTGCCCCCATCATCAAATTAGTGAGCAGCTACTCATCCAGTACTTCTATGAGGGCCTTACATACACTGATAGGAATATGATTAATGCTGCAAGTGGAGGAGCATTGGTGGATAAAACTCCCGAGGCCGCGAGAACTTTGATTGCAAATATGGCAACCAATTCTCAACAATTTGGCAGTAGGCTTGACTTTCCATCTAGGCGGGATAATGAGGTAAATATTTCTTCCCTAGAACAACAAATCTCGAGTCTAACTTCTCTTGTTCGTTAAATGGCTGTAGGTAACATGCAAATAGTGAAGGCTTGTGGAATTTGTTCGGTAGTAGGGCATCCAACTGATATGTGCCCAACCCTTCAAGAGGAGCCTGTTGAGCAAGTGAATGCAGCAGGTGGTTTTCCTGGACAACAGCAAAGGAAGTATGATCCTTATTCGAGCACATATAGCCCTGGATGGAGGGATCACCCGAATCTTGGCTATGGGAATCCACAAGTGAATCAGCCCCACCATCAAAACCGCCCAAATTACCAGCAATACCAGCAGCCATATTCCCCTAGACAACAACCGGGCCAAACTTCTAATTCTGGTATGTCTTTAGAAGATATTGTTAAGTCTCTTGCCACTAATACTTTGCAGTTTCAACAAGAGATGAGGGCCAGTGTTCAAAGTTTGGAGAATCAGATAGGGTAGATGGTAACCGCAATCAGTAAGCTGGAGGCACAAAGTTCGGGGAAATTACCCTCTCAAACGATGGTAAATCCAAGAGAAATTGTAAGTGCGATCGTTTTTAGAAGTGGTAAAGAGGTTGAGATTCCAATAAAGGCAGCCCTTGCATCGTCGAAGGAAGAAAAGGAGAAAGATGCAGTTGTAGACAGCAACGTTCCCAACAATGATGGTGTTCCTAAGCATAAGTTTCCGCCTCTGTCCGACTATAAATTGGTACCACCTTTTCCTTAAGCTTTGGCAGAATCTAGAAAAGATCAGTAGAACAGAGATATATATGAGACTTTTCGTAGATGCGAGGTAAATATTCCACTCTTAGATGCTATTAAACAAGTACCTCGCTATGCTAAATTCTTGAAAGAGCTGTGTACAATTAAGAGGAAACAGAAACTTAAGGGGTGTGAAAAGGTGAGAGTGGGAGAAAATGTTTCTACAGTGATTCAGAGAAAACTTCCAGTGAAGTGCAAGGATCCAGGTATGTTTGCTATCCCTTGTACGATAGGTAACACTAGGTTTGAGAAGGCCATGATAGACTTAGGAGCTTTTATAAATGTCATGCCATACTCTATATATGCTTCTTTGAAACTTAGACTTTTGAATAAAACTGGTGTTGTAATTCAATTAGCTGATGGATCTAATGACTATCCTAAGGGTGTAGTTGAGGATGTTTTGGTACAAGTTAAGGCTTAATTTTCCCTACTGATTTCTATGTACTTGATATGGAAAATGGAGATCAATCTGCTCCTATTTTGTTAGGAAGACTTTTCTTAAAAACATCTAAGACTAAGATAGATGTTCATAGTGGCATACTTACCATGGAATTTGATGGTCAACTTGTCAAGTTTTATATTTATGATGCCATGAAATATCCTGCTGATGATGATGATAATCTTGCTTATTCTATTGATGTGGTTGATTCTTTAGCACAGGAAATGTTTGAACTTGATGGAAAGGATGGATTGGGAGTTGCCATTAGTAAGCATCTTGAGGAAGAGGATGAGGAGTTAGCTTTGAGTACTGATTTGCAGGAAACTGTTGTAGCATTGAATGATTCTCCAAAGTGACAGCAACAGTCGAGTAACATTGCAGTAGCAACCCACCTGCCACGGCTTGAGGCTTAGGCCAGATCCACCTGGCTGACCCGGACAGCCTTGCACGGGCGCTACTCACAAATCCCCCTCCCCAAGGGATTTTCTTTCGCCTCCCTCCACTCGAACCCAAGACCAAGGGGCTATAGTCAAATGGGAAGCATGGTGAGTACCATCGACTAACTGCTGATGGTACTCTGTCTTCCCTTTGACTATAGTCTTGGGTTACGACGAGAGGCATCCCCAAGCGTACTGTATGTAGAGCTGTCTGTGCAGCCGTGTGTATGGTCTAGTGTGTGATGCAACCTAAGCCCAGTGTGGCGGAGGGGTTGCTACAATAAAAGGTGCCTTTTATTGTAGCAACCCCTGCCACACAGTTTGGGCTTAGGCCGATCACACACTAACCCGGACAGACACACTGACCCATACTCACAAGGTCTGTCCCCCCTTAAGGGATTTTCTTTCGCCTCCCTCACCACTCGAAACCAAGACCAAGGGGCTATAGTCAAATGGGGAGCATGGTGAGTACCATCAGGCTAACTGTCTTGGGTTCGAGTGGTGAGGAAGGCGAAAGAAAATCCCTTGCAGGGGGACAGGTGCTGTGAGTAGCGGGCCAGGCTGTGTGTCCAGGTGCAAGGTCACCGTGTGATCGGCCTAAGCCCAAGCCGTGTGTGGCGAGTACACATTCCTTATATTACATTACCAATTTCTAACGAGAGGCCTTTACCTTCTGTTTTGCAGGCCCCCGTTCCAGATTTGAAGCCTCTCTCTAGTTACCTCAAGTACGTGTTCCTTGGAGACGAAAGAATGTTACTCAGTGCATCGCAAGAAGAAAAGCCTTGAGTCGAGCCAACGACAATAAACAAAGGCGCTGCTTGGGAGGCAACCCAAGGGGAGTTTGTTTTCGTATTCTTGCATTTTAAATTTTGGTTATTTTTTCCTTTTTTTTTGCATTTCATCTTCCATTGGGGACAATGTCATTTTTAAGTGCGGGGGAGGGGATTTAGGTTGTGTTTTAAGTTATGTTTTTCAAAAAAAAACGAATTCTGCCTAGTTTAAGGGTATACGGCCTTGGAAACCGTAACCCTCCCGCCTTAAAAACTGCCTAGCAGTACTTAGCAACCTCTGGTATAACAACGCCACGTACACCTTGAACGAAATTCCCCCGCATTTGTTTTTAGGAAGGTTTATGCTTTAAGTCATGTCTTTAAATGTCTAGTGATGCATGAAATAGTAACTTGACTTTGTGTTGAGCATATTCCTTGACTTAGGATGTTAGCAATCTTTCATAAAATAGAGTTAATCATATTTGAATCTTTGCAGTTTGAAACAATATGTCTTGAGAAGTTGTGTGGACTTGGCGACGAAGCATGATTGAGGAGTGTATAACAACCCTTAGAAAAAAAAAATTGTTTCTCTTAAGCTAGTCCTAAATTCGGGTTTAAGCAAATAGGAAAAAGAAAAGAAAGGTATGTGGTGAGTCGAGATGGAGCGTAAAACGCACTCACTCATAAACACAACCATGAAATGAGATGGAGCATAAAATGCACTCATTCTTTTTCAAAATAGAAAAAAAAAAGAAAAAAAAAATTGTATCCTTAGTTTGCTACCCAGTTTGTAGTAGTCAAGAGAAACAATTGAGGAAAAGTTGAGAGGGGAGTTGTACATGAATTGGTTGTGATTAGTTCCCTTGTTTGCATTGAGTGATTAAGAGTAATTGTGGAAGATGATGACGAGAGATGAATGTCATTAACTCTGTTTTATTTTATTTTGCTGCTTCCTAAGTTAGGTACGAATATGCATGGATTAAATATTGTTGCTTATGCATCATGATGGTGTTCTTGATATGACTTGAGATAATGGTGTTCTTGATATGACTTGAGTGTAGCGTTTGTTTGAATTAGTTTGCCCGAGGACATGCAAAAGCTAAGTGTGGGGGAATTTGATGAGAATCCAAAATATCATATTTACCCCCCTTAATGTTTAGTCTTTTATATGTATTTGTTGCCTAAATGTACTCATTATTATTCTATTTTGATTTAGGATGCAAATGGAGATGTTAATTGCAAAACAGAACTAATTAAGTGAATTCGGACAGTTTTGACGTTGTTTCGTAATCTGGGCATAACTCTCTCATCCGAGCTCCGATTGAGATGATTCAAAATTCTGTGGAATGCTAAGAAATATATATAAAACTTTCATGTTTTGATTTTGGAGAGATACTCACTTCATCAAGGTTTTAATCGAGCTTGAAGTTGACACATCTGCACTGGATGTCCTGGAGCATTCTGCCTGGTCATGCAAATCAATTGGGCAGTTTATTATTGGAAGATTTGAGGACATGTGGCATGCGAGTTACAGCTCAGAATCACCACTTTCCTATTTTATTTTAGGACTTTATCTTATTTTCAATTAATTAGAATCAAATTAGGATTAATGTTATTTTAGGATTTTAGAATATTTCTTTTAGGAGATTTAGTGGGATTCAAATACTTAAACTGATTTTTTGTTAAAGGGATGAGATTAGGGTTTTTGAGGGGGACCACGCCTCTCTCTTCTCTTCTCTACAATTTTCTCTTTTGAGTTTTGATTATGGCCATGAGCGGCTAAAACTTTTGTAACTTGGTCGTCGGAAACGGAGACCTCGGAATCAACCAACTGTGAGATCTAATCCATTTTATTTTAGTGTTCAATTTTCGTGTTTGAGTATTGAATGTTATTCTGTGCATATCTTCATGATTGATGCATTTAATTACTAGGAGGCCTACTAGTGTATTATTTGTTGCAATCTACTGCTAATTTGATATCAAATCCTTAATTGTTTGATCCCTCTAACTTGTGAAGCAATTAGGGTTAATAATTTGCTGCGTCAGGAATTAGTAATCTTAAGAAGAACATTCAACTAAATTAAATACAACCGCTTGTGTTTGTGTTATTTAGCTTCATCGATTTCTCTGATTCTTAAGGCTGCCATTAGATTAAATCTTTAGCGCTTGTCTAGGGTTGTTTAATGATAAGATTAATTGAGATCACTTGTTTCCTAATTAATTACAATTAAGGAGAGATAGGAAAATAGTTCCAACGGTGAATATTCAAAGTAAGAACTGATTTACTTTTGCATCAATGATCAGTTGTAAGATTCCGATTGTGGATGTTGACAGAGACCAAGTTTCGTTATATTAATTGATTTCGAATTGAATTGTTTTTGTTTTTGTTTTTGGCTAAGGTTGTTTTCTGTTTTACTCAAAACCCCCCAGCCTTATTGACATCATCAAAAATTCGGCTAGACACTCTTCGTGGGATCAACCCTTGCTTACCCTATTTACAGTTCAGTAGTTAGGTTAGGAAGGTTTTTAATCCTGGTTGCATACGACAGCACATCAGATTTTCCAAAACTCAAAACATGAAAGTTGTAGATATATTTCTTAGCGTTCCATAGAATTTTGAATCATCTCAATCTGAGCTCGGATGAGAGAGTTATGCCCAGATTACGAAACAACGTTGAAACTATCTGAATTCACTTAATTAGTTCCGTTTTGCAATTAACACCTCCATTTGCATCCTAAATCAAAATAGAATAATAATGAGTACATTTAGGCAACAAATACGTATAAAAGACTAAACATTAAGGGGGGTAAATATGATATTTTGCATTCTCATCAGTTTCCTTCCTGACCATCTCTCTTTTGGACACTTAAAGCCTATTGAACTTGATGGGCTCATATTAATCAGATAGGCTGCAGTGGTTAGAGCTTCTCCCTAGAAAGTTTTGGACAGACCAGCAATAAAAACAAGGCACCTAACCCTTTCTAGGAGTGTTCTATTCATCCTCTCTACAACCACATTCTGTTGTGGGGTTACCCTGACAGTCTTATGCCTTAGAACCCCCTGATTTATACAGTAAGTATCAAACTCTAGGTTACAAAACTCCAACCCATTATATGTCCTAAGTGCTTTGACTCTTCTATCTAACTGGGTTTCAACCAGGGTTTTCCAGCATTTGAACTTAGTCAAGGCTTCGTCTTTAGTCTTGAGAAGGTATACCCATACCTTCCTATTATAATTGTCAACAATGGAGAGGAAGTACATGTTCCCTCCATGTGACTTGACCTTTTTTAGGCCCCAAAGATCAGCATGTACATAGTCTAAGCAATTTGCAACAAGGTGAATTCCTTTGTGGAAACTCATCCTGTGCTGTTTCCAAAGAATACATGTTTCACAAAAATTTAAAGCAAACACAAGATCATTACCAAAATAGCCCTGCTGTTTCAATGCATTCATACCATTTTGGCTTATATGGCCCAATCTCAAATGCCATTTCTCTGCAGCAAATACGTTAGTGGAGAGTAAGGTAGAATTAAGTACACCATGATAATATTGCCCACACAAAATGTAAAGACCATTCTTCTTCACACCCTTAATCAACACATTCCCATTTTTGTACACTTCCAGATAGCCATTTTGTGCTTTATATGAACAACCAGATTCATCTAAGGTTCCTAGTGAAATTAGGTTATGTTTTAATTTGGGTATACACCTAACCCTAGTGAGCAGAACTAACTTACCATTATTCAGCCTAATAGTTATGTCACCTATTCCTTGAACCTCACAAGAGTGATTATTGCCCATGAATACTGTTTCTTGTTCCCCAGTTTTATGTCTTTGAAACCAATTTTTGTTTGGACTCATGTGGAAGGTATAGCTTGAGTCTAGCACCCACTCATTACTTTTAGATGTATTGGAAATAGCAAGGGCTTTAGATATTTCTATGTTACTGCTTGTGCTAGCTAGATTTGTTTCTATACTGGCCTATTTGTTCTTTTTAGTCCATTCATAACAATTTTTCTTAAGATGCCCTATTTTGGTACAGAAAAAACACTTCCTAGATTCATCCTTAGATCTCCCATTACCCTTACTAGTCTTTTTGTTTTTAGAGCCTACATGTCTCTGAGGGTTCTTTCCAGTTTCTTTACCTGATTGTCCAGTATCGAATTTCCCTTTTACAAATAGATTACAACCATTACGTTTTTTAATCTTTAATTCTAATTCCCTAGATTTTAGCCCAAAAACTATCAGGTCCACACTGGGTACAGTTCCACTATACTGAAGGGCATTCTTTACCACTAAATATTCCTCTGGTAGAGAGTTCAACAGGATCATGGCTAGGCTGGAATCTCCTAGTTCTTGGTCAGTACCTTTTAGGGTTAGGGTCATTTTTAGGAATTCATCCAAATTTTCATCTAAAGATTTTGCTACGTCTATTTTATAAGAAAACAAAGCACCTTTTAAGAAAGCTAAGTTAAGAGTAGATTTAAGAGCATATAAAGATTCAAGTTTACCCTAGAGTGGAATCAGAGATTCCACGCCATCCACCTTTCGAAGCACGGTGTCGGACAGGTTCATGATGATCAAGTTATATGCTTCTTCGTCCACCTCTGCCTTCTTCTTTAGCTTTTCTTCCGACCATTTGGTGACATCTTTCTCCAGTGCAATTCCCACCTTGTTGTGGGACAAGAGGGCCTTCATCTTCTTTTTCCAGGTGTTGAAATCTATCTTCCCATCATATTGGGAGATTTCCATGCGCGTGATGCTCATAATTTGAGTTCAGAGGCAAACCCTAAGAAAACAATATTGTGTTCTATAGACTCGATTTATTGAGGATTTTAGGGGATTCTAGCTGTGTCTGGAATTCTAGGACTCCTAGAACTAATTAATTTAAAAAGCCCCAAAAATTTCGAAACCCTAGAATAAAATTCCCAAATCAAGAAAACCCTAGAATTTCAATTTGTTTTGAGGAACCCTAAACTTGGCTCTGATACAACTGCTGTAATTTCAGCCTCACTAATCCTAATCAATCACCAACGCAATCAATCAACAAATGCAAAAAGAAACAGATCAACACACAGTATTTACTGTGGTTCACTTGTTCAAGATTGAACAAGCTACGTCCACGTTGAGCTGCAGAATATGGATGCTCGCTGCACTTATATTAGTATCACCAATGATTACAAAGACCACCAATCGATCTCCCCTTACAACATTCACTATCAAGAACTACTCAGACTTCAACATAGTATCGATAAATCTACAACCCAAATAGAGAACTCCAAACCTGATTCTCAACACCACAAAGATACACAACTTTAATGGACATATTAACTACAGATTTACACACACACAGAGAAGCCCTATTCTTGAACCCTAACAAAGAAATTTGGGGAAGCTTTCAATTGAGAGAGACTATCTTTCGAGAAAGAGAGAGACTTCAGCTTTTATAGGTTTGACCAATCTTCAGTTTTCAGCCGTTAGATTACTTAAAAGCCAACGGTCAAGATGCAGAGTGAATTTAAGCCAATACGACAGCGTATAAGGGTTCACATATAACACTTGGCTTAAAAGACACCAAACACTTGAATAAAGCTCTTTTTGCTAAAGAAATAAAAAATAATAAAAGGTTGGTGTTTGTTCTCTGGGGATCAAGGTTTGTGGTCCGGTTTGCTTTCCAAGAAATACGTCAAGAACGATTCTTTAATTGACGACAAAATCCTCAGCACCACCAACATTGTTTCTTCTACTTGGCAAGGCATTCTTAAAAGAGCTGAAATGTTGAAATATGGCTTAAAGTGGAGGTTTGGGAATGGTAAGAGCATATGCTTTTGGAGTGATACTTGGGTTGGAGAAATACCTCTTTTTCACTCCGCTATCTCTGATATCGAGGCCAAAGTTAGTGACTATCTCCTAGATAATGATTAGAACATATAAAAACCCAAAGACAACCTGCTTGATTCTATAGTTGGTAAGAGTTTAGTCTTGCTTTTGGTTAAATTCTCTGCAAATGAGGACACTCAAGTTTGGGTTTATTTTCAAATGGCATTTTTATTGTGAAATCAGTTTACGTTCTAAAATGTAACCTAGATCAATCTCAAGAATGGAGCTGGGCTTTTATTTGGAAGATGAACATGTGAAAAATTGGATATTTCAATTCATTGATATTTACACTGATAGTTACAGGCTTTATATAGGGGAGATACAATCTACAAAATCTCATAATTATGTCAATTACAATATACCAACATAATTAGGAGATTATAAGATATAAAAAATATTGTGAGTATCCTAAAACTAACAAAATTAAGAGATTACATAATATTTTGGAAATATTCAGGAAATCTCAACATTCCCCCTCAAGTTGGTGCGTAGATGTCACACATGCCCAACTTGTCTAAAACTTGTAAGAAAATATGTTTGGAGACAACCTTGGTAAGAATATCGGTCAATTGATCCTTTGATCTAATCTTGGGCAATTTAATAATCTTTTCATCCAGTTTTTCTTTGATGAAAAATCTATCTACTTCAACATGCTTCGTACGATCATGTTGAACTGGATTGTGAGCAATATCACATGTTGTTTTATTGTCACAATATAACTGGATTGGTCGATTAGGTTGATAGCCCAAATCTTGCAACAGAAATCTTAGCCACAAAGCTTCACAAATCCCAAGTGCCATTCCCCTAAATTTTGCTTCAGCACTTGAGCGTGTCATAACATTCTATTTTTTGCTTCTCCACGTGACTAGATTACCTTCTACAAAAGTGAAATAACCAGAAGTAGATCATCTATCATCCACTGCTCCAGCCCAATCAACATCAGTATATGCGTTCACATTTTGGTAGTCCTTGTTTTTAGAAAATAAGATTCCCTTTCCAGGAGCATGTTTTAAATATCTCAAGATACACATAATTGCATTCATATGCTGCTCTCTAGGATTATGCATGAATTGACTAAATATACTCAATGCATAAGCAAGATTTGGCCTAGTGTGAGGCAAGTACATCAATCTTCCCACAAGTCTTTGATATCTCCCTTTGTCAACTGGTACTTGATTAGTATCGACTCCTAATTTCAAACCTTCTTTGATTGGTGTATCAGCTGGTTGACATGCTGACATACCAGTTTCCTGCAATACATCCAAGGCATACTTTCTTTGTGATAGAAAGATACCTCTGTTAGATTGAGACACTTTGATTCTGAGAAAATATTTCAAAGAACCTACGTCCTTCATCTCAAATTCTTCTAATAAGTACTTTTGTAGAGCCTTCCTTTCTTTTGGATCATTTCCTGTAACCACCATATCATCCATATACACAAAAAGTGCAGTGATCTTTCTTTGCTATTTTTTAAGAAACAGTGTGTGATCTTAATTTCTCTGATGATAGAAAAAAAACTTCATAGCTTTGGTGAACCTCCCAAACCATGCCCTTGGAGATTGTTTTAGCCCATACAATGACTTTTTTAACTTACAAACCTTTTGGCTTTGCCTCACTGGAAGAATACACACTGGTGGAGGATCCATATAGATCTTTTCAAACAATTCTCCATGTAGAAAAGCATTCTTCACATCGAACTGCTATAATGGCCAATCTAGGTTTGCAGCCAAAGATAACAAGACACATACTATGTTGATTTTGGCTACAAGTGCAAATGTCTCTGTATAGTCTATCCCATGAGTTTGGTTGTACCCTTTGCTACTAGTCTTGCTTTAAATCGTTCAATCGTACCATCAACTTTATACTTCACAGTGTAAACCCATCGACATCCAACAGTCTTCTTTCTAGGTGGACGATCAACAATTTCCCAAGTCTCATTCTTCTATAACGATTCCATCTCTTCATTCATGGCAGCTTTTCATTTTGGATCAAATAAGGCTTCCTGCACACTGTTAGGAATAGATACAGCAAATAATTTATTCACAAATGACAAACTTGATTTTTACAAACGATGGTTATACACATAATGACTCGTGGGGTATTTGACCTTACTAGATAGCTCAAGTTTGTATGATGGTTTGCAAATCTCTTTAGTACTGCGTGGTGGTAACTGTTTCCTAATTGGTTCAGACTCTAAATTAGGAATATTCTTAACAAATGGTGGTTGTGACATACTAGGAATGAGAGACTCGGACTAAGAAGTTTCTACAAACGGGTTTGATAGCACCTTCACATTTTCATCATCCACTTCATCTTCTTGTTGAATAGCAGGTCTTGTTTGTGACTCATAGTTTCCTATATCTTGAACAACATCTTGAACAGCATAGTCAAGAGTCTGAATTTCTTCCTCACAATACTCCCCTTGAAGTTCAGACTTAGAAGAAAAATACATCAATTCTTCATGGAAAACAACATCCATCATCACAAACGTTTGTTGAGTTAGAGGATGATAACATCAATACCCATTTTGATGAACACCATACCCAACGAAAATGCATTTCAATGCACGAGGGGACAACTTGTTGTGTTAATGTTTATGGAGATGAATAAAAGCGATACAGCAAAAAACATGAGGTGGTAAGTTCAAGACCGTTGGAGCATTCACTACTTTACCAAGAGCCTGAAAAGGTGTCTGGAACCCAATAGAACTAGGTAACCGATTGATTAGGTAGGCTGCAGAAATAAGTGCTTCTCCCTAAAAAGATAATGGCATGTGAGCTTCTTTAATGAGGCACGAACGACCTCCAATAAGTGCCGATTTTTTCGCTCAACAACACCATTTTGTTGGGGTGTGTTGGGACAACTAGTGTGATGAATGATACCATGTGTTGCCAAGTACTGCTGAGGATCTGAACTTTGATATTCTTCTACATTATCACTTCGGAGGACATGAATTTGTGCATTATACTACATATGAACAATTTTGTGAAATCTTTGAAAGAGCAAATTAACTTCCCCTTTGGATTTCATTAAACATACCCAAGTCATCCTTGTACAGTCATCAATAAAAGTAACAAACCAATGAGATCCACCTAAAGTATTAACTTGTGATGGCCCCCAAACATCTGAATGTATAAGCATAAAAGAACTTGGACTTTTGTTTAATGTTATTGGGAATGAGACTCGATGACTTTTTGATAATTCACAAACGTCACAGTTGAAGTTACTGATATCATTTTTTTCAAACAAACTTGGAAAAAGTTTCTTCAGATAACTGAACGAAGCATGTCTAAGGTGTCGATGCCATAACCAGATGTCAATTTTTTGTTTATCCCTTTTAGAGTAATCTACTGTCAAAGCCTGCTATAACATGGAAGAGCTTTTTGACTCTAAATCCAAGTAATACAATTGGCCCCATCTAATAAATACCACACAAGATAAGGCTTTGGTTATTTTGGAGATTGACAACAAATTATAATTTAAGGATGGGACGCTAAGACATAATCTAAGTGTATAGAGTTTTTAAGGGTTAATGATCCTTCCCCAATGACCTGGTTAGATTCACCATTGGCTGTAGAAACAAAGTTTTGTGAGGATGACTTAAGATTAGAAACATGCCTAGAATCAAATGTCATATGATCAGTAGCATCAGAATCAATTATCCATACACTATTGGAAACAAATGCGCATATATGTAAAGACTTACCATCATTTCCAACAGTGGCTACAAATAATGAGGACTGTGTGACATCTGCTTTCTTTTCCACAACAGCATCAATAAAACTTTTATTTTTGATGAGCATGTCAGGTTAGTCGCCTCTTGTCTAACCTCTGAGTAACTTGCTTTCAAATTTGGAACCGGGTTTTTTCGTAGAATATCTCCACACATTTTTTTTACCCTTTTTTTTTTAACTTTTGACTTTTTTTTTTTTTTTTACTTTGACTCCTTGGCTATTTGACTTTTTTTTTTTTGGTTAAAGATAAAAGAAACAAACACAAAAAATAAAAATAAAAAATGAATAAGAGATTTGAAAGATAAAGCAACACAAACTCCTTTCTCTGGAGACGACGGTAGCAACAAATCGATGGTAGGTCAGAGTTGTCGATGGCAGATCAGTGACGGCAGCAGCAGATCAAAGGAAGATCAAAGTTTTCTCGGCTAGGTTGGCGACGACAACAGTTGAGACAATAGCAGAACGTCGGTTCTTTTGCGGATAGGTTTGCAATGGCAATGGTTGAGACATCAACAGAATGCCCTTTTTTTTTTTTTTTTTTTTTGGTTGTTGACGATCGGATAAATTTGGTGATGTTGAAATGAAAATTTGATGGTGTGGTTTGAGGTTGATGGTTTTGATTGAAGATGGTTGATATGTGTATTTGGCAAGTTTGATATGGGCAGGATGGTGTTTTCAAGTGACCAAAGTTGGAGGTTTGGTTGGTGGGTTTGATTGATTGTGTCGCTTTCTCCTTCTTAGATTGACAACGATTGGATGGATGTTTACTTGTCGGTGATTTTTTTTTGTGACTGCTCTACAATGAGCAATTTTTTTTTTTTTTTTTTTGTTTTAGATCAGAGAGTGGCTCTGATACCATGTGAAAAATTGGATATTTCAATTCACTGATATTTACACTAATAGTTATAGGTTTTATATAGGGGAGATACAATCTACAGAATCTCATAACTATGTCAATTACAATATACCAACATAATTAAGAGATTACAGGATATCAAAAATATTGTGAGTATATCCTAAAACTGACAAAATTAAGAGATTACATGATATTTTGGAAATATTCAGGAAATCTCAACAGAACATCCCTCTAAAACTAAAGACTTTCTTGTGGCTTTTAGGTGAAGGGCGACTGATGACAAATGAGGAACTTTATAAGAGACACTACTCAGATGATTCTCATTGTCCTAGATGTGATCACTATGTTGAAGACTTTAATCATGTTTTCAAACAATGTCCTTTGACTTGGAATATCTTGCAAATGGTTGGATGGCCTCGAAGTGTATCTCACACCTATGTTGGGGAGTTTGATTTCCACCAATGGCTTCAAATCAATCTGAAAAATTCCAGGATTCCCACTGGGATATTAATTGGAATATCTTATTTGCCTTCACCTTTTGGTACGTTTGGAAGGAGAGCAATAGACTAGCCTTTAACTGCAATGATCATTCTCGCCCTTACACACACTTTAGAGTGATTCATAATGCTTTGGAGTGGGCTAACAACCTGACTTCTGAAGCACATAAAAAACGTCAAATGGTTGATCTTTTTCATTGGACGTATCCTCAACAAAGGCATTTTAAACTTAACACTGATGGTTCTAGAGCTAGTAACAAAAGCTCCATCAATGTAGGAGGAGTTATCCATGATGATGGTGGTTATTCATGATGATTGCGGTATCTGGTGTTGGGGGTTTAGTGCCAACAAAGGTTGTAGCTCAATGTTGGATACTGAATTGTGGGGCTTGCTTCATGGTCTTCAAATTGCTTTGGACAAGAATCTAGTTCTCATTTACACTAAATTGGACTTTGTGCTTGTTTTCATATGATTGTTGAGGGTGTCAACTCCAATCACCCTTTTTTTCTTCAAGTTTCTGAATGTCAAGAACTCATTTAAAAGCTAAAATCGGCCTCAGTTAGTCATGTCTATAGAGAAAGAAATTCAGTGGCTAACGGATTAGCCAACCTTAACCACTGCCTTCCTCTAGGACTTCACCTCTTTGATTCTCCTCCTTCTATTGCTTCAGATGTAATTAAGGATCTTGCTTTGGTCAAGACCTAGAGCAGTGCCTCTTTAGTAGGGGTGATTGGTTTTAGATATCCTGCATTTTTTTAAGGAACCAGAATTAGAACCCGTTGGTTCCTAAGATTTGGAATCGAAATTAGAATCGGAACCTGAAACATAGGTTTCGGTTCTGGTTCCGAGTACATGGGTAAATTTTAATTACCCCTTACTTTTTGAAAAATGACAAATACACCCACAAAAATTACAATACACTCCAATAGTTTACAAAAATTACAATTTAGTTATGATTCCTACCCAGTACCCAGACCTCGGTTCCTGTTCTGGTTTCGATTCTGATTCCATTTCCCGGCTCCATCAATCGGAAACAAATGTGCAAAAAGGAGGTGGAATTTTTTCATTTTTCTTCCAAATCTCTTTAGGTTTGGTTAGGATATCTCTAATCTTTAGGATAGGTGTCAGGAAATAGTCCTTAAAATTGATAAATATATAACTAAAGGGTTAATTTCATTGGCTTTCGTGAGAGATAGTTAAATAAAAAACACTGAGTGATTTCGGGAAAAAAATTAAATGCCCCTTAAAATGACCAAAACCTCACCTACAAATATCAAAAAACAACATCGAGAAAGAAATATATAGGACATTTTATATTTAACTATCTTTTAGAGAGGTGAATAAAATTAACCCGGGTAAGTAATAATATGTTAGCCACGATAGGAATTTTGTGCTTTGTCTAATCATTTCTAAATATTTCAACCCTATCCTTTCTAGAGGGCTTGGTGATAATTTTCCAAGTGTAGGGAGGAAATCAATCCCATGGAATGAAGATCAAAAGTGATAAAGATTGTAAGATATGTATTCATGTAAAGTCATCTTGTCCTCTTTCCTAAGAAAAGAAAATGATCAGATTAATTAAGTAATTAATATGATAATCTATAGGATATGGTTGCTCTCTATGAATAAGATGTATGGATGTGACTCCATAATCAATAAGGCATACATGATAGAAAATGACACATAACACATTCTATTATATAAATATAAAAGTATATATTATATGAATATGGTTAATTATAGTCATGGGTATTGAAGATAACTAAAAACTGATGGTGGAGATGAGCTACATAGAAGACAAATTAACCAAAAATCAGATTCGAAGTCTATGGATTATCACTAATTAATTAAGGTCAATGAGAAGAAGACAAAGCTTAAATATGAACCAATTAATGAAGATATAATAATTAAGGGGACAATTAGGCATAGAGCTTTTAAGAAGCCAATGCAAAACCAAAACAATAAATTCATAAGCATGAAGAACATTCCAATGTGAAATGAAATAAAAGCAAATGTTGGCCATCTATTATTGTTTGACTTCAAAATTGAAACCCATAAAATAAAATAGAACTCATTATCTTCGTATCAACATATGATTTTGACATAGAATAATCATACGTCATTACATTGAAAAATAAGCCCCTAACTGATTCTTCCATATATATCTTTTTCATATTATTTATTATTTTAAATTAAAGCTGATATTGATGATATAACTATTAAATTCATTAATCTTACGTCGTTCACAACAAACTTTAATTAATTATGCAAATAATTATATTTCCATATAGTGTTAGAATCTTGTTTATCCAAATAAAATAAAAAAGGACAATATCAGCTTAAGTTTCTCAGCCATTAGAAAAGAATAAAAGGAAGAAATTAAATGAAGGGAGACATACAAAAAAGAACGATTGATTACATGCATGCATTGTTAATTATATAAAGAAACAGAGAATTAAGTCAATATGTATCGATCGATGCATGCTAGAACTCCTAATTGGATTTATTCTTCATCAAACTGCATGACATGTGATATACCATCACCATAATCTTTTCAAATCACAAGAAATAAAGGTTCTTCTCCTTTAATTAAGTACCAATTTCGAATTTCCAACAGATGGAAGATATATAATATTGTTATATCGTTTCCTATATATTATGGTTACATGACCTAGTGAAAAAACTCAAAAAGCCTCTTCTAATCAGTAATCCATATTCGACTATATTATATATACTGAAATATAAATCTTCATATATCAATATATATGAGTGTGGATGTATATTTATATTATATGTATAATTATTGCAAATCTCACAAATTATGAGTTCCAGTTCATGCTGGGAAGTTGAAACTGTCGTCGCAAATTTCCGTCGCCAAGCGAACCGAGAAGAGAGTTGGGGACGTGGAATGGCACGCTCTGTGGGAGCTGATTGAGCAAAGAGAAGAAGGAATTATTATTGTCATCAGTGGCGGTGCTGCCACTGTTAAGATCACCGTGAAATCGCTTCCCGGAAGAGGAGGCGCCGATGGAATTACCACCACAACCTTCATTATTCCAATGCGGCGAAGATAGTGCGCGTTTAACTGGGAAATTATTTGTAGTAGAAGGGGAGACGATGTTGGAGATGTTGGGCTTGGGAATATTTGAAACACAACTGTTTTGTTGCATGCCTTCTCCAGACAACATCCCTTCAAAGAAATTATGATCATCATGTTCAAGTAATGAATTTCCATAACCACCTGTGTTATTATTCGCTGCAGCGGGGAGCTTTTGATTTTGATGACTACAAGTTTGTAACTGTGTTACGTACATCCCCTCCATACAATCCTGATCCTTGTCCCTCTCCATCGGTCTCTGCGTGTTGTTTTTCTTGTAAATCCGGCATAAAACCCAGTCGTCAAGCTGGATAGAGTTACAAAGAAATTAAAATAATGTATAAACCGAATATCTTTAAGAAGGTTGAAGATGAATTCATTTACGTACTCTCAAAGAGGTTTTCTTGTTGGCTAAATCAGCAGGAGGTTGAGGTTTTGCAGCAGAGTTATTATCGACAAGGCGATATTCATGCATAATCCAGTTAGTTTTAATCCCTTTTGGAGGCTTGCCGCCATAAAAAACCAGGGCCTTCTTGACCCCAACCTTTTGATTCCCATTAGATGTTAAAATGGGTTTATCCGTCCCAGTAGCTTTCCAATATCCTGAAGTTGCGGCTCTGTTTGGCCTCGCTCCGTTCGGGTACTTCCTATCTCTTGGACTGAAAAAATACCACTCTTGCTCTCCAAACGTCGCCTTACCTACCAATTTAATTAAGAAAATATAAATCAACAAACATAATAAAGTAAATTAACAGGATGATTAAGAAATTTAATTAATTAATTACTTGGAAGCTCCCATGGATCAAACTTGTAAAGATCAATCTCTGCAATGATCGTAACTGGAAGTGGAGCAGATGCAGCCTTCTTCTTGAGGTAGTGAACAACAAGCTCCTCATCGGTGGGGTGGAATCGGAAGCCCGGTGGGAGGTGGGGGTGGTGGGAGCTGGAGGAAGAATCGGTACTCTCCATTAATGAATAATAGTTAATTAGTGTAATCATAAAAAAAGAATTGAATGCAAAATATGGAATGGATTTGAACTTGCGAGAGTTAATAAGGGAGGTTGATGAAAACCATATAATATGCATTTGTTTGTTGGGTGCCTAATGAGCACCGATGATCGTCTGACACGTGGTGTTGATGAGAAGTGGGGACCACATACGTGGAAAAGGCAACAAAATATGGAAAGGCAGGTTTCGGGGGTCGGAGGTTGAGCACATCCAGTACGTTTTGTATGTCATGCTTTTCTCATGCAACAGCCAAAACCCCCACTCTACATCAGTCCAAATAACAAATTTATCTGGGCCTACCTCCCGCACGTGTGCACTTAATATTTTTTTGTTTGGATTTAAGTATTAGTAAAAAGTAAATTCAATTTTACAATAATAATAATAAAAGTAATGCAATATCACTCATTTGTGGATCAAAATAAAATACTGAGAAATTATCATAACTACCACTTGGGTTAGGGTCTACATTTATTAGGGGTGGCAGTCGAGCTGAGTCGTTTGTGAGTGGCTCAGGCTCGACTTGCCAAAAGCTTGAGATCAACTCAGACAAAAAGTCAAACCGAGCTCAAGCTTGAGTGACTCGGCTACAGTTTTGTGTTGAGTTTGATCGCATCTAACTTGGCTAGACAAGCTTCAACAAGCTCGAAACTCAAAAGGGGGTATATGCTATTTTTACAAATAGTATAAGGTATATGTGATTTACTAGTTTTAAAACTAACAAATACACCCCCATAAAAATCAAAGAAAGAACTATTTAATTGGTCATTAAGCTTCAGCAACCTCGAAACTCAAAAGGGGGTATATGCTATTTTTTTTATAAATAGTATAAGGTATATGTTATTTACTAGTTTTAAAACTAACAAATACACCCCCATAAAAATCAAAGAAAGAACTATTTAATTGGTCATTATTCATGGGCTTGAGACATTGTGTTTGTGCCAGTAGTAAATAAAGGACAGAACATTACTTGAGTGCTAACAAAAAAACCTTTTTCTCTCTCTTCACTTAAAAATAAAAAATATAAAAACATTTTCTCTCTTCTCTCTTAGCAATAATAATAATAATAATAATAATAATAATGCAACTCCGTAACCAAATTAAAGAACTTCTTCCATAACCAAATTAAGCCCCGATTTTTAACCATATTCCAACCAAAAAAAGGAACCAAAAATTGTTCTTTGGCTTATTCCACTTAAAGAACTTCTTCCCAATCTCTGTAATTACAAAACCAAGCCGTCTGAAAGAGAGAAAAATATGAAGACTAAAAGAGAGATTAAAGAAAGGTTGAAAGAAAAATAAGAAGAGGAATCAAACTTGGATTGAAGAAAGGTTGAAGGGTGGACGTTTGAAAGAGAGATTGATGAAAAATATGAAGACTGAAAGTGAGTTTGATACTTTGACTTATTAAAGAAGGCAAATGAAAGAAAGAGAACATGTGTTTGAAAGCTCGAGCTAATCGAGCAATACTTGAGCTTGATAAGACGAATTCAAACTCGAGCTAATCGAGCAATACTTGAGCTTGATAAGACGAATTCAAACTCGAGCTTGAGGATCCCTATATGTACCAAAGCTTGAGCTCGAACTCATAAGTTCAAGCTCGATTGAGCTCGAGCTCGTTACTATAACTGTCGAGCCAAGTTCGAGTATCCAGATACTTAGCTCGAATCCAACCCTAATCTATATCATATGGGAATAACTTTGTCATTTTTTTTTTTCCCAAAGATATCTCTAATGATTTTAAAAGTAGATCATTGACACCCTTTGCCGTAAATCTGTCAACTTGACAATAAAATTAATTGGGTAAAGTGTTATTATACCTCTTGATATGATAGTCCACATATGTCCAATTGAAAAAATCTTTTAAAATTACAAAAAAAAAAAAAAAGAATTAAAAATTAAAATAAAAAATCAAATAATAGGGCAAGGGATATCAATGATATGGTTTAAAAATTGTGAGCAATAAAGTATGATAAACTTAAAATTATCATCAGAATAATAAGCTTTTAAAACTGTAAGGAATATCTTTGATTAAAAAAGAAGAAGGGGGAGGGGGGCGGCGGTGGGCGGGGGTGCAGGCATGATACAATGGCAAACCTTAGGGTTAATTATGACAATATCCCATTATAATATTTTTCATATATTGTATAAGTAACTTCAGTCTTATAAATTTTTTAATAAAATTTGGTCCCTAGGTTAGCTAATGTAGGGATCAAAATATTATTGATAGGGACTAAAACATTACTAAAAATTTTTACAAGATTAAAGTGTTACTTCAGTCAAATATTAGGGATGAAGTTGTTATTTTTCCGTGATTTATTAGTATAGTATATTATTATCTTGTTATCTGGTATCTAAAATTCAATAATCAATTACGTAAACGTAATTGTACTTTTAAATGAAGGTGAATGGCTGAATGCTCGATTTATGTTTATAATTATGGTACTATATGTAATTTATAAATTGCTATAATTAAATTTAAGGTGACCTCTATTGTATCAACGTCACATCATGGGCAAAATGTTGTTTATATAATGTTGAGTTGAAATGGACATATTTGTCCGGAAGTTCAAATATGATTGTATTTGTATGACATCTCTCTCTCTCTCTCTCTCTATATATAGAGAGAGAGAGAGAGAGAGAGAGAGAGAGAGAGAGAGAGAGAGTATATATATTTATTTCAGTGTCAATCTCATTAATTTATATTTGGTGGGATCCTTAATGGTTGTCTTACAAGTGGAAGAGTCACGCTTTGATCATTACCATATAAATTAATTAATACTAATAATTTTGCTAATGTCTATCGTGTTGCAACAGTGTATTCATAGCCATGATATATTATGCCTTCTATTACATTACTATGGGCTTCGTTACACACTTTGGTGGCCTGAGACTACGGGCTGCCTTATTAATGTTACTATCAAGTGTGGTAAAAGAACAAAAGAAGGATTTATCATGGTTTCTCGAATTCGAGTTCTCATATCTGTTAATAGAGGTGGTCATTAAAGCTTTTACTTGGTCGATAATTCTAGGACCCTTGATGATTAATTGAGATGCATATAAGCTAGGTTGGATACCCTCAGTCATAAAAAAAAAAAAAAATTGTTGCTAGCAGGTGATTTTCTCTACTAAAATGTTTTGTGGTCAGTGTTGACTACATCTACATGGTTGCGACACCAAAAACTCTTGTTGGTAATTTTATGTAGTAATTATTTAATTACCCAGATAAAATATTATAATAAGGAATATTAAAATAAATTAAATTAATTTATACTTGAATTATAGATATCATTTGGACCCCAAGTGATGAATGATGAACCCATTAAAAGTGGTAACCAGATTACCAGATCATGATCATAAGGAAGCCTCAGAGAATTAATGTATATATGAATATTAAAAGTAATTTCTGTCGGGCGGCAAGAAATATCTAGTGGGCACTATGGGGAATCTGTCTAGCTTGTAGTTTATAAGTATTTGAAATTTTAAACAATTATGTGTTTAGTTAAAATACTTTTAAGTGACTAATAAGTAGTTTACGTGTTTGGTAAAATGTGACTTATAAGTACATTTTATTATAAAATGACTAAAAATTGTACTACATTAAACAAAGATATACTATGAAATTTTAAAATTAAATAAAAATAATGTGTTAATATACTTGATCAAACTAGCTTATAAACAGAGTGCTTATAAACTCAACTTATAAGCTCAAAAAAGTTATAAACAAACATGTCAGTTTAATTTTAGAGCTTATAAGCTAGTTTGACCAACTTAAAAGCTTAGACAAACACTCCTTATATGTATAAGAACATAAGAACCCTAACATGAGAAGCAATGATAGAACTAATCAACCACCAAACCTTTAATCATAGACATGATTAACCCACATCAAATTGGCTGGTTTTCTTTCCATTCGGGTGTTTTACTGTTTTTAATCCTTAATTTCCATGTTAATTATCTATGTAGTGCATGTTCATAGGAGAAAGTTATATCCTATCTACATTATTCAATATTTTAAACTCCATCAAATACACACACACAAAAAAAAAAAAAAAAAAGCAATAACATATTATGTCCATCTCATTTAAGAATTTTTTCGGGTTGTTGGACGGATCATTGATTTCTGGCAGCCAATTAGCCAGCAATTAAGAGCAGGATGATGGAGTTGTATTTAGCTATATAAAGAAGCAAATGAGGTTTCTTTTTTTAAAATTAATTAGGTGGTTGATGGTGATACTGTTAGTAGATTAAACATGAATTAGCATATATCGGACAAGAGATTATGAATAAAACTTATGATATGCTATATGAAGGTTTTAGGTCCATTCTTTGTTAGGCCTTTCACAATTTCTGCACATGTCGCATATTTGTTAGGTCTATTATGTACCCGATTAATTAATTAATTAATTAAATTGATGATTGCGTATCGGCTGTGGAAACTAATTTACAAGAAAATGATATATATATATATTAGTTTTAGCAGCATGTATTAGGATTTCAATTCATTATTTTAGTAATCATTGTTGCAATCAGACAGAAAAAAAAGGAAAATAAGTCTGAGATTGATAGTACGAAAATACAAAATGTTTCATATCAAAAAACTTTAAATATGTTTGAGAAGTTATAAATAGTTTGACTTCAACAAGAAGGTGTCCATGCCAACAAGTTATTACATACCCGGAAGTTAAAAGATGTGGTAACAACTCTAAAGTATAAATCATTGTCCCAATAAACTTTAGATACATTTTTTATTTCATCTTAACCTTTAATATAACATAACATATATATTTTTGCAATATAAAAATAATTATTACTATGTGGAGGCAACTTTTTTAAGACAAGAATAAGAAAAATTATAACTTATGTTATGCTTGGAAAAGTAGGGCTAATGCAGAGCCTTGTCAGCGTAAGTGGTCAAAGCTTAGGTAAGTCTAGTAGCCATTCAGACGCAGCCACGTTGCACGCTAACACAAGAGGCATGCTCTTACCAGTGTAGTAGGTGTGCGCTAGACTGGTGAAAGGCTGGAGGCGATCCACGTGTCCAATCCCTACAAGAATCGAGTAAATCACTCGAGTAGGTGAATAACGGGACGCAAGGAAGGATTTGCACGGCAATCTGACCCACTCCCTGATTTAGTAATCATTACCTCAATTTATCCTACTATAAATAGATGATTCCTCTCCCGTTTGGGGGATTAGCTAATTTCTCTCTAGAATAGCATATATTCTCTCTCTCTCTCTCTCTCTCTCTTGTAATCTCTTGTAAGTCAGCTCGCTAAACGCGACCTGATCTCATATATTAATACAATACCAGTGGCGTAGGAGTCACTTATTTAAGTATCCGAACCACTTTAAACATTGTTCTTCTTATATTCAGTTCAATACCCCCATACACATGTGTCTTCTAAGCCAGCTCAGTATTTCCCACGTGCGTTTAGTTGGTGTCAAATCAAGCATCAACAGTTTGGCGCTAGAAGGGAATGTCGTTTCAGCATGGCTCGCATTTAATTTGCATGGCTGACACTTATTGCGCACAGGACACGTCTGTCAGAGCAAAAGGTGTTTCATTAAATGTATTTGCTGCAAAAGTGCAACGAATAACATCTGAAAAGGTCGTTACGTACAACACTCCTTGGCTCATGTCTCATCGCGAAGCGACGTGACTCTTCGATCTTGTCTCATGTCAGTTATGAGGCGACGTGACTCTCCAACTGGGATGTATATCAGCTGCGAAGCAACACGATCCCTTGCCTTCGGCAAAAATTCCGCTAAGTGCAATTAGGTCGTGAACCTCAAATGAAGATCATAGTCATCGTCACAACACTGAATATGGTTTAAAAACAGGTCACTGACCCATAAAGTACGGGTCATTTCAAGTCGCCTGCATGAAAATGTTTCCTCGACCTCTTTGCAATCAGGTCGGGTCGACCAACATCTCTTCAAACCCATCAAATAAAGGGATAATATGTCGTTTCCAAGGTTCGATTCTCAAACCTTAAAAACTAGGAGACTTCTATTATGCCTGGAAAAGTAGGGCTGACGCAAAGTCCTGTTAGTGTAAGTGGTCAAAGCTTAGGCAAGTCCAACAACCATTCAAACGCAGCCACGTCGCACGCTGACATAAGAGGCATGCTCCTGCTAGTGCAGTAGGTGTGCGCCAGGCTGGTGAGAGGCTGGAGGCGATCCATTTGTCCAATCCCTGCAAGAATCGAGTAAATCACTCGAGCAGGTGAATAACGGGACGTAAGGAAGGATTTGCACAGCAATCTGACCCATTCCCTGATTTAGTAATCATTACCTCCGTTCATCCCACTATAAATAGAGGGTTCTTCTTCCGTTTGGGGTATTAGCTAATTTATCTCTAGAATAGCATATATTCTCTCTCTCTCTCTCTCTCTCTTGTAATCTCTTATAAGTCAACTCGCTGAACGCGACCTGATCTCATATATTAATACAATACCAGTTGACGTAGGAGTAGCTTATTTAAGCATTTGAACCACTTTAAACATTATTCTTCTTCTATTTAGTTCAATACCCCCATACACGTGTGTCTTCTAAGTCAGCCCAGCATTTCCCACGTGCGTTTAGTGTTAGAGTAGATGCCCTAGAGCAAATCAATTATTGTGGAATTGACTCTTTGTAATAATGTTCATTAATCAATAATAAAAAGGCATTTTATTCTATATCGCGTAAATCATTATTATTGCAATATGTATTGATATATGTCCTTAGAATGGTAGAACCGTGACGAGGGTATCAAGTGTTTCAAATCTTGATAGTGAGAACCCTATGAGCACATATGTTGGCCATTCTAGAAACGTCCGTAGCCCTAGTATTACTCTGAAGTAAGGGCACAGATAATACGGTAAGGCTATCATAGTGTTGAACGACCTGTCGAAAGGCGTGGATCGATCTCACTTGTCAAGGTTGTTTGGTGACAACCTGGTGCAACACATGGGTGCTTGTTGTAGGCGGATATACCGCGGCAAGTTCACTGGATCGACCCACCACGAGGATTCCATATGGATGGTAACCCCGTGTCTATGGAACAAATCCTCTAACGAATGGTGGTGCATGTGATCCTTAGACTTGAGATCACCGGAGTGCCTTGTGCACCGATTGGTACAGTTTGACACTAGCCTAACACAATTCTATTCAGAGCTGTCAGTACGGTGGTGATTGGCTATATCAAGGAGTGTATCAAGACTATGGTGGATTGATAAAGGATTCATCACTCCCGGGTGCGGGAGAAGTTATCTCACGGCGCAATTCAGTATATGGCAATGACACTAAAAGCGTGGGCCACAGTGGGATTGAGTTGTTGCTCATCCATTATAATACGGGTCATTGGTCCGTAAACTAAATATATAATATCGAGAGTAACCGAAGGTTGACACTATTTCTATGCCTTCGTCTTGTCGAGATAACGTATGATGAAAGGATCGTATTGTACGGTAACCATATCGTTGACAGTAGCTACTTTGCCGAACGAACACGGGTGGTCCATGATGCCTTGTGGGGCCAACTCCGGTCTGTATTAGTGAGACGATTAATTGGTGTTAATCGCGATACTGTACACTGCCGGTATGATGAGGAGCCTATGGGTCACACACATAGAAGATAATTTAAGAGCCAAGAAGAAAGAAGGGCATTTTCGTCTTTTTAGGTGAAAGGGTATTTTGGTAATTTCATAGTGGAATTAAATTTGCTGAGGTCGTAGCCTTTTATTTAATTTGTTAAAAATTAAATAAGTGAAATTACGTTAAATGTGTGTTCGCACATATTTAATTAAATCATCATTATTGTTAAATGTTAATTAAATATTAATTGATTTTAATTAAGATAATGATGAATTAAATTAAAATATCAAATTGGGAGTGTTTGGCAACATGGGGTGTTTGGGTTGGAGCCCAAGCCCATTCCATGTGGGAATAGGGCAACTTGGTTTGCCTATAAAAGGAATAGTGTTTGTGTGATTTAATTAATTAATTCATTTTTTGCCTTTTGATAAAAAACACACACATGACCTATTGAAACACTCCCACGCCACTTTCTGTTTGATTGAAATTCAAACATTTTTTGTTTTTCTTCTTGATTTTCTTAAGGCCAAGGAGGATCTAGCAAATCCCTCCTTGGTTCTTGGTGGTTGTCTTCGTGTGGACCTCTACGGTTCGATCCTACACTTGGATCGGTAGCAAACACATTCAGGGACAACATTGGTGGAGCCTCCAAACGTGGGTATGAATCTAAACCTTTGGATTTATATATTTTCTGCAGATTCTTATTATGCATAAACTGTAAAATCTATGCCTTGATTTTGGGTTCTAAGGAACGATCGTGGTTGTAAATTTTTTTTGTTTTCCGCTGCGCAACCGGGTCGTTTCCTAACATTTAGTTGGTGTCAAAATTAAGCATCAACAACTTATTGCAATATAAAATTTATTCTTATTTATAACTATCTCAAGTTGTGACTATAATTTTTTATGATTATATAGAAATTATTTATATATGGAGATTTTACATATATAGAGGTGATCAATAGAGAGAGATTTTACTATATAACTAAAAAGGAGGTTTTTTTTTTTTCAATGTTATAAAGAAATAAATAAAGAAAGAAATCCCATTAAAGCTATATCTTAAAAAAAAAAAAAAAAAATGGTAGAATCAAAAGGCATGGTGATATGGTTTGACTAGTGCGAAAAAGATCATTTGAAATTGATATCAAGATAATGCATGCAACATAAAAGCATGGCCATTAGGGGCAGTTATCGAAAATGGGTGTCTTAATCTAATTTAATTAAATTAAGGTGGTCAAGAAAGATTATCACTTTCTACTTTCTGGCACAGGACAAATATTAATGGTTTATTGCTTTAATACCCCAAATTGCTTATTGATTTAATACTATCAATGAATGCCTCATTTATGTTAAGTAGAGTTTCATTTTCTTATAAATTTATAAAGTTCGTTCAATTTTTTTCTCGGTAAAGTGTCACTTTTATAATGACTCATAGAATTGAAGCAATGGAAAAATTCCTTTTAGAATGAAAAGGTAGACATAAGATAAATTAAAAGATATGACAATATGGTTGTGACAATCGACAAGGGATTTGAAATTGATATCAAGATAATGCAACATTAAACATTTTGACCATTAGGGGTAGCTATCCCAAAAGGGGATCTAATTTAATAAATTAATTAAGTTGGTTATTAAAGATTGATTATCACTTTCTACTTTTCGGGGCACAGGACAAAATATTAATGGTGTGTTTTTTTCTCTATCCTATTTCTATTATACTCAAAATATATATTTGTTTCAATATTCTCAAAATTCAATCATACTTTATTCAACTCAATATACTTTTTTTTAACCCTCTAAGTTTGTTAATTTAACTAAATACCCACAATAATAAAAGTTTATAAATTGACTAAAACACTCCCACTTACATCCTTAGCTAGATTCCGGCCACCACTGTCAGAAGTGGTCGAAATCTTCCGCCGTTATCTGGTGACTTCCTACCACCCCCCGGCAGTGGTGGCCAACTACCGGCATTTAATGGGTGGATGTGGGTGTTTTTGTTAATTTTCAATGTTTTATTGTAGGGGGTGCTTAGCTAAATTAATAAATATAGAGGGTATTTTTGTTAATTTTAGAATCTTATTCTCGTAATAACAACCCAACTCAACTTTTTCAAAAATACTATTCAAAATAATAAAGGTTCTGTTTGGTACATTATTCTGATACTTTTTAGAATAATATTTTGAAAAAAGTTAAATTTGGTGAGTATCACGATGTAAGATTTAGAAATTAATAAAAATACCCTCTATGTTTGTTTATTTACTAAACACCCCTATAATAAAATATTAAAAATTAACAAAAACACCCCGAACCCACCCATTAAATATGGACAGCCGGCCACCACCGCCGGAGGGTAGTAGGAGTCGCCGTATCGGCGCATGACCGATCGGATCTTACCGGTCATGCACTGATATGACTTTTTTTACCAGATCCATGGTGGATTTGACCAAAAAATGCTAGATCTACGGCTAGATCTGGCCATCGACGGCCAGATCTGACTGAATTTGGTCGTCAATGACGACCAAAGATACAGTCATCGTTGACGACTGGCTACGGCCAAAGATCTGGCCTTTTCCAACTAGATCCCCCGTGGATCTGGCCAGAAAAGGCTAGATCGGCGCATTACCGGCTAGATTCAACCGGTAGTGCGTCATTATACCAGATTTCAGCCAGCTTCCGGCAGTGGTGGCTGGAATCTGGTAAATATAGGTTGCTGGAGTGTTTTTGCAATTTCTAAAAAAAATAATTGGGGGTGTTTAGTTAAATTAACAAATTTTGGGGGAGGAGGGTTAAAAAGAAATTGAATAATATTTTGGAATAAGCCAATTTTACTGTTTAACTTTATTGGGAAAACTCATAATGCTATTTTCAAGAGTGAATCAAACGGAGCCAAAATAAACATAACCAATGCTTTTTGTTTTGGTTTGAAATAGTTATCAGAAGACAAAGAAATCTCCTAACACTAAGAGACAGATAAACTTATCTTATGAATCAAAATTGTTATATATATAGTAAAACCTTTTTATAGTGATACTCTATATAGGAATAAACTCTACATAGTCATAAAAAATTATATTCCCAATTTGGGATAGTTATAAATAAGAATAAACTCAACATTGTAATAAGTTATAATTTTTCTAATTCTCATCTTAAGGAAAGATGTCTCCACATAGTAATAATTATCTATATATTGCAAAAAAAAAAAAATATAGTATGTTACATTCAAGGTTTAAGATGAAATAAAATATTTATCTGAAGTTGTTTGGGATAATAATTTATGCTGTAGAGTTGTTACCATATCTTTTAACTTGCGGGTACATTACTCGATAGCATGAACATTTTCTTATTAAAGCCAAAATATTTCTAGCTTCTTAAGTATTTTTAGAGCTTCTTGACATGAAACTTTTTGTATTTCTATATTATCATCCTCATAATTATTTCCTTTCTCTTCTTGTTTAATTGTAGAAATGATTTCTTCTTTTGTTAAAGCATATATGACTTGTTACTCATTTAGATAATTAAGGAAGACATTAATATTCATTCGATTAATGTAATGAAGTTGTCGAATCTGATCACTCAATTCTACAATGACTCTTTGATTCTCCTCATTCACTTGATTTGTAATTTCCAATTCATCGACATCGGGGGTCTTAATTTTGTAACGCTTAAAACAATTGGTAATTGTATGTGGCTTTACAATTTCATCAAGGACAGTTATCTTTGTTGGTTTTAAAACACAATCTTCTATCCGTTTCAAAAGTAGGCAATTGAAGCGCTGAATTGAAACCCTAATACTATTAAAACATGAATTGAAATCCTAATATTATACTACAAAAACATGAATTATGAAATAAAAATTTTTCTTAACTACACCTTTATTAAGTTATAACCTTTTCATAGTAATAATATTAATTAGTCCTATCATCATGACTATATATATATATATATATATATTATGGTTGATTGTTAACACAATTATGACTATTCTTTTTAATTATGCAAATTTTGTCAATTCCAAAACAAATTATGTTTTATGACTCATTATCCTAGAGCTCAACTTGTGATTTAAATTAAAGTTAGTATTGGTCTAGTATATGATAACGTTCACTTACCAATTTAAGTTTTTAGGTAAGATGACAATTCAAAACATGGTATCAAAGTTAAAAGTCTCAACTTCAAATCTCTAGATACAAATTGGATAAAGAAATTCAAATTCTAAGCAGGTGACTTGTTTGACAAGTGGTAAATCACTCGTAAGTCCAACTTGCGAGACCTAATTTTGTAAGAATTGGTTTTAGTATTTATATAATATTTTAAAATAATTTATCATTGTCAACGTGTTGGTCCTGCAAAGTACTTTACTGGCATTTCACTGCTCCACCGAAAATTCCCCACACCCCCTATTGTACTCCATCTTATCAGTTTCTACCATTTGTCTAGAATTGAGCTTTGGGATTTAAGAATGGACTTAATAATCCACATATAGACCCTTTCCAAAGATCATTTTGGATAACGTTTGCGTCTTTTGTATTATTTTATTTTATTTTTTAATTATTCCGGGTGTTTGGGTCAGTTTATACATACCTTGATTAATTTTCAAGGCCCATTGATCATCCTATAAACTCAATCTACCAGTTAAACCACAAATTTAATTTGTGGTAGGTGACCTAAGGTTTGAATCCAAAAAATTATACTTATTCCGAATTTGTTTGATATGGGAAATAATTATTTATCATTTTATATAATACCTCATTTTTATATTAATAATACTATTTTTACAAATTTTCTGCACAAACTTTCATATTCAGTCTCACAAATAGGCATCGATGATCCCACAGTAGAAGAACAATCAATTTTTATATTGCCATAAAATATGAGGAGAGTTTTTCTCTTCCTAGTTATTACGATTTGAACCAAATCTTATAAGAGCAATGTAAGCAATAAATCGAAAACCCAGAAACATAATGGTCAATGCAATAACACTTAGCAAAGAGTGATCAAGCCCAATAGCCTTAATTCTAGTGTAATTTCGCACCAAACAAGTCACATTTGGAGCACAATTATACGTTTCATCACCGTTGTATTGAACTGCCAACAGGAGCTTGTATGAGAAATATGCAAGAGAAATGTACTGTATCCAGGACAGAAAAATCGGTATATCTTGAACAAGAAATCCACCCGCCAACATAAATATGAGCACCACCGTTACTGCAATTGTGTTAGCCATCATTTGCTCCATTACCACTGCACCAATTGCGAGGCCGAGGCTTTGTGCCACTAGGGCTGAGTAAAGGGAAACTAACAAAGTGTAAATGAAACTTAAGGCAGTCGGTTTGAGGCCCCCCATCCAATATGTTAGGGTGACAAAAAGAGTTGGAAGTGTAAGCTCCATGGGAATATCGCCAATGGTTCTCGCCATGAAATATGATGATAGCCTGTACATTCCTGAAGCTCTTTCTTTTTCGATCATCATTCTTTCAATTGGGAATGTTCGAAGAGCCTGGAAGAAAGAGTAGAATCCGACGAATCTGCTGTAGAAGAAAAGGAGTCCGACATGGTCTTGTATGTTATCAGTACTTGATTGCCACCATAGAGTTCCGGTAATGACTGAAAGAAACAAAACCTGGCAAATTTTGAGCCAAGAAAATGAGTCATGTCTCCTTTCTACTAAATCCCTTCTCAGCAACACAACAAATTGCTGCCACCAACTTGTGTTCCATTTGCCAATCTTCTTATTTTCTGAACCTTTAAGACTTTGATTCCCCATGTCTTGAAACTCTGCCTTCAATTTTTCGGAAAGATTACTCTGATAAGCTGATACCAGAATTTGTTTTACAGCTTCTCTGTCCTCTTTTCGGTCTCCAGAGACAACACCTATACATTATTTTAGAAGGTTATTATTTTCCAGGAAATCAATGAACAATTTTAAATGTATCTTGAATGTGAAGATTACATTGCATACCACTGGCAAGATCTAACAGGAAATCTGAAGGATTCATGGCTACTGATGGGACAAATCCAACGCTGGCGAAGTAATTCATGACCTCTTCACCTTTTCCGAAGTAAAGACTATTGCCTTCTGATAACAACATTACTTTGTTAAACATGTAAAATAGGCTACTAGAGGGCTGATGAATACTCATCAAAATCGTGCGTCCGCCTTTTGCCAATTTCCAAAGTGATGACAGAATTTGCCTGGCTATAGTTGAGTCAAGACCTGAAGTGGGTTCGTCAAGAAAGAGTAGACTTGGATTAATCAACAATTCTTGCCCAATACTCACTCTCCTCTGTTCTCCTCCGGATATGCCTTTAACAAATCGTCCTCCTATAATGGTGTCCTTACACCAAGTTAAGCTAAGCTGGTTTAGAACAGCTTCAGCGTGCAGGATTTTTTCCTTTTCGGTGAGACTATTGGGCAGGCGGAGAAGAGCGGTGAAGACTAGTGTTTCATTGACGGTGAGGTGCGGATGGAGAGCGTTTATTTGAGTAACGAATCCAGTTCTCCGCTTGATTGTTGCAGAGAAAGGCTTACCATTATAGGTTATGGTTCCTTTAGTATCTCCATCAAGGCGGCCTCCCAAAGCTGTCAGGAGAGTCGTCTTGCCAGAGCCGGATGGTCCTAAAATGGCTAACAATTCACCAGGTGACACTGCACCACTAACCCCTTTCAAGATCATTTTCTCCTCAGATTTTGCATTTCTTGAACCAAAAAATCGTCCTGTTTTACTCTTGATTTTGTGTTCCACATCTTCAAACTGCAAAATTTCATCAGTGCTTAAAGATTGTTTTTTTGTTGTTTTGATTGAAACAATTACTTACAAAGACCCTAAAATTACCAAAGTGTATATGATAAGTCCAGTTCATCCAATTCGCTCAGGAAAATTGACCATGATTTGATATTGAAATTAACAAATGACAAGCACAATCAGATCCAAAGTATCTTGTACTGGGTTCAAAATTAAGGACAAAATGTCAGCCTTCAGTCTCATAAGTCAATATTATTATTGGGCATTAAAATGAGGTCACATTTATGGAGCCATGCTATAAAATCCAAATATATGACATTGGAATGCCTATTAACTTTGGCTTTGTAGGAAACCGAGGCTAGCCATATCCTAAACCAAACAATGTATATATTTGAACAGCCTAGAAAAAATAATTCACAAAAACATGGGATAAGATAGAGAGAAACAAAAAGAAGAAGAGATGACATTGATTACCTTCAAAGTAACAAGTAGAGCTGCTTTCTCAAAGATATCTTTTACTTTTTGCTCTAAATGGTTTTGATTTTGCCCTTCTTCCACTTTCTCAATCTCATTCTCAGCCATTTCGATACTGTCTTTGAATTTGGACATATCAGTGGTTTTAAGTTTGTTGTATTTTGAATAAGTTCCCTGCCTGGAAAGGAAGCTATAGTAGTTCACGCAGGAGAGATTTAAGGATGATTTTATGGACTGAAATCTCTCCAACTGCTTACTATTTATTTGTTCCCATCACGTCAAGGCTTCTTAGGCCAAAACAGTTGGATTTTAGATTGTATATACAATAAGCTTTTTGTTGGGTTTTGAAGTAAAAGTAGATGAGATAAAAACTTTCAATAATTGGATGAGCGTCATGGTGATACATTAATATCTAGCATCCTACTTAAAGATTATAGCTTTTGCGAGAAGAGTTTCAATATAGAAAAAACTATGATGATCATTAGCATGTGAAAAATAGATGGCAATATCATAGTCGCAGCTGCTTGAGCCTCTTAATGCTAGGTAAATCACCAATCTATATGATTATTTTATCTCCAATTTACATATATGAAGCTACCCTTTGGTTTCCAAACTTCTAACAAAATTTATGAAGCATATTGAGCCGCTGAAATTTGGTTAATACTGAAAATGATTTGACTCACTGCAAATAGAATAATAACGGCTCCGTTTGGTTCAAAATTTGGGGGTTTTGGGAAAAGTTTTTTGAAAAAAGTTAAAAAAAAGTTGAATTGGGCGGGTATTACGATGTAGGATTTATAAATTGATAAAATACCTCACATCTTTGTTTTTTTACAAAACACCCCTTATAATAAAACATTAAAAGTTAACAAAAACACCTCAATCCACCCTCAAATACGGACAGCTGGCCACCACCGCCGAAGGGTGGCCGGAGTCGCCGTAACAAAAACATTAAAAATATTTAGGGGTATTTAATTGAATTAACAAATTTAGGGGGTTTAAAAAATGTTGAATAAAGCTGAATAATATTGTGAGTTTTTAGGTATTTTACTGTTTAACTTTTTTGGGAATACTAAAAGTAGTATTCCCAAAATCCAACCAAACGAAGCCAACATTTGTGACTTTTTTTAAATCATTGGACCTACATTTCTCATTTGGGCCTGATATTGTATTAGATGACTACTAAAAGAGCCTGATTTGGATATAGGCTGGACTGACAGTTCTATTATTTGGGCCCATAAGAAACAAATTACCTTTTATGTTAGGTCCATTCTTTGATTTTATGGACAAATGATGGTTACGAGGATTAATTGACATGATTTTATAAGAGAAATAGAAGTAACATGTTATCCAAATAAAATCATTCCATTCATGTAGAAATTACAATTCATAATTGCCATGATGTACACTTTTGCACAAGCAATACATGATAACAGAACTTTCACTCAAGAGTGGAAGTTAAACAGCATTATTGCAAAAGAGAATAGAGTAAAGCGCAGAAGAAAATTGAAGTTGTTTGATTGGTGCAAGAAGCACCCAAACTCTACTCTTCCCAACTTCCTCTGGTGACAAATATAAATAAAATAACATAATATTCATACTATATCAGAAACATAAAAACAATGCTTTGATCTTTCAATTATCAAACGAATATAGCAAGTGTCTGAGCATTCCAAACTATTGTATCAGAAAGAGGTCACGGTACTGTCCAATATCATCTACATAACTAGCAGTATATTCTAGCATTTATGCAAACAGGCCACCTCTGTATCCATTAACCATTTATTATTTTATGCGAGAAAAAGAATGAAAATGAGCCATGAAAAGTACAGTACACCGCCCACAAGTCTCTAACAATAACATAAGCTGATGGAGAAAGTCCAACCTCTCTCTATCGAACAGAAATGTCAATGTGTTCGAAGAAGTATTCTTGAACTTTTTATGCAAACATTTCTGGTTGTGAAGCACCTTAGGTTCATTACAGATTTCTATAGTGATTGAACAATGGTGTTCAAAATGTAACATCTAGGCTAGTGTCAGATCGTATTTTCCTCCCTCGGGTCTTTAGTGAATCTGAGAATCCTAAGAGTTTCTCTGCTTGCAGATCGAATATCACATCCAATTAGCAATGGGGCCTGTCAAATTGAGGTCTTTACATTTTGTTAAGATATCAATTGCAAGAACGAATACAAGAGAAAAAACTGGTAGACTCACTTGTTGGTTTTCCTAATTGTGGGCTAACATGAATTATATTTTGATTTAATCAAACTGGGTAAACACATAGTTCAATGAGATATTTTAATGAGCTTTCTGATCGTTTTTTTTTAAAGCTTTATACACTTCATATTTAATTGATCTAGGTTATGACGATGTAAGTATGGGCTTTATAATTTATTGAGCCCGTAATGGGAGGGCCCAATAAATTATTGTTAAAAGAGCTAGGTCCCATTTCCAAACACATGACAGATTAATTCTATTCTAAAATATCGTCATTTTGTGCGTTATTGGAAAGGAAGACAAGTCCTACGATCGACAATCTATTGATTCCAAATTTCAGAAAAGGTTTTCTGCATCAAATTATACCACAATCAAGTTTGTCATATCTCTAATATAATTATTCAATGTTTTATAAACTAACATGTGTATCCTAGGTTGTCATTGAATTGAAACTATATATTGGTTTTGTGATTCACCGATTGAGATTGCATGAATTAAATTTATGCTATTAATCTTACATGTGGTATCAGATCTTACATATTAGTTTATAAGATCTGTCTTTGGGTGATTACATTTGGAAATTCATAGTTCATGTATAAATTAGGGTTCCTTTAATTTTAAATAATCCCAATTTGGGATTTTTATGAATTGAACCCATATTTGGCCTTATCGGCCTTTAGAGAGATTTTTTCAAGCCATTAGAGAAGAGGAATGGCTGACTTTCGGCTGCTGGAGTCGCAAAATTGCGATTTGGATTTTCCAGACTGTGGGGGTGAAATTGTCATATTTCAAACCCTAGGGGATAAACAAATTTAACAAAAGTTAAGGGGGCTACTGATATTATTACCAAAACAGGTCAAAATCGTGCCAAACCGCATAAAATGGTCAAACAGGGTCAACCCGACCCGGTATAAGTGGGACAAGTTAATCAGGTCAATAAGGTCAACCCAACTCAGTCAAAGCAAGTCAAACCGGGTCAAACATACCTAAACCAAGGTCTACTGACCTGTAGATCTAGTTGGATGCTCCAGTTGGACCCCACGCACGCGTAGTGACGCTTGTGGATGCATGAGGAGTAGACCTGGCAAAACAGGTGGGTGGGCTGGGTACGGTCCAATCAAACGGGTACGAGCCCTTATACGGGTCGATATATTTTGGACCTGTGCCCTACCCCATACGGGTATGGGTGGACCCGCGGGTGGACTTGTTTTTTCTCTCTCTAGATTTCAGTTTTTACAGTTTCACCCCTAACAGTTTTCAATTATGACAATTACACCCCCAAAATTCCTGCAGTTTTAATTTTACATTTACACCCCCTAAATCAACTACTCTAAATTCAATTCAATTAAGAATATAAACAAATAGGAACCAAAATAAACAAATAACACATAAACAAACAATAACATATAATACAAAACTACAAATACCAACCAAAATAAACAAATACAAAATCACTAATACACAATTACACATAAACAAACAAAATAAGTCAATAAACTATAAATACCAACTAAAATAAACAAATAAATAATCTAATATTCAACAAAAAACATTCTTAGGACAACAAATATTCATCCCACAGTGGGCGTGATAAAGTCTCTTGATTCCACATTCTCGAGATCAGCCAATGGCACATCAAGATCATCATCCGAATCATCATTCATCTCATCATCTATAAAACAATGATCAACTACAAATATTAATAAATGTAAATAATAAAATATAAGAAATATTATGTTAACATGTTAGTTATGAAGAATTGAACTTTTTTTATTTCTGAAATGGCCACACTTATTTAGATATTCAACATCCAGTGCCTTGTCTAAAATACTTTTGAGGACCTATTGTTTTTCTCAAGTTTATTCAATGTCTATACACTCACTTCATTGAACCCCAAACACCAATTTAATTAAATCCAAAACCCAAGCCCGATATCCATCAATTAACACTACATATAACATGTCAAACTCTAATTTGATCACATATGCAGATAATATAATCAAAGTATATATATATATATCAAAAAGTAATGAATTATGTTATGCAAGCGAAAATGTGTATCTCATGGAAATAAAAAGGGGTCACCAAATATTTAAAATGCAGTACTCAAGAACTCAATACAATTTCCACTCAAATTTCCTAAACTTCCAGCATTTTAAAATACCATGAAATCAATTTTCTCAAAGACATTCCAGCTGGGAGCATGCAAGTGTATTCAACCAACCAACCCTTAAATCAAATACATAACTCAAGCATCTCCCAAATGCTGTCCAGTCGAGTGCATGCAATTAAAGTATCCAGCCAACATCACAATTTATTGAAACAACCAAATGCATGCAAGTTCAATTAGCAAGCAAATTACATTCCATTTTAAAACTCAAATTCAACATGCAGCAGCATAAACTAGCAAAATTTCATGCTTACAAAAAGATTCCAGTAGCCAAACATAATTCAACCAACTTCCCACTATATCCTAGCCGAGTGTAAGCAAATAGGATGTCTAACAAAACATTGAATTAAAAACACTATTAAGTCATTTTCTAATATAACCTCCAGCAAACTTAACAATTAAGAAGAAGAACCAACTCAAGCATTTTCTAATATCTTGTCCAGTCGAAAATATATTTATGCACACAAAAATTTCCAACAACATCACCAAGAGACAGAGTAGCTGAAAGCAATGGAACTAACATCCCAGAACATCATGTTTAATATCAATTTCTTTGCACAACACATGAAAAGCAAATCAAAACTTTAACATGCAAGGATCATTAACATGCAAAGACATCAGCCAACATTTTTAAGGAAAAACAGTTTTGGAAATATAAATTTCAAGATTGCAAATACACATAACCGATAATAATTGATTCCAGTATACATCCCTTATACATTTAAGTAAACCCCACTTGCAAAACCCATCAACCAGGGGAACCAAACACAAACACACTCAACGAAAACAACTCTACACAGATCTACGTACAGGGAAAGCTCAACCAGACAACAATATAAGTGTAAACAATGTTAATCTCACAAACAAAAATTAAAATACAAAATATTAACCATTCAAACAAAAAAGAAAACACAAAATCTATCAAAAAAACAAAAACAAACACACAAAATTAGGGGTTAGGGATTCATTACCAGCCGACGAGGATGAGTGATGGCGACCGGCGACTGTGGTACTAGGAATGGGAATGACTGACGACGACGAGTGACGAACTGACTATTAATCGAAGATGGAGACACCGAGACAAGGAGTTGAACTTCAGACGAAGAAGAATGATGAGAGATTGAGATGCGACCGCGATAAAACTACTGAGAATCTGAGAGTGAGAGATCAGAGATGAGATGAGAGTGAGAGATCAAAGATGTGAGAGATCAGAGATGAGATGAGACTGAGAGTGAGAGGCGTGACTGCGTGAATGGCTGAATGCGTGATAAAATTAGGGGTTATTGTTAGGGATTCAAATTCATTAGTGCAAATACGGGTGCCCGCGGGTTCACCCGTATAAACCGTGTGTATTTGGGCTGGGTACGAGTACGGGTCTCAAAAAACGGATTTAATAAATTGGACCTGTACCCTATATTTTTTACCCGGGTACGATCCAACCCGCGGGTCCAGACCCGTTTTGCCAAGTCTAGTGAGGAGCCTGTAGGGTTGTTTTTTTTTCGTCGTAAATTTTTTAAGAATTTTCTAACATTAATTTAGAATTATTGGTACAATTTCATAATTTTTAATCAGGTCAATAGGGTCAACCCAACTCAGTCAAAGTAAGTCAAATTGGGTCAAACAGACCTAAACTAAGGTCTACTGACTTGTAGATCCAGTTGGATGCTCCAGTTGGACCCCACGCACTCGTAGTGACGCTTGTGGATGCGTGAGGAGCCTGTAGGGCTGTTTTTTTTTTTTTCGTTGTAAATTTTTTCAGAATTTTCTAACATTAATTTAGAATTATTGGTACAATTTCATAATTTTTGGATTGTGGAAAAATATTAATAATTTAATGGTTGGTTTATTTATTTATTTTTTTGATGATTAATATTGCTTGGAAAATTCTGGGAAAAATTGTGAAAATTATTTCCCTATTGGTTGAATATTGTGGCATGTTGTACTCTCCCTATACTATGTTTTATATCTTATACTCTCAACATTGTCATATGTGGTTAATTATGTACATAGTTGGAGTATAAACCTTAGGGAATAGTTATTGTTCACCAGATTAAAATGCAACAAGGTTAAGCTAAGATTGTCCGAGATAATTGGGTATTATATCTCATAAAATCTTAATTATGACAATTAAAATGCGACATTATTAACTTAAGATAGTCTGAGATAATTGGGTATTATATCTCATGAAAATTGAAATGTAACAGTTATTAAATTAAGATTGTCAGAGATAATTAAGTGTGTATTAGGGATAGGCACGGGTCGGGGCTGGAGACCCCTATCTCTAAGCCTGGCCTGAAGGCCCAAGGGGATTCCCTGAATCTGGGCTGAATCTGGCCTTGAATTCGAAGAATCCCTGAACTTGGCCCGATCCTCACACGGGGAATTCCCGAAATCTCCACGGGGATGTGGGGAATCTCGGGACATCTCGACCCACCCCAAATTAGAGGATTTCGTAGTCTTGAGCATGGTTATTAGTATCATACAATACGCGATACGTATCCTATGATACGATTCAATACAGATCGCTAACGATACGTATCAGAGAGTTTATCTTAAACCTTTCGATACGTTGATATGTATCCTATGATACGATACGTATCCATATCCTTAAAAATATCGATATAAATCAATACGACTTTATTAATTTAGGCCAAAGGCCTAAAATAATTTCGGGTTGGATCCGGGTCACCCAACCCAATTTAGTAAAACCTGCCCAAATTTACCCATTTTGCATGGAAAAAGTGAAGAGGAATATATGTTGCCCATTTTGCATGATAATAATAATACAAGTGGAGATATAGATATTGACATTGATCTTAGAAATAATATGAATGGTTGAGAGGAAATGATAAAGATTCTTAATTTTGTGATTAATTTTGATAATGTAATACCATAATTTAAAGCCAAAAATATCACAAAATTCTTTGGGTGTGTTTGGTTTAGGGAATGTTATATTACTGAGGAATGTTGTATTATTGGAAAGATAGATTACTAGGGAATCTTTAGAGAATTGTGTTTGGTGGGTTGAAATAAATTGGTGAGTATGTTATAATAATATGTTTGGTTGGGAGGATAAATGAGTAGGTATGTTATGTAGATTACTAAATTGCCCTCATTTTTAAATAATAATATAATATTATTTTTATTATTATTTTTTAAATTATTTTTTTAACCCCCTTATATTTGAAATTTTACTAAAACACCCCAACAATATACAACTTTAATTTGTAGCAAAATCACCTCTACTCACCCCAAGCCACCGCCGGTTGCCAGCTACCACCGTTGGAAGCCGCTGTAATGACGTACGACCAGCCAAATCAAGGCCTAATCCGGTTAGATCTAGTCGTTTCACGGCCAAAGATATGGCCGTGTGATGAGAATGCAAAATGTTATATTTACCCCCCTTTAATGTCTAGTCTTTTATACTTATTTGTTGCCTAAATGTACTCATTATTATTCTATTTTGATTTAGGATGCAAATGGAGGCGTTAAATGCAAAACGGAACTAATTAGGTGAATTCGGATAGTTTTGACGTCGCTTAGTAATCTGGGCATAACACTCTCATCCAAACTCCGATTGAGATGATTCAAAATGACGTGGAACCTAAGAAAGAGATCTAAAACTTTCATGTTTTGAGTTTGGAGATATACTCGCTGCATCAAGGTTGGAATTGGGCTTCAAGTTGACGCACCTGCACTGCTGACGTTCTAGAACATTCTACCTTGTCATGCAATTCAAATAGGCAGATTTTTACAGGAAGTTTTAAAGGCCTGTTGCACGCAAATTACTATTGGAAACACTACTTTCCTATTTTATTTTAGGACTTTATTTTATTTTCAATTAATTAGAATCAGATTAGGATAGATGTTATTTAAGGATATTAGAATATTTTGAGGAGATTTACTAGAATTCAAATACTTGAATTAGATATCTTTAAGAGGAGAGAGAGATCATATTGGAAAAAATCACACACGCCTCTCTCTTCTCTCTTTTGGAATTCGTTTTTCTTTTGAGTTTTTCATAGCCATGAGCGGCTAAACTTTTAGAACTTGGTCGAAGGAAACGGAGGCCTCGGAATCAATAAAACTGTGAGATCTAATCTAATTTTCTAATGTTCAATTTATGTTTTGAGTATTGGATGTTCTTCTATGCATATTGTCATGATTGTTGCGTTTAATTACTAGGAGGCCTACTAGTTTATTATTTGTTGCAATCTACTGCTAAGTTAGATATCAAATCCGTAATTGTTTAATCCCTTTAACTTGTGAAGTAATTAGGGTTTAAGAATTAGCTGCGTCAGGAATTATTAAGTCTTAAGAAGAACATTCAACTAAATTAAATACAACCGCTTGAGTTTGTGTTGTTTAGCTTCATCGATCTCTCTAGTTCTTAAGGCTGCCACTAGATTAAATCTTTAGCGCTTGTCTAGGGTTGTTTAGTAGTAAGATTAATTAGATCACTTGTTTCCTAATTAATTACAACTAAGGAGAGATAGGAAAATAGTTCTAATGGTGAATACTTAAAGTAAGAATTGATTTATTTTTGCATCAATGATCAGTTGTAAGATTCCGATGGTGGATGTTGACTTAGACCAAGTTTCGTTATTTTGATTGATTTCGGTAATTTAGGTTGAATTTCTTGTCCTGAAATTGTTTCTGTTTTTACTCAAATCCCCACCCCCGCCCCCCCATACTGGTTCACGTAATATAAAACTCGGCTAGACACTCTTCGTGGGAATGATCCCTACTCACACTACTACGTGTATTTTTAGGGTTTTAATTCTAGGTGCCTACGACAGCACACCACCGTGAAAAGACCAGATCTTTGGCCATGAAACGGCAACCATTTCACTGCCAAAGATCTGGCATTTTCATTGCCAGATTTGGTCGTTTCCGGCCATGGATCAAAAATCCATGGCCGAAAACGTCCTTATCGGCACACAACTGGCAAGATCCTGGCGGTCTTGTGTCGATATGACAACTTTCGCCGGCGGCCAGTGGTGGTGGCTAGCAACCGACGATGGTCTTGGGTGGTTGGGGGAATTTTCTTAACTTTTAAACTTTTTTGTGGCTGGGGTGTTTTAGCTAAATTCTCAAATGTATGGGGTCTGAGTAATTATTATTTGGTAGACATATGAGGGCAAATGTGTTCGAAATGATAAAAGATTAAGGGCAAAATATGGTCAAAATTAAGATTACCTCGGTAATCTTATATTAACACCCCTTGGGAAGTAATCTGGTTACCCTTAATATTATCAATAGTAAACACTATTTGCAATAAAAGATTACGTAATATTTTATTACTTGACAACCAAATGAGAGAATCTTGAAAATTAAACAAAGATTACAAGATTAATCTTATATCACCCCGAACCAAACGCTACCTTTAATTAATCTTTGGAATGATATTAATTTTTAGATTTTTTTTTTTTTAAAAAGGCGTATCCTATGATATGATACGATACGATACGATACGCAATACACGATTCAAAAAATTAGGTTTTCAATACACGATACGATACACGGTTTGACAACCATGGTCTTTAGTACCTTATTTTTTTCTCCAAATTATGATGTATATCATCCAAAAAGAAATGAACTTAAATTTATAATGTAATATATCATTATATTACAAATTTATACTCCAAATTTACAGGGGAACTAGGGTAACACTGGAACAACACCCACATCACACTATCAAGTTCATTATAATGTAATATATCGTTATATTATAATGAACTTAAATTTGATTCCAAATTAACCAAACAAACAAGCCTTCACAACGAACAAGTCAAAGAGTAGCCAAATAATAATAAAAATAAAAAAAAAAAAAAAAAACAAGAAACTCTATTCATATTTCATGAGGAGCCAAAAGGACCCCATGTACACGATCAAGATTCAAGAATAACACTCATACCATAGCACCTAACATTCCATGTGCAACACATAAACAACCTGTAGACAAATTTTAAATTATTATATACCTAAAAAAAATCCAAAACACATTAAATTGCGTACTTTTGAAATATTGAGAAATAAACCTGTCATATAAGAAGTCCAAAACTTTTCACCAAAATCGTCAATATCATCAAAATTATGCCACTTTGGTTTCCTCCTAAACAAGCGAAAAATATAAATTAGATGATATTTAAGTAACATGTACACAAATGTTAACTATCATAAATGACTAAGGAAGAGGAAAAAAAAAAAAAAAGAAGAATACATTACAAATCTATAATACCTTATCGTCTGCATCATTATCATCATAAATTGATGAACCAGATCCTTGCCCTGGGCCTAACATAACAGTAAAAAATAAACATTAAAACTAGCATATGTTAATATATTTTTTTTAATTTTTAATGTTGAAGAAATAAAAATTTCTTTTTGATTACCTTTTATGTTAGCCCATTTCCAATTCCGTAAACACATCAACGCCTCTAATGTAATGAATCTTGTTGTGATGTGGACTCAGTATGTTGCCAGCAATGCTAAATGAATAGCTAGCATATCTCGAGCAATCCTTAGTAAGATAAAATATTTAGCCCCATGTAACCTCCACCAAGTTAATAGATCAAAGTCTGAAGTTCTATGAATAATTTTCTCCTCTAAGTAACATTCCAACTTAGAATTTTCTTGGCTAAACTAGGTTCTTCTTCCAAAAATTTATCCAAACTAGCCAATATCCTCACTCTTTGAAACTTGGCCTGAGAAGAGGTACTAGAGGATGCAATGAAAGATTGTTGTGTTTGGCAGCTTCAATGGTTACTCTCATACTGAACATACAAATAATTACATATTCGAATCCTCCTAATCTCATGTGGACCATCATCTCCATAGATCAAAAGAAAGAAGAAATCTAACAACTTCAATTTAAACCTAGGATCTAAAACCATTGCAATCCTCATGACACCATGAATCACACTCCAATACTTGTTTAACTTTTCATCCATTTGAGTCGCCATATTCTTTATCAAATCATCTCCATCTGTGAGCAAACGAGTCACATGAAGTCTAATTTCACAAATCTTGGGAACATAAGTATTGGTAGTGGGAAATTTCATTTCAAAGAATATGAGTGTGGTTTCATAATGTAAGTTATTTATCAACTTATGAATCTAGAGTGATAACTCTCAATCATGGTATGAACACCTCACTTTGTCTTAGCACAATCGTTTTGTTTAAATTTCCAGTATGACCACCTTGTGCTAAAGTTACCACCTTCTTTTATGTTGTTTATCTGCTATATCAGGTGAGCACCTCTGAGTCAGAGTGATCATATGCATCTGACAAATTTTATTGGGTAACACGTGTTGTATTTCTAAAATCCAATGAGTTGTCAATACTCTCTTATGAGATATTTGTGTGGTCTAGAGGTGGAACAAATGGGTCGGGTTAGGCGAGTCAACCTTAACCCAGCTCGCCTCAACCCGGGTTCAACCTGGCCCTCCTAAAGGGCAGGCTAGGTTGAACTCAACTCGGGTGTACCCCATTGGGAAGGCTGGGCCTTCATAGGCCAACCCGGCGACTTGATGGGTTATTTTATTTTCAAAACCCGTCCAACCTACCGGGTTGACCCGCTAGTTGGACCAAAAAAAAAAAAAAAAGAAAAAATATATATATATATATATTTTTTTTTGCAAAAACCCATTTTACCCTTGAAATATAGCCGTTTTATAGCAGATGGAGTGGTCTTTTTGGTTATTTTCTTTTCCCTTTTTTTTTTTTCTATAAATAGGGCATAAACTCTCATATTTCCTCACATCCCAAATTCTCTCATTCTCTCATTTTCTCTATTGAAATTTCTCAATCTCTTTGTTTTCAATTTGCTCTCATTTTAATTTTTATTAGTTTTTGCAATTTTCAATTCATATTTCCAAATTCCAATTCTCCTTCTTTAATTCTTTATTTCTTTTATATTCATTTTTTTTTTAACTAGAATGGATAGATATTTCGATCCCATCAATTTCGATGGTGAAGAAAATTATCCACGTTCCCTTGAATTTGCTAACATAAATGCAGTAGATTCAAATAGTCCCGCTTTCCCATTCTCAGAATCTAATACACCTCATAATATTCCTCCCCTTCCTCCCATGCTGCTACAGCTCCTAGTGGTTCTAGAAGTCATCCTCGTAATTGTCGTTCTCGTCCAACTCCATCTCAAGCATAAGTGAGTTCATCAACTGCAGTTAGAACCGACGACAGGTACACATAAGACGTTTGGATGCATTTTGAAAAGTTTTACGAGACAAAAAATGGAGTTCAAGTGAAGAAAGCAAGATGCAAGTATTGTGAAAATATTTATTAAGCTAATACAGGTAATGATACTAGTACTTTAAAAAGACATGCTAGTAAACATATAAATCAACATGGAAATTGAGAAACTAATCAAACTCAAATAACTAATATGGGTACTACTTGGTGTTATAATTTTGATGTATATAGGGAACGATTAGATTTATATATTGTTGTAACTGATCAATCTATTAATATGACTGAAAATAAATATTTTGAAAGATTTATTAAAGATTTATTTTTTCCAGGATTTAAAAGTTATTCTAAAACTACAACTAGAAATGATTTAATAAAATTGTTCGAGAAAATGAAATTAGAATTAAAAAATAAAATACACAGTTGTCATGTTAGTGTAGCTTTAACCACCGATATTTGGAGTGGTAGAGCTAAACAAGATTATATTTGTGTGACTAGTCATTGTTTTGATAACGAATGTAATTAAATAAATCTTTATTGGGATTTAAATTAATAGATGTGGACCATAGTGGTCAACAAATTTATAGTAAAATTATTGAAGTTTTGGAAGATTATGATATTGTTCACAAAGTGATAAGTTTAACTTTAGATAATCCAAGTGCTAATAATAGAGCTATAAATTTTTTTAAAAGTAATTTTCCTTTTTATGACAATTTGAAGTTTTTTCACTAACGTTGTGCATGTCGCATTATTAATTTAATTGTGAAAAATGGTATGAAAAAAATTAAAAATATTATTGATAGAATCAGAAATTCTTTAGCCTGGATTAATTAGTAGTAATAGAAGAAATACTGAATTTCAAGATGCTTGTATAAAATCAAATATGTCTCTTAGAATTTTTGCATTAAACATGGCTATTAGATGGAATAGTATTTATTTAATGTTTGATTCACGTTTACCTTATGCAAATTTAATTAGTTATTTTGTAGCAAATAATAGGGATCCTCATTTTTTGGTAGACAATGATTGACATATAGCTAAAAAAATTCATTCTTTTCTTAAATTTTTTTATCAACCACTTTAAAACTTTCTGATATGTATTATCCTACTAGTCCATTGGTAATATATACAATTATAAAAATTTCAGATTTATTTAAAAAAAATAGAAACAATGAAATTTTAGCAGGACCAATAGAGGCAATGGAATTAAAATTTAAAAAATATTGGAAACACATTCGTTTTCTTTTTTGTTTAGCTACCATATTCGATCCTAAAATTAAATTAGCAGATTTAAAAAGTGGTTTAGACAAGTTAAGTGAAAAATTTACGAGACGAAGCATATGCCAATCAACTAGGAGAGATAAGATAGTGTCTTACAGAGGTATATTTGTAGTATGAAAATAGGTATAGGAACCAACGAAGAGGCGAAATACCCGAGGAAGTAGCATCAAAAGACACAAATGAAGACTTCGACTCCTAGAGTGCATTTAATAGGCCGAAGAGGACTCAAACCTGAAGCATAGCCTCATTTTTAGAAGCATCAACAACGAATATACTGTCCTCCATGCAGCTATAGAGTAATGAGCTTCACCAATATTTGGGAAACCTCCGACATGCTACCAGTAGATCCACAACAAAGAACTAGCTTTGATGTCTTAGAATATTGGAAAACCAGATATGTATTTTTTCGGTATTATCAAGACTTGCCCTGGATGTTTTCTCTGTTCCTGTCTCAACCGTCTTATCCAAACAAACATTTAGTGCAAGTGGAAGAATTTTAAATAACAGGAGGACTAAACTTTCACCAAAATTGATTGAAGTCCTCACATGTCTTCGAGATTGGGAATGATCACGCCATCAGGATCAATACGAGATTGTTAATGATACTTTAATAGAATTATTTCAATTTTGTAATTTAGATGATACAGATGAGGGAGTTCCTAGTCAACCCTCAAATTAGTTGTTTTGTAAATTGTAACTTTGTAATTTACAAATTAACTATCAATTATTGCACTCTTTTTTCCTTACCAAGTTTTTGTCTCAATTGGGTTTTCTTTGGTAAGGTTATTAATGAGGTAATAATTGTTGTAATTTCTTATTTCTTAATTTATTTTTTAATAAATGAATAAATCTAATTTTTCTTATATTACAATTTAATTGTATTAAAATTGAATTAATATTTGAAATGTTAACAAAAAAAAATAATTTAATTAAATTATTCATATTTGAAAAGTTAGCTAAAAAAAAATTACACAAGAAAAAAAATAAAAAAATTTCCGGGTGAGCCCGCACAAAAACCCGCCGAGCTAGGGTTGGCGGGTCGGGATGGGCCAACCCTTCTGGCCAAAGAGGCGGGTCGGGCTAGGCCTGACCCGTAATTTGGCTTAACCCACCACGGACCATGTCGGGTTGGGTCGGGTCAAGTCAGGCAGGTTAATTTTCCACCTTTAGTGTGGTCCATAACACTTGTCAAATTGATATTCAATGTGCTAGAAAATTTTATTCTCTTTGATATGTGGCATCTTGATAATGGAATATAACTTTAATAAATGAAATTCATAAAGTTATTGTTAGCCACTTGTCCCTTGCATTGGCCGGTTTTTACTTATGTAAAGTCTTCTCCAATGCACTTGTTTTTTAAGCCTAATATTGTCCCTAAAAAGTACTCTGAATTTTTCCTTTGTTTTTGTCAAGTTTCTATGCTTAGGTAAAGCTTAAAAATACATTTATTCAAGTACCTAGAATGCATCCTTGCTCTCTACATTTTGTTCGTAGTTGATGTATGAAGCTTGATGAGCTTCTTCATTCGAAGTGCGTCTTCGTTTTTATACCTTGAGAGAAGCTCAAGGTTGACCAGTTGGTTAGGTGTTCTTGGAGCTAACTATGCTTGTACGTTGTTTAACCAAAGAATAAAAATTGAAGCGTTGCAAAACATGGGTGTTCTTGCAACTGAGGCAATCTCTAACTTTGTAATTGAACTGTAAAGTAAACCTAGTGGATTAGCTTTATTCTGGATTTGGTCCCATGGATGTAGGCATTTTGCCGAACCATGTAAAAATCTGGTGTTGTTTTAGTTTGGTTTTTTTTTATTGTTTTATGTTTATGTTCAAAGAACTCTTAAAATCAACTTAACAACCACTTTCGCTTAGGTTTTATTCACTTGGTAAAGGAATTAAATCTTTCCCATAAAATATTTCAAGTTTCTCACTGATCTTTTCTACCAAGTCTCATTCTTCATCACTTGGTAAGCATCTAAAATTTGACTCATGATGCTTTAAAAGCCTAAATACTCCCTTTATAATTAATGAAAGTTGTTTGAAGCATCAAATACGTTGAATTCCAACTTGTCTTACAATGAAGACCTAACTTCTTTCTGCTTCGAATGCCCGCTTGACATGCCATGTCTACAAAATTTTGCTCCCATTTAGGTGATGTCGTCCAATAGGAAACAGTCTCATGGATTTTGGATATTACTTCTCCAATCACCGATAAGCCATCTTGAACAATTAAATTGAGAATATGTGCACAACAACGCATATGAAAAAATTCGCCATGTAACATAAGGGTGGAACGTTGAAGCTCTCCTAAGATATCCTGCACAATCGCATCATTGGTGGAGCAACTGTCAACCGTCAATGTGGACAACTTTGTATTAATATTCCGCTCATAAAAACAATCCATCAACGCTGCAGAAAGTGCATCTTTATGTGGGCAACACACATGTACAAACCAACCATATAAATTGTACATAATTAATATTTTAATCTAGCTAAAAAATTTACAAAGAAATAAGAATAATGAAATATAAAAATAAAAAACATAATACCTTAAAAGTCGATTATGCAAAACCCAATTATCATTGATAAAGTGTGTTGTGATGGTCATATATCCTTTGTTATGGTTGCTAGTAGTTCAAAAATCAAAAGTGATGGCAACTCTACTCCGGTTTTTGCTTAACATTTTCATGGACTTCTCATTCTGAACTTCATAAACGTTCATAATGTCCCTCCTAATAGTTCTCCTAGAGACAACATTGAAGGAGATGAAATAGTGTTGCAGAATTTTCTAAACCCTATATCATCAACCGTGCTTAGCGGATACTCATGAAGAATAATCATATTTGCAAGATCATCTCTCCCCACTTGTTGATCTAAACTATAATTGCTTAATATCTTTTTGGAGTCTTGTTTTTGCATACCCGCAAGCATCATTTGTGATATATCTTGGTTCTTTCGCCTTGTACAAGTTCTATGATGATTATGCAAATGCCTTGTTTCATTTTTAGAACCACCGACAAGTTGTCAGTGTCAGTAGTTACACGCTGCCTTTTCTTTACCATCAACTAAGACCTTTTTGGAATGTAGCCATACAACTGACCTAGACCTTCCAGTTCTAGTAACGCAAGTATCCTCTTGGGAAAACGGGGGAGGGCTTGAATGGAGACTATCTATCGGGATTGGAATGCTAGTTCCATCAACAGGAGATTGTTCTTGGTCATCTTCACCGGGTGAAAAATTCATGTGGGAACTCGTAATGGATACTTTTTTGGATGCCTTAGAAGATTGGTTGATGTCCTCTTTTAAATCCTTTCTTTTGGTCGATATTGACATGGTGTAATGTAACATATTAATAATATGCAGCTAACACCCACAAAAGAATAAAATTTAAAAAAAAAAAAATAAACTGAAAAAAAACCCCTACAGCAGTTTAAAAAATCTGCAAAATTGCTCGATAAAGATGTTAACGAGCTTCAAACTGCATTTTGCATCTGCAAAATGCTGTGCAGATGTAGACTGCAGTTTGCATCTGCAAACTGCACACTTTGCCAATCCAAACAGCCAACAGTTTGCAAATGCAAACAACTTGCAGTTTGTAAATGCAAACAGCCTGCAGTTTGCAGATAAGCTAGTAGGGTTGGCAAGCCCTCAGCTTAAGCTGATAAATCTTAAACTCTAAGGTTGAGCATCTACACTTTCCATCTCAGCCAACACAAACCCAAGTTTAAATCAAATAACTAAACTGGGTGACATTCATCTCAGCTTCCCAATGTTTTCAACATTATTGAAGGAAATCCAAGCCACTACAGTGAAGAATGTTCACAAAATATTGCAACTATTTTCCAGTATTATGAAGTAAATTATAATATATTTTATCTTTTATCACATTATGAAAGCAAGATATACAACAGATATATTAGGAAGTATAGAAAGCCCCCAAATTATAGCATTAACAAACAAATATCTTAAATAGTAAAATGGGCTAAAGAAAATACGTACAGGAATGAAAGGTGTAAAACAACTCTCCACTAAGCCCAAGATAATGGTGTTACCTGGAATACAAAATGTTAAATAAAATCAATTTCTTTGTGAAATGAGAGAAAATTTAATAATTACTTGATCATTTGCTTAGCCAGAGAAAAAGAAAACTTACTGAGAAAAGAATAGATAGTGCAGTTTGCATATGCAAACACTGAAGTTTGCAAATGCAAACAGCCTTACATGTTTTAATGCTAATGGCATTCATCAACTCCCTTACATACCACCGAATAAGCAGAAACTTGGAAAGTAGAAACATGGTTTAATGATAAAGATCACACTGAATTTTCATGCTCAAATTCATACAGTTTGTACAAATAGTAATAACAATAAAAACTCCAACATACCTTGCAATAGTTTGTTAAGTAACCAGAGATTGAAGGAAATGTAAAACATACAAGAGAAAGTACCATATCTAATTCAATGTCATCCAATCCAATCCAGTCTAGCATACCAAACAAGGCTATAGAAACCTGCTTGATAGGTAGAATAATATATGAGGCTGAAAGTAAATTCGAAACTCATAAGCATTTAAATTTTTTAGACTTTTACCTTTAATAGATGCCCAAAACTAATGTAAAAGTAAACACGGCTATTATTTGTAAAATAACCTTCAAAGATCAAAATTGACCCCAAATAGAGAAATAAATAAAAATGGCAGACAATGAAGCCCTCAAATCTTACAAATCATGATTCACAGATGGTGAAGTTCAAGATTTTAGTTAATAGCCAATCCACATCACCAATAACAATGGGAAATGGGAATAAATAACAATAATAGCAACAACAACAACAGTAACAGAATAAGCAGCAACAGCAACATGTGCAGCCACTTGTAATGATTGGAGAAGTTAACAAGTGATGATAGAGGCCATAATTAAATCAAAGCATCCATCCTAAATCATGAGTTCCCGTGATTGGGCATATGTAGAAGATTTTAAAGAACTTCACAATGTAAAAGCAAAGAACAGACACGCGTGAAGTAAAAAAGCTAGAACACAAATAAGAAAAGAAAACATAGCTAACACTAAAAAGAATTTCAAGTTAAACAAAAAAGAATTGAAAATTAGTTAACACATACCACCAAAGTTTCAATAACGGGGAATCGGCAAAGAGACGATGAAGGATTGACGAACAATTGTTTCTGGAGGTCGGAATCGACAAAGAGACGATGATTCCATTGAAAGTTTGACGGAAGACGGTAGCAGATTAGGGATTTAGGGTTTGACCGATGAATTGAGTTTGTATAGTAACTTTGTGTAAATTGAGTTGAGAGGGCAAAATTTGTGTTTAAAAATGAAGGGTAAACCTGTAATTATAAAAATATAACAAAGCCAATTAGGTAATAGTTGAAATAATGATTCAATGAAAGATAAAAATATATTTATAATGATTTACTGATTTTTTTATAATGAATCAAAGTATCAAATGATACGTTATACATATATATATATATATATATATATATATTATATTAACATATGATTACGGATAATAACATATTATATATAATATATAATGTATAATACATGTGAAATATTATACATATGTATTATGTATTATACATTATTAATATATTACATATATATTATTTATATAAAATGATACATTATACATATATAATATATTTATTATGTATTAAAAATATTTATAATGGTTTATTTATTTATTATAATGAATCAAAATACCAAATGATACATTATACATATATAGTATAATAAATTCTAAATAAATAACTCTATAATATAACAAGGGCAATTAGGTAATGAAACTGAAATAATTATTCAATAAAGGACAAAAAAATATTTATAATGATTTATTGATTTATTTTAATGAATCAAAATATCAAATGATACATTATGCATATATAACATATATATTATGTATTAACATATGATTATGGATAATAGCATATTATATATAATTTATAATTTTTGTTTCATAGCATATTATGTATAATGTATAATGTATAATACATATGATACATTATACATATATAACATATATATTATGTATATCAAATTATACATATACATATATAACATATTTATTATGTATTAAAAATATTTTAATGATTTATTATATTTAATTTTTATATGCATATTTAGCTTATTATATTCAATATAGACAATTTCTCTATTATTATTTATTAGCCATTTGTATATGGTTTCACTCAATGTTCCCACAATTATATTATTATAATCACATTTGAATTTGATCAATTAATAATGTGAAACAATTAATTATTAAAGTGGTAATTATATATATATATCCAGGGCGAGGCGGGGTGGGGCGGGGCGGGGACAATTGCCAAGGTGAGACTAACCCCATCCCCGGCCCGTTCCCAAATTCAGGGATTGATTTTGGGTCCGTGGCCTAGGTTCAAGGGCTGCATCCCCAAATACTTCTAAGGAATCTCTCTATCGCTAAGTTTGGGAGGGCGGGTCCTCGACGGGGTGAGGAACATGTCCATCCCTAGTGTGTATCTCATGAAATCTTAATTATGGCAATATTATTTAGTATCAGTAGAATAATTTTGTAAGTTGTCAAAATGTTTAATCGCCAAAGCGGTGTATTCATAGAAGCTTGCAAAATTTTCATTTGTTAAATGATACATTCTTTAGTTTACGGCAATATTACTTAGTATCATGAAAATAATTTTGTAAGTTGTTAGAATGTTTAATAGCCAAAGCGGTGAATTCATTAAAGCTTGCAAAATTATTCATTTAGTAAATGATACCTTCTTCATTTTGATGCATATAATTTCATGACCAAAGGTGGTTATTATTTGTGTTAAAATTGATGGTGCATAAGGTTAATTTTTGGAAATACACTGGTCCTGAAAAATTCAATACACTTAAAAGTGTTTGATTTTTTGTTTGACATGTGTTTTCCTATTAAGTGGAGGATGAACAATGGCCCAGAAAGTCTATCTGCCCAAAGGGGATAGTCTTTTGAATATCATATGTTCTCATTAGTAATTTTCATAACCATACGTGTGGGATCCTAATTGCATGTTATTTTCTCTGTCAAACGGGGAGTTAATGGTGATGGACTAGGAATCCTTAAAAGGTGTAGCTTATAAGGTTTTAAAACTACTTTGATTAATTATTGCCTATAACTTTGTGTTAGGACCCTAATAGCATGCCATTTTCTCTGCCCAAAAAGGAGTTAATGATGATGCACTGAAATCCTTATAAGCTATAGCACATGAGGTTTTAAAGTTGTTCTGACTGCCTACAACATTACTTTGTTGCATTATATCTTGAATGTCTCTTTTACTGTGAACAATAATAATTACATGATAGAGATTCTGACAGGAAACAATTTTAAGGATAGAAACATAATATTGAGTTTGCCTTGGGAATGTACAACAAATCATGTTATTGATAAGAAAATTTCATGTTCAATAATTCCCATGATTTATAATTTATTATTATTATTATTTTATATATACATGAATAGTTGTATATATGTGTGGGATATGATCAAAGTAAATTTATGGCCATGTTGTTAAATGCATGAATTTACTGTTTAGAGGATTTATGGGTGAGATAAGTGGTAATTGCTAAAGCAGTCCATTTATTGATACTCATAAATTCCTGTTATTTATTTGGGAAATTTATTTCTTATCTGTATCCTATTCAAAATAAGGTTCTTATGTATATTATAATGGAACCATGGATAAATCAATAGTAGTGCAACGCCTAGGTAATTTTTCATCTTAAAGGAGATTAATTATCTGAAAGCTGGGCATTGTTGTTGATTGGTTTATTATGAGATTTAGTTGCTTGTTGCACTCCCCACCCAAAGGTGAGTTTGCAATATTAAAACTTGAGATCCCGTGAGAATAATGTGATGCAGATATTTTATGAGTTATTCTTGTTTTATTTATGCTCATGGAGATATGTAAATAAAGTATAATATATTGTTATGTTTATATATATGGTTTTGTATAAATTTCACAATATAAAGGTAATCTTGATCATTGATACGACTATGGATGTTTGTATACCTAAGAGTCCATATTGAACCACTCAGTCACCTAGAGGTAGTTTCCTTTTGAATTATTTCTTGTTCATCTTATTATACGACTCTTCCCATACAATTGATTGGTTAAAGATTACCTTTAACTCTTACATAGACAAATGAGATTCAATAGATTGATCTTTATATTTGTCTTCAAGGAGGAGAGAATTTGTTAAAGATAAAAGTGCAAATGTCCTTATTAGCCTTGTCTTATTTAGTTTCTTAGAGACTCAATCTGCTTGCAATGAGAATAAGGGTAATATGTTGAAATTGAAATCCTTGGATAGAAAGGTGTACATTTTTGTTTGAAGGAAGGTTACTAGAAAATTATTTTTTCAACTTTCATTATTTTTTGTAGTGCTCAATTTGTTTATCTCCTTCTTTGATGCACTACATATAGTTGAATATTTCTTCCTTGGCTGCCTCTGTATTTGTTCAAGAAAAGTTTTGATATACCTTGTACACCCAACCAAAATGAGATGGCTAAGAGACAAAGGCAGCACTAGTAAAGGTATGGTGAAATATTAATGACTAGAAAAACTTGTCTATATTATTTTGAATTAAAGTTTTGAAAATAGTCTTTTCCACATTGGCTAGAAATTTCTAGTAAACGGATACTAGAATATTTTCAATCTTTGGATTGTTTGGAAACTCAAGTTTAGTACATTAGCTATCTTGAAAACACTAAACTTTATAGGTTAATTTCCTTGTATCAAGGCATCAAGATTAATAAAGCTATTAAAGTTTGATAAAGTTGATATAGATAAATATCTCATATGGAAGCTTTTAATCAAGGTTTTCAACTCTCATAAAAATTATTGTTATTAGAGGTTAAGAGGAACGATATGGATTCTATGAAATATAATTGTTTGTGATAACTTGTGTTTTCTCTTAATAAAGTTGTACTTGTTTGTTATAGGTGAGTGTTTAAAACTAAAGAGATTAAAAAGCATATTAAAATGCTTTAAGGCTAGGTTACTAGCTATGAGCTTCACATATATATATATATTTCATAGAAATGTCATTTCTCTTATGTATTCTAATGTCTTTTTTCATAAAGATTTTTATACCACTAGTTTTTTACCTTAAACTTAACATTTATGCTCACATATATTTTAAGGTCAGTGGGAGCAAATTTGATTTCCTTTTGGGTGATTATGTTAGATAGATTTTCTTTAATCTAGATATAGAGTGGTAATAAAGAAATTTATTAGATATTTATTAAATGCTATATGTTTGGTAAATCTAATATCATGAGAGGTAATTAAATATGGTGAGTTGGTTATACCAAATATTTCAATATTTAATAAGTTTTGGTATAAGTTTTATAATGGTTTACGGGGTTGTCTCCGATAAATTCTTGAGATGATACACACACACACACACACACACACACACACACATTTAACGCCCACATTGAGGTACGTAACCTATTTTATGCTTGTTTGCCCTTAGTTAAGCTTATATGCTCTTAGTGTTGTTTGGTTGCCCTAGGTTTTGCTTGTTTTAAGGTGGAAGATTGGTGAAGTTGGAAATTTCAGACTTCGCTGCGGCCAAGAAGAAAGTTCGCCGCGGCGACATATGCTCTGGAATTTTTGCCGGGGCGAAGAAAAAGCTTCGACGGGGCAAAGAGCTGGCTGGAATTCTCTACCCCTAATTAGTTGAAAATGTAGGGAGTGAAAAGTAAGGAAATTTTATAGAGAATGCAATGGTGATGAGGGCATTTTTGTAATTGACTAACGGACAAAGATGGAATTTCCAAGAAAGTGTAAGGGCAAAATGGGAAAGTATGAATATTAATATGAGATATTAAGGGTTCAAGCACATAAACCCTACCATTCTCTACACCCCACACACCACTTTCATTCTCAATTCTTTGAATCTCTTCATCAAATTTCCAAGGAAAATTGGAGGGCTTTTGGTTTGATTTTGGTAGAGATTCACTCCTAAGCATCCCAAAGTAAGGATTCTTGCAAATAGAGGTGTAATGTATTATTAAAGTGTTGAATTCTTATAGTTTCTATGCTTAGGATTTTGGAGAAAGTGGAAGTCTACAAAGGAGAGAGAGATTCTAGTGAAATTATTCAAGTTTAAGGTAAGTAAATCCAACTCAAGTTATGATTTGAGAAATCAAGTGAGTAAAGAATTTTTGTATGTATGTATGTGTTTATGTTTTTGAGAATTGTTGATGAGATTGATGGTTGTGGATGAGTAGAATTTAGCCATGAGAAGTGGAAGTTGTTGTGTGGTGATTGATAGAAGTTGGGTTGAATTTAGAAAGAGTTTGAGAAGAATTATGAAGTGTATTTTTCCTGGCCAGGTTTAGTATTGATTTAAGGGAGTTTTACTCCAAATATTGATAGCTTGAGAAAGAAGTAGAAGTATAGCTAACTTAGAATTTGAGTATGCATGCATTATGTTTGATGAAATGTCCAAGAGAAGTGTATGTATGAGTGTATTTATTTGTGATCTTGATATGAGCTTGTAGATGATAGAGAAAGACTTATTTTTATGCTACATGGCATTCTTGCATTAAATATTTTCATTTAGAAAGAATAATAAGCATGAATCATCTACATGCAACCATATGCATATGTATGAGAATGTAGAGACTAAAGAACTTAAAGAATAAAGAGAAAGAAAGAAAAGCACTAAAGAATAAAGAGAGAGAGAAAAGTGCTAAAGAAAAGAAAAGAAAGGTTGTTGCGATGGGGAACCCATGAGTGACAAGAAGAAGAATATTCCCACATGCATGCCGCCTTCAATGAGCGGCCTAAGAATAAGAAGAAGAAGTTGTACGGCTCGTAAGAGTGTATGTGGATGAGGGTTGTACCCAAAAGAAGTACCTACATGCACGCCACCTTAAATGAGTGGCCTAAGAAGAAAAAGAATTCATATAGTCCGTAAGAGTGCATGTAGATGAGGACTGTACTCACTCACGAGGCCAGGGTTCCGAATCCATGCATCAACTAAGTCTGATCGGCAAAGAATAAGAAAAAATAAGAAGGAAAAGAAAAGAAGAAGAAAGAAGAAGAAAGAAAAGAAATAAAGAAATAAAGAAAAGAAACAAGAAAACATAACAAGAAATAGAAAAGTAGAAAGAAAATGCATCTCTATGCATTTGTGCATTTGCATCTCATCCATGCATGATACCATGATTCCTATCATGGATAGTGAGAAATTAGAAGAAACAAAGAACAGAAAGAACTAGAAACAAAGAACAAAGAAAGGTAGAACAAAAGAACAGTGAGAACTAGAAAGAGTGAATGAAAAGAGAAAGAACAAAGAGAGAATGAAGAAGAAGAAAAAGAGTAAATTAGGAAAGAAATTCATAATATGAGCAATGGAGATAGAGGATTAGTGTAGCGGATTTACTTACTAAGCAATTAATGCTCACTCCATTGATTTCTTTGTTCTTGCAGGCAATAGGTGAGAAGCAGTCGGATGAACGTCGAGAAGCGGAGGGAAATGACACCACTGTCTACTACTTTTGAGCTTGTGTACATGAGACTTTTATTAATGTAAAGAATTTGATATATAAAGTAAAGAAATTTTTGGGCCATTATCTTTTATTTATATGCTTATATGTTTTTACTGTATTATATTTACTCAAGTATACTAGCTAGAAAAAGTCATTACAACCTATATATATATATGTGTGTGTGTGTGTGTGTGTGTGTGTTTGTACACACACACACGATATATATATATATATATATATATATATATATCGGAAGATACATATATACATATATATAAATATGTGTGTGTGTGCTACAATGGTTGTTATTGTTGATTCATTAACCAAGGTCTTAAACTTTTTGATTACTATATACATGTTGATAACATGTATTTTGAGTTTTTTGTGAACTTGGTTAGTGGGAGTTTTCTTTAGTCTATTACATGATATCATTTGAATTTGTAATAAACTGGATATTGTATCTAGATTTATGGATCCATGAAATTATGAGAAATGATATGATATTGTTATTATATAATGTCACATGTGTTAGAGTAGGTACCCTAGAGCCAATCAATTATCGTAATATTGACTCTTTGTAATAATGTTTATTTATCAATAAAAACCATTTTCTTCTATATCGTGTAAATCATAATTGTATGTATCCTAGTTAGTAAATATGGGTATGACAAAAAAAGGGACAGGAATTTTACGGGTATGATACGACAAATGGTGAAAAATACGTTTGTAAAAATTTGTTAATAAAATTTGGATATAGCAAAAATACGGTACGGGTATATACAGATTTAATACGGCACATTGTCAATAATACATTTTGAAAAATACGGCAATATCAATCCTGGTTTTAGCATTTTTCATGGTCCACCTTGTTAAAATCAATACATCATTTCAAATGTAAAGTATTCAATTAACTAATAACCATTAGACCTAATAATATAACACAAATACACAATATATGATTGTATTTATGCAATCTGATTTCTCAATCTCCTCTCCTATTGGGCCATAAATTTGGTTAGGTTACAGTTTTGCAAGTGTTATTGGGAGCCAGCCCACCTAAACTTTAACTCATTGAATAATATATTTCCTACAACTTTAAACACTATTATGATTACAAAGCATCAATGTTGTATTTTATAGTCAACATTATCAGCAACAGTTGAAAGCATCACAACCCGTTAAAAATCACATGGAGAATTTTATAATAATTTCTTTACTCCGTAAGTTAGTATTAACCCAATCCTTGTTTTCCCTTATATCGAAAGTTGCCACTCCCCATACCACTTTCAATACTCATAAATTTTGTAAGCTACCTAGTAATTAGTAAATCTGTTTACTCTTCTGCAATTGTGCGGCCCTAAGTCAGAGTATGTCTCACTCTAGCTCTCAAATTTGTTAACTAGTTAATGACTGGCACCTAGGAATTCATAAATAACAGTGTCGTTGTCCCTTCTTAAATAATGATTTTTCTTTTTTAAATTTGGCCAAATTATACATGAATTATACGGTTGGGACATAAAGTTCACGCATTATTCGGCTATACTAATAAAATACAATAATTTGCATATAATACATGAATTATACAACTAGGCATATAATTCGCGTTTTATACGTGAATTTACTATCTAGGGTATGTATTGATATATGTCCTTAGGATGGTAAAACCATGAAAAGGGTATCAAGTGTTTCAAATCTTGATAGTGAGAACCCTATGATCACATATGGTGGCCATTTTAGAAATGTCCGTAGACTTAGTATTATTCTGACCAAGAACACAGATAATACGATAAGACTGTCATAGTGTTGAACTACCCTGTCGTAAGGCAATGACTAATCTCACTTGTCAAGGTTATTTGCCGACAACCTGGTGTAACACATGGGGCTTGTCATAAGCGAGTTCACCGGACAAACCCACCAAAGGATTCCACGTAGATGGTAACCCCGGTATTTGTGGAATAAATCCTCTAACCGATGGTAGTGCATGCAATCCTTAGACTTGAGATCATCAGAGTGCTTTGTGCACCAATTGGTGTAGTTTGACACTAGCCCAATGTAGTTCTATTCGAAGTTATCAGAACGGTAGTGATTGGCTACATCGAGAAGTGTATCAAGACTATGGTGGATCAATAAAAGATTCATCACTCCTGGGTATGGGAGATGTTATCTCACTGTGCAATTCAGTAAATGGCAATAACGCTAAATCTGTGGCCATAGTGGGATTAAGTTGTTGCTCAATCCAATTTACTATTCTGGTCATTGGTCTAGTAACTGAATATAAAGATATCGAGGATATCTAAGGTTAACACTATTTTTGTAACTCAGCCTTGATGAGATAACAAATGAGGAAAGAATTTGATTGCACGGTAACCATATCATTGACAGGTTACGGTTTCGCTGAATCTCTATCTGTTAGGTGGCCATGATGCCTTACTAGAGGCCAATCTTAGTCTGTGTACAGTGAGACAATTATTGGTGTTAATCGTGATACTACTCATTGACAATATGATAGGGAGCCTACAGGTCACACACTTAGAAGATAGTTTAAGGATGATGACATTTTGGAAGGGTATATTAGTCTTTTAGATGAATGGGCATAATGGTAATTTTGCTATGTAATTAGATTTACTGAGGTTGTAGCCTATGCCCAATTTCATTATAGGAATAATTTAGCAAAATTATAAATTTAATTATTAGAATTAATATTAATATTTAAGCTAATAATTGAATTGTGTTAATATGCAGTTCTACCTAAAGTTTGGGTTGATGCTAAACTATAGGGGTAGAGTGGATATTTGCTTTATTATATAAATAAAGCAATATTAGGTTTTTAATAACCTAATCATAGGCCGCCGTCCCACCCCCTTTTGCAAAGAAAAAGATTTTTCTTTTCTCTCAATTCTTCCTTCAAAAGTCGACAAACCTTGAAGCCGAGAATTAATTCTAGCAAAATTAATTCTTGGTTATTGTTGTACTGTCTTCGTGTGGACGATGTGAGTGGGATTCTACTTAGAAATGGATTGCGAAATTGATTTCAGAGACATTGAAGGAGCCTCCTATGTACGTTCGTAAGTAAATCTGAATCCTTATATGGATTATCGTTATACTGATTTTATTTAATATACGTAAACATTATAATCTATACCCGAATTTTGAGATTAAGTAATTGATCAATTTGTTTTTAATTTCGATTTTTCCGTTGTGAAAATTTGACCAATTAGTTATAGTGATATCAGAGCCTCGGGTACCAGATTATAATGTTTAATCGTTGATCAATAATATGTATATTTGTTTGATAACATGTTAATGTATGAATTGATTGTTTTTAAATCAACAAAATTCTGTAAATTGCATGATTTGTATGATCAATTGACTAATTGATGTGTTGATGAACAGTTTTTTGGTTGGTTGGTGTCCTAGTTGAATGCTGGTGCATTTGATTCGATTTGGATTCGTGACTTTCCGTGAAAATACTGGAAAAATGTGATCTGCTGCACATTCATAGATATGGGTTGTTCGCTGCGGCGAAATAAAGCTTCGCCGCGGTGACAACGAAATCGTGAACTCTCGCCGCGACGACATAACACTTCGCCGTGGCAAACCTCAAGAACATGGAATCTCGCCGTAGAGAAATAAAACTTCGCTGCGATGAGATGCATTTTGGAATTTCTATAGCTTTCTGAATGTTCATGCTCGCCGTGGCAAAATAAACCTTCGCCGTGGCGACCGTAGTGTTTTTTACCTTTGTCGCCATGGTGAGAAAGTTGTTGGAGCAGTTTGTGTTTTTACTTCAGGGACCAAAGTGTAGTTTTCCAAAACCATTAAGCCAATTATTATTCTGCACATCTAAGAGGATAATTTAGTAATTTCACCCATCCAATTCAAAATATTTGTTTTTTGAATGTATGCAATTTTCTTGTTTGAAAATTGCATGGTGCCCGATACATGAGCCTTAGACCTATGGTTTGTTTATTTAATTTTGGGATTGTTTGTAAGTTTTTATATAAATAGGACCTGCTGTCCTGCCTCTCTCTAAATTCTCCATGTATTTCTTCTTCTCACCTCACTCCCCTCGTATGTAATGCAAGGTTTCTATTTTATTGATGTAAATTAGAATATGATTTTATTTATTGTAAATTCTTTTGTAATGATCGTGACGAAGAAATGAAGGAGCACTGAAGAGGAAAACTTGAAGACCCAAGTTTTGTATTGACCCTAGGTTGACCTACCGATTCCTCTAAGCTTGAGGAAATCGGTTTTAGTTAGGCCATGTACTAGCACATTTATTTTTATGATTAGAATGCATGCTAAGGTTGAATGTTTAATAACATGCCGATTAATGACATTCTAACAAAGATAATAAATTGGTGAGACCACAAAATCTCAACAAAGTATATTAAGTCAGTTTTTAAAATGCCTTCCATCATCATGGCTTTAATTAAACCACTATTCGTTAGAACCTTGTTCACCAAAGCGAAGGGTACACTTCTACCAGTGGGAGGTTAAAGTCCATTGGAGTTTTCCTTAATGGTAATGGGTTGACTTAAATGGTTTGTTTTGCTTGTTTACCAAAGCGAAGGTTGATAAACACATCATAGGCATAGTAGAGACCTATAGTGTCCACTCTATTGATACTAAGAATCACACTTCAGGAAAATGGCTTCGGCCATTGAATTGTGTGATTGGTTTATTGGTTGATTTCGCATTTGAGATTGGTAGTTGGAGTTATCAACTGGTATGAATTAAGTTTATTGGCCAACCTAATCAACCCATTTTAGCTTGTTCGCTAAAGCGAAGGTTTGAAATGGGCTAGATGGGATCTCAATCCACTAGGAAAGCCAATAGGCTTTCTTGGGTTAATAGTGGGACTATTGGCTTGAGGAAAATAGTGGGAGCAATTATTTAATAAAAGACCTTGTTAAATAAGAATAAACATTGTAATAACTTTCACTTTTCTGCATTTGTTGATTCATTAAAATGAGCAATACCAACCTGCAATTGATAATCAAGAAAGAAAATAGGCTAGATGGATCCAATTTCTCAAACTAGTATCAAAATCTTCGGATTGTATTAAAGCCCGAAAATAAATTGTATGTCCTTGATAAGCCTTATCCAGCTAAGCCTAAACATGATGTCCATCAGGAAACTAAGGATACTTACCAAAAGCTCCTTGATGATGCTGATAATGTTCAATGCATTATGCTAGCATCAATGACATTTGAGCTGCAAAAGAAGCATGAGAATATGGATGCACATGCCATAATTCTGAACCTCAAGGAGCTATTTCAAAGTAATACTCGTCATGAGAGGTATAAGGTGTCAAAGGCACTGTTTAGGAGCCGAATGACCGAGGGAGCCCAAGTTGGTCCTCATGTGCTCAAGATGATTGAGTACATATAGAGGCTTGAGACTTTGGGGTTTGGTGTTTCTGTAGTCACTACTTGATTTTTATTCACCGTTCATAATGAACTTCAATATGAACATGATGGTGAAGTTCCTATCAGAGTTTCTAAACATGCTTAGGACTGCAGAACAAGACTTGAAAAAGTCCAAGTCTGTTTTACTGGTTGCTACTAGTAAAGGAAAGAATAAAGGCAAGGGAAAGGCCAAGGCCTATCCCAAGCCCAAGCCCAAAGGACAAGATGCTCTCAAGCCTGAGGGTGGCTTGGGAAAGGTGGGAAGATAGTCTGCTTTTTATTGTGGCAAGCATGGCCACTGGAGGAAGCATTACAAGGCTTTCCTCATAAACAAGAAGAAATCAGACGCTTTGACTTCAGGTATGTACATGATTGAGATTTACTTCTCTCCTTCAACATCTTGGGTCATTGACATAGGATGTGGTACTCATATTTTTACTGATGTACTGGGACGAAGACAAAGTAGATTGCTCGCCAAGGGAGAAATGGACCTATGAGTTGGAAATGGAGCACATGTGGCTGCATTAGCTGTAAAGACTTATTGTTTGACTTTGCCTATAAGCTTATTGTTGGAGCTAAATGATTGTTATTTCGCATCTTCAATTTTTAGAAATATTATTTTAGTATCCACTTTGGATAATATAGGATATCATTTTGAAATTTCTAATGGATTGTTGTCCTTTAGTTTGAATGGTATTCTATTTGGAATTGCAAGGTTATATAACAAATTGTATGTTCTTGATTTAAACAATAAGGATATTCTCAATATTGAAACAAAGAAAGTTAAACATAGCGATCAAATCCAAACATACATCTGGCATTGTAGATTGGGTCATGTTAATCAGACCCACATTGTGAAACTTCAAAAGGATGGAGTTTTGGACCCTTTTGATTTCCTGATCATTTGAGGTATGTGAGTCATGCCTCTTAGGCAAGATGATCAAGTCCCCTTTCATTGGACGAAGTGAAAGGGCTACTAAACTGTTGGGCATCATCCATAGTGATGTATGCAATCCACTAATAGTTGAAGCCAGAGGTGAATATTCGTACTTCATCACTTTTATTGATGACTTCAGTAGATAAGGTTATGTCTACCTTATGAGACATAAATCTGAAGCCTTTGATAAATTCAAATAATTCAGGAATAAAGTACAGAATATGTTAGGCAAAAGTATTAAAGCTCTTCCGTCAGATCAAGGAGATGAATACTTGAGCTCTGGGTTTTCTAGAATACCTGAAAAAGTGTGGGATAGTATCACAACTCACCCATCCGTATACATCCCAACATAATGGTGTGTCTGAAAGGAGGAATATGACCTTACTTGATATGGTTAGGTCCATGATGAGTTTTAGTGATCTACCTGCATCATTCTGAGGTTATGCCGTAGAGACTGCGACTCACGTACTTAACCATGTTCCATCAAAGTTTGTAGATAAGACTCCATATGAACTATGGAGTGGGCGAAAGCCCAACTTGTCTTATCTAAGGATTTGGGGTTGTGAAGCTTATGTCAAGAAATTAACTTCGAACAAGCTGGGCCCGAAATCTAATAAATATATTTTTGTAGGGTATCCTAAAGAGACCAAAGGATACTATTTCTACCATCCATAAGAGTGCAAAATTTTTGTTGCTCATATTGGTGTCTTCTTGGAGAAAGAATTTTTTCTAAGAGGTACTAGTAGGAGAAAAGTAGAACTTGATGAAGTTCTAGAATCATAGAATACATTAGACAACGGACGGGAAGATGTGCCATAAGAAGTGGTTGAAAATTGTGAGGAGGTTACTCCACTATCTGTGGATAAAAGTGAACCACCTCAAGTAGCACAGAAGCTATGTAAGTCTGGAAGAGTACGTCATGAGGCCGAGAGATATGATTTTCTCGTGACTCAACATGGTGATGTACTAGTCTACCAAGACAATGAACCCAAAACCTACGAAGACGCTATATCAAATCCAGATTCAATTAAATGGCTTGAAGCCATGAAATCTAAGATGGACTCCATATACTAGAATCAGGTATGGTCTCTAGTGGATCCACCTGCAAGGGTAAAACCCATATAGGGTGTAAATAGGTCTTCAAGAAGAAGACTGACCTGGCACGACTAGTTGCCAAAGGTTTTAAACAAATTCATGGTATTGACTATGAACAAATCTTTTTGTCGGTTGCCATGATTAAGTCCATCTAGATTATGCTTGCAATTGCTGCATATCACGACTATGAAATTTGGAAAATAGATGTCAAAAAAGTTTTCCTGAATAGAAACCTTGAAGAGGATGTCACGACTATGAAATTTGGCAGATGGATGTCAAAACAACTTTCTTGAATGAAACCTTGAAGGACGTGTATATGACACAACCTGATGGTTTCATTCATAATGGAGAAGCTGATAAGATATGCAAGTTGCAGAGGTCCATTTATGGACTCAAGCAAGATTCCATGAGTTGGAACATTCGTTTTGATAAAGTTGTAAAAGAATTCGATTTCATCAAGAATGAAGATGAGCTTTGTCTTTACAAGAAAGTAAATGGGAGCGCAGTGGCATTCTTGGTGTTGTATGTCGATGACATACTTCTCATTGGGAATGAAATACTGAACTTGCAACCGGTAAAGACTTGGTTATCCAAGTGCTTCTCCATGAATGACTTAGGAGAAGCAGCCTACATCCTTAAGATAAAGATTTACCATGACAGATTGCATAGGTTGCTTGGCCTAAGTTAAAGTACATATATAGACAAGGTAGTGAAGAGATTCAGTATGGAAGAATCCAAGACGGGATTTCTTCTGATGTCACATGGTATCTGTCTCTCTAAGGATATGTGTCCTAAAACACACAATAAGAGAGATAGAATGAAGAGGATCCCATATGCGTCAGTAGTTGGATCCATCATGTATGTCATGTTATGCACGTGGATTGATGTCTCATATGCATTAAACACTTGTACTAGATATCAATCAGATCCAGGTGAGTATCACTGGATGGTTGTTGAGAACATCCTTAAGTACCTGAAAAGGACTAAGGACATGTTCTTGGTTTATGGAGGGGAAGATGAGCTCACTATAAGAGGATACAGTAATGCTAGTTTCCAAATAGATAAGGATGATTATTGTTGACAATATGGGTTTGTATTTTGTCTCAATGGAGCTGTAGTGAGTTGGAAGGGATCTAAACAAGCACTATAGCAAATTCTACAATGGAAGCCGAGTACATTGCATTATCTGATGCAGCCAAAGAGGTGGTTTGGATCAAGAAGTTTGTCACTGAACTTGGTGTGGTCTCCACTATTGTTGATCCAATAGATGTCTATTATTAAACAATGGAGCAATAGCTCAAGCGAAGGAGCCACAATCTCACTAGCGATCCAAACACATTTAGGCAATTTCATCTCATCAGAGAAATGGTTAAGAGGAAAGATGTGTAGATCAACAAAGTACATACTCATGACAATCTTGTTGATCCATTGACAAAGCCTCTGTCATAGCAGAAGCATGAAAATCACTTAAGGTCATTCGATATTAAATACATGAATGATTGACTATAGTGCAAGTGGGAGATTGTTAGAGTAGGTGCCCTAGGGTCAATCAATTATTGTAATATTTACTCTTTGTATTAATGTTTATTTATCAATAGAAGGCATTTTCTTTTATATTGTGTAAATCATAATTGTATGTATTGATATATGTCCTTAGGGTGGTAGAACCGTGATGAGGGTATCAAGTGTTTCAAATCTTGGTAGTGAGAACCCTATGATCACATACGGTGGCCATTCTACAAATGTTCATAGCCCTAGTATTATTCTCACCAAGGACACAAATAATATGGTAAGGCTATCATAGTGTTGAATGACCTACAACACATAGGTGCTTGTCATAGGCGAGTTCACTAGATAGACCTACTAGAGGATTCCACATTGATGGTAACCCTAGTGTTTGTGGAATAAATCCTCTAATAGATGGTGGTGTATGTGATCTTTAGACTGTAGATCACCGGAGTGCCTTGTGCACCAATTGGTGTAGTTTGACACTAGCCCAATGTACTTCTATTCAAAGCTATCAAAACGGTAGTGATAGGCTACATCGAGAAGTGTATCAAGACTATGGTGGATTGACAAAGGATTCATTACTCCCGGGTATGGGAGAACTTATCTCCTGCGCAATTCAGAAGTTTTTGCTCAATCCAATTTACTATTCCGATCATTGGTCCCGTAGCTAAATACAAAGATATCGAGGGGTGCGTTTGGCTTATTGTTTTTATCCATATTCCCAATCCTGTTTTTCAAATGTTGTTTGGCACGTTATTCCCAAAATATTAGTCTATTTTTTTAATTACGTTGAGACCCTATAAGTTTATTAATTTCATTAAATACCCCACAGAAAAAAAGTTTAAAAGCTAACAAAAACACCCCCACCCACCAATAGTGCCAGATTCCGGCAACCACTGTCGGTGGTAGCCATAATCTATCAAAATAGTCACACAGCCACCGGAAATAGCCGGTAATGGCCAAATCTAGCATTTTCCAGCCAGATCTGCCATCAACGATGGCTATAACTTTGGCCATCGCTAACGGCCAAAGATGGACGTAGTTTCAGCCTTTTTCAGCTGTCGCAGCCACAGCAGTTCGTAGATCTGGCCTTTTCCGGCCAGATCCGTGGTGGATCTGGCCGGAAAAGGCCATAACGACGTGTTACCGCACAGATCCGACCGGTCTGTGTCGTAACAAAATTTTTCAGCTAGATTCCAGCGGTGGTGGCCAGAATCTGGCACTGCAGGTGGTGGGGTTGTTTTTGTCATTTTATATATTAGGGTCTTTAATTAAATTAGTAAACCATAATTTTTTAAAGTTTACCTCGTAATACTCCCCTATCCAACAACCCAATACTATCCCCAAAATCCTATCCAAAATAATAACCCAAACGCACCCGAGGATGTCTGAGGTTGACACTATTTTCATACCTCAACCTTGATGAGATAACAAATGATGAAATGATTTGATCGCACGGTAACCATATCATTGATAGGTTGTGGTTTTGCTGAATCTTTATCTGTTGGGTGGCCATAATGCCTTGCTAGAGGCTAATCTTGGTCTGTGTGTAATGAGACGATTAATTGGTGCTAATCGCGATACTACTCACTACCAGTATGATAGGGAGCCTACGGGTTACACACGTAGAAGACAGTTCAAGGATGATGACATTTTGGAAGGGTATATTCGTCTTTTAGATGAATGGGCATATTAGTAATTTTGTTGTGTAATTAATTTAATGAGGTTGTAGCCTATGTTCAATTTAATTATTAGAATAATTTAGAAAAATTATAAATTTAATTATTAGAATTAATATTAATATTTTAGCTAATAATTGAATTGGGTTGATATGCAGTTTTACCTAAAGTTTGGGTTAATGCTAAACTTGAGGGGTAGAGGGGAGCTTTATTATATAAATAAAGCAACATTAGATTTTTTAATAACCTAATCATAAACTGCCGTCCCACCCCCTTTTGAAAAGACAAAAAATTTTCTTTTCCCTCAATTCTCCCTTCAAAAGTCAACAAACCTTGAAGCCAAGAATTAATTCTAGCAAAATTAATTCTTGGTTATTGTTGTATTGTCTTCGTGTGGACGACGTGAGTGCGATTTTACTTTGAATCAGATTGCGAAATCGATTTCAGAGACATTGAAGGAGCCTCCTACGTTCATAAGTAAATCTGAATCCTTGTATGCATTATTGTTATACTAATTTTGTTTAATATACGTAAACATTATAATCTATACCCGGATTTTAGGATTAAGTAATTGACCAATTTGTTTTTAATTTTGATTTTTCTGCTGCGCAAATCTGATCAGTTACTTACAACATGCGTGCAAAAGATATTTTACATTGTGACATGCTGAACTAAAGTTTGATGACCTCATTGTTTATATGAGTTGTTTGCTTGTTTTCCTGTGGGAATATTTTATTGTCACTTTGGATGCACACAGTCTCACTTCCATGATAAGTGGCTGTGAAGGTTTGATATGAACATTTGAGGATTGTTGTAGAGTACATCAGTACTGATTTTATGTTGGCTGATTCCCTAACTAGAGTGCTAAGATCTATTTTATTAAACGTAATGTATAGAATATGGGCATTTTAGGGTCTTTTGATATTTTGGGTTAGTGGGAGTTTGACATAGTTTTTGTTGACTTTATGCCATTTTATTTTGATCATGATCATTGGTTTTTTGTATACTTGTGTACATAAACATATGTGCATATGGATGATGAAATACAACATTGTGTCTCAAGAATAAGGTTTCTCTTGAGAATGACAGTTGTATAAGTATGTTTCATGGTTGGATTGTAGGAACCATTTTGTGGCAAGCGTGGAATAACAAAAACAATTCTTGCCATGGCACAATTCCCTTGCCCAAGATCATGATTTCAGCTGAATAATCAACATATAAAACCATACAAGGTTATGTGATTTTACTTCCATTAGCAGCTTTGTAATGACTTCTGTCTACTAGTATACTTTAGAATATATGCAATAAAAACATACATACTTAGCATACGAAAATAGTTGGGCCAAAATTTTCTTTACTTATAAAATATAATTCTTTACATATACTAAAATAACAAGTACAAAAACTTAGCAACGGTGGACAGTAATACCAATTCTCTCCGCTTGACGACTCCCTTCCGACCGCTGCTCACCTATTTCCTGCAAAAACATGGAAAAACAATGGGGTGAGCATAAAAATGCTCAGTAAGTAAATCCCTTAACTCTTCTCCTTCTTTGATTCTTTCCTTACTTAATTCTCTTCTTCTTTCTTTCATTCTTAGTTCTTTCTCTTTTCTTTCTCCGTTTCTAATTCTTACTGTTCTTTCTTTCTTCCGAATTCTCGCTGTTCTTTCCTTCTCTCTGTTCTTTCTTTCTTTCTATTCTTTCTATTCTTTCTAACCATGATGGAATACATGGTAATATGCATGAATGAAATGCATGTGCAATAATGCATAAAAATGCATTTTCTTTCTATTTCTTTCCTTTTCTTTCCCTTATATTCTTTTCTTTTCTTTCTTGTCTTGCTTGCTCAAGCTTCTCTTTTCTTTCTTGTTTTTCTTTTCTTTTCTTTTCTTTGCTTGTTCAAGCTTTCTCATTCTTTCTTTTCTTGTTCTTATTCTTGCTTTTCTTATTCTTATTCTTCCTTATTCTTTCTTTTCTTATTCTTTGCCGATCGGTCTCGGTTGATGCATGGATTTGGAACCTTGGCCGTGTGAGTGAGTACAATCATCATCTACATGCACTCTTGCAGACCGTACAAATTCTTTCTTTCTTCTTAAGCCACTCAATTAAGGTGGTGTGCATGTAGGAATTCTTCTTGGTACAACCCTCATCCACATACACTCTTACGGGTCGTACAATTCTTCTTCTTCTTATGCCACTCAATTAAGGTGGCGTGTATGTGGGAATTTCTTCTTAGCACTCACGGTTCCCCATTGTACAACCTATTCTTTTCTCTTCTTTAATGCTTTTCTTTCTTTAATTCTTTAGTGCTTATTCTTTCTTTCTCTTTATTCTTAAAGTGTTTTATTCTTAGAATTCTTTATTCTTTCTTAAGTTATTACACATATACAAATATATGCATATGGATGGCTCATGCTTAGAATTCTTACTTAAATGCACTCATGAAATGCAAATATGCAATGTTGCATAAAATTAAGGTTTCTACTCCTACTCATGCTTCTCTTAGGCGTTTCATCAAACAATAAATGTGCATATACAAACTCTACTTTAACTATAATTCTATTTGTTTCTTAAACCATCCAAAATGAGAGAAAACTCCCATGTATCATCACAATCCCTACACGGGAAAACACTCCCAAAAATTTTCTTAAACTCTTCCAATTTCAACCGAATTTCAACCCATCATCACACAATCAAAAACACTTCTCATACTCAAATATATCCAACAACAAGCATAAATAATCATCAATCTCATCTCAATTTCTCAACAATCATAACATATACATGCTTAAAGAAATCTCTACTCAACTGATTTCTTAAACCTTAAATTGAGTTGGAGTTTGAGTGGAATTTACTTACCTTATACTTGAGTAGTCTCCATTAAAACTCTCTACTCTTGTTGGATTCAAACCTTCTCTTAACCCTAAGGCATAAATTTAATAAGAATTCAACTTCTACACAAATAAATCTTATATATAGAGCAAGAATTCTTACCCCTTGTTGCCTAGGATCAAAACTTTATTAAAATCCACTCAAAAGCCCTCAAAATCCTTGGAAAATTGAGTGAAAATTTGAGAGAAAATGGAGAAGGAGAGTGGCGGTGGAAGGAGAGAAATAAAGGTTTCAAACCCTTAATATCTTATTTTATGAACATACTTTCCCATTTTGCCCTTACACTTTCTTAGAAATTTCATCTATGTTCCCTTAGTCAATTACCATAATGCCCTCATTTTTATTGCATTTTACATGAAATTCTCTCTCTTTTCACTCCCCACTTTTTCAACTAATTTTGAGTGAAAAAACCATTTTACCCTTAATGCAAGTTTAAGGCATTTTCTTCACATTTTCTCAAAATAACTTTAGCAAAAATTAACTAAGGGCTATAAAAACATAAATTAAATTACATACCTTCGTGTGGGCATTGTAGGCTCCTCCTCTGGATCTCTCAAACTTGTCGCTATCAATCCAACGTAGGATTGAGTCCGTTGGTATCCACACGAAGGCTTACCAACGTTGGTATCCAACCTGACTTGCTTGCCATATTGGCAGGCCTTGCAATCACGTAAGTCCTCCTCCAAAGTTGGTAAGCCTTGTGCCAACTCATTCCTTTGCATGAACAAAAGTGCTCAATGATGAAAATGACCTAGCCTTTTGTGCCAGATCTCTGCATTGCTCATAAAACTAGGAAAAGCTGCCAATCCTTCTTCATTAGATCCAAAGAGAAGCTTTTTCCTCTCATTTTGATTGTGAACACCTCCTGGCCATTTGCTTCTTTTATCTTGCATTTTTTATCCTCTCTAAAACCCTTTTCCAACAACTAACTAACACTTAACAAATTTTGATCAATATCAGGCACATAAAGAACATTGGTAATGAGTTTAGTACCTGACAAGCATTCAATGGCCATTGTCCCTCTACCCTTAACAACAATGTGTTTACCATTTCCAAACCTCACTTTGGAAATTGTAGACTTATCAATCTCTCTAAAGAGCTCCTCATCATTCGTCATGTGGTTTGTGCAACCACTATCTATCAACCAATAATCACTCGAGCTGCTGCTTGTAAAATAGGTTGCAACAAATAACTACTCCTCCAACTGCTGGTCCACAACCTGAGCCTCATTCTCGTGTTGATTGCCTTTATTCATGCAAATCTTTTCCATATGACCAATCTGGTTACACTTCTTGCACCTCACATCAGGCCTCCTCCAACACTTATATTAAGGATGATTAGTTCTACCGCAATGTTGACATGGAGGATGTTTTCCTCCATTGCTATTTGTTCCAGCATTTCCTTTGTTGGCATTGTATTTTCTTCCCTTCTTTTTCTTTCCTTTGCCATCATCTTGGATATGCAACTTAGCTTGTAAAGCACCTTCCACAGACCCCTCTTCTTTGATCAACTCTTTTGCTCTTGTGCTTGCAATGCATTCAAGGGTTTTGCCAAGGAAATACTTGACAGATCTTTAGACCCCCTGTCCACCCTAGGATTGACTGCTAGATCAATCACAGGGCTTAAGTGAAGGTGGCGAAAAATTGAGAGAAAACTCTCAAGGGTGGCTAGGGTTTTTGGCGTGAATGGGAGAGAGAGAGAAAATAGTTTGATTTTATTCAACTATATTTCCCAAAAAGAATTCTCTTACTTACTCAAACTAAAACCCTCCTCCTTTTATAGTGTAATTCCAAATAGGAATTTAATAAGGATTACAATCCTTGAATCCCTATTTTGGAAGGATTCCCCTCATCCTAAAAGGAAACGATAATATCTCTTACAAATATTATCTTATTTAAATATCAAATACTAAATTAAATAAATAAAACTATTTATTTAATTCAATAAATATATATATAAACTAATTAAATAAATATATTTATTTAATCCATATATATTTAATATTTGGGTTTTAATATATATTTAATTAAATTAAATATATATCTCCATATTAATTAAAATTAATACTTATCCAATTTTACTAAAAACTCTTCCAATAAATTGGATGATGACGTCAACCCCTGAGCAAAATTACCAAAGTACCATTTTCGCCCATAATGAAGAAAATGCCCATAGACTCCCAAATGACCGAAATACCATTTTCGGCCCAAGGACGAAATTGTCCTTCAATTTCCATTTCTCACTTAACTACCTTATATGTGTGTGACCTGAAGGCTTTTCACTTTGTCAACAGTGTCTCGATAACTAATTGAGCATCAAGTGATTAGTGTTTTCGTAGACCAATCAAGATTGGCCTTTAGCAAGGCACCATGATTCCTCGGTAAGTAAAGAATCAGCCATTTAGGCTTACCTTGTCTACAGTATGGTTACCGTTCAATTTGATCCATTTCATCATCTTTTATCTCATCAAGGTTTAAGGTACATAAATAGTGTCTACCTCAAAAGCTACCTTGACATGTTCTATATTTGGTTCTTGAATCTGATGACTATAAAATTGGATTTGAGCACCAGCTCGATTCCATCGTGGTCACGGATTTGAGGTCGTGGTTTTTTAACCAAATATCCTACTGAGATAAGATCTCTTATAACCATGAGTGATGAATCTTTTGATAATCTACCATAGTCATAGTGTACTTCTCAATGTAACCAATCACCACCGCTCTGGTAATCCCTAAAAGAGATGACATTAGACTAGTGTTAAATCACATCGATATTTACACACGACGCTCTGGTGATCTCAAGTCAAAGAACCACATGCACCATCATTCGTAAAAGGATATATTCCATAGACACTGGGTTTACCATCTCGTGTGGAATCCTCTAATGGGTCATCCAGTGTACTTGCACAAGCAAGCACCCATGCATTGCACCAGGTTGATGCCCACAACCTTGACATGTGAGATATGTCACTACCTTTCGATATGGTTGTTCAACACGATGATAGTCTCTCCATATAATATGTGTCCTTGGTCAGATTTATACTATGACTACGGACGGTTTAAGAAGGGCTACCATTTGTGCTCATAGGGTTCTCATAATTAAGATTTATAACACTTAATTCTCTCGTCATTGGTTTCAACCTTTCTAAGGACATATGCTATTTTCTTTACACACAGTAAATGGATGCTACAGTATATATGCTCATAAATAAGAGATGCTTTTTATTCATTTATTTGAAGTGAGTTTACAAGAGCTAAAATGTTGGCTCTAGTGCACCTACTCTAACATGGATATCCTAAGGTTATTGGTTGAAACATACATGCTTTGTTGGAAGTTGCGGGATTTCTCTAGCTTTTTTTTAAAGCATAAAGGTTATAGGAAATCATAAATAGGACTAACAGGAAAATAGCACATGTCTTTATCACCTTGTTGGGTGCTATTACTGCTCCACTCCCAAATTACTGATCCATGTGATTTGATTATTAGTAATTGTTGTAAGTTTTTTTGTCAGCTTATGATTCTAATGTTGTAATACACTGTATAGCTAGCAATTCTTTAAGAAATATATGATAAAATCCACTAAATAACTTTTATAAACATATATACATAATGTAAAATCCGAAAATTCTCATATTTAATTCATATAAATATATACACAAAATATTGATATACTTTAGTAAGCATAAGGTAATCTTGAATAGTGCCGTCGAACTCCTCTGCTTCTCGACGTCCCACCCAGTCTTAAATCATCTAGTACCTACAAAACAGTGGAATAACGAAGTGAGCACTAATTGCTCAGTAAATAAACTATACTGCACTACTGTTCTTCCTCCGTTACTCATGTTTTGATTTTCCTTTTCTCACTTTAATCTTTGATAATATTCTTCATTCTTTTCTGATATTCTGCATTCTTTTCTGATATTCTGATTTGCTACTTATCAACTTGCAAAGACAATGAATAAAATTGTACATCATCAAACACATAAGAATATACTGAATCATGTAAGTGGCATAATACATATGCAGAATAATAAACTTTCTTGAGAATAAAGCTTTCTTTTCTTTTCTGTTTCTATTTCTCTTATGCTGTATCTCTTTCTTTTCTTCTCTATTTCTCTGTCTTTTCTTTATTCTTTCTAGTTTGCTGATCAGACTAGGTTGATGCATGGATTTGGAACTCTGGCCATGTGAGTGGGTATAGTCCTCATCTACATGCACTACTCACGGACTGTACAAGTACTGTATCTCTTTGCTGTGGCCGCTCACTCGTGGCAGCGTGCATGTAGGTATGCTCTACTGGGTACAGTCCTCATCCACATACACTACTCATGGACTGTACAAATACTGTATCTTTCTGCTGATGCCGCTCGCTCGTGGCGGCGTGTATGTGGGCATCTCTGTCTCACGGGTTCCTCATCGCAAAAACCTTATATCATAGCATGCTGTAGAAAGAGAATAGAAAGAGATACTATACACATTTCAACATGAATTTCCAAGCTATGGAAATTCTCTACTTGCATTCTTTAGTAAATGAGAAAATATACATACTTGCATGTTAGCTTAAAAGAAAATTATTAGTCATTTTCTTTTCTTTCTTTCCCATTCTTTGCTAACATATTCTTTCATATTCTCATTTACTAAATCAAGGTTGTACATATATATCATGTGCACAATATATGCATGGTCAAGCCCATTCTTTAATATGCTTTCCAAATTCACATATACAAACTTGCAAATTTATTATGGCATAATGGTATGTCATGTCATATTCTACCATTCTCTACCATCACAATTACCATATCAAAATAACACTTTAACTTGCAATTTCTTTCTAACACTTTCATGTGCTATTCAAAAAGTAGGAAATGTTCAAGTAACCACTACAACAAAAATGGCCTACGGTAACACTGGACAGTAGCACTTCTCCTTAAAGTGTTACCGTAGACTATCTATAGTAACACTTGATGTTAAAATGTTACGATAACAATTTTTATATGTAACACTTTAACTTTTTGTAACACATTTTTTATCAATGGTAACTTTTCTTCTTAAATGTTATGAAAAATATATTTACAGTAGCATTTTTAAAGTGTTACAATAAACCTAATAATATAGTAACTTTTTTATAATGTTACCATATAATCAAAATACAGTAACATTTTATAAGTGTTACCATAAACCCAATTATTTACCGGAAAACAAAATATTATTCCCACCAATATGAAATGAGGTTGATTTTGTCTCATTTTTATTGTTTAGGGGTCAAATTTACTATTTGGGGTTTACTTTGTTACATCTCATTCATGTAGGGACCAAACAAATGTTTTTACAAATAGTATACAAGGAAGATGGAAGGTTAAATGCAAAGCCAAAAACGTCCACCCATCTTCATCCATTTTTCGGAGACCATCCAACTTCCACCTTCAATGACCATTTTCCTTCTCCAATGGCTGGCCGTCATCACGTAACACCTTCCTGGATTCCAACGACCATTAAGCTTCCTCTATCTGTGACCATTCATCTTCTTGATGACTTTAATTTTTTAGTTTTTTTGGCAACTTCTAGACATCCTAGGGGCTGGTCCATCCTCCCTAATGTTAGATCCACCTTCCGTAAGCTTGGTTGACTCGAAATCTCGCTTGAAAAAGCCATTTCACTATCTTGACTCTTCACCTTAATCTTTGGTGTGATTTCGTCACTTTTTGGTGTCGTTTCGTCTCCCAAGTGTTGGAGTTGTCCACCACTTCAACAATAAGAGGTCACACATATGCATTCGAAGTCTTGTTGCTCGGTCAATGGGTAGGGGTGTAAGGGGTAGCGCGTCCCGACCCGTAGGCAATTTGCGTGTATTGAAATCATATTGATTTCATTAAATTAAAATATTGTAACACTTAAAAATTGTTACTAAATCAAAATATAATAACAAATTTTATTTTCCTAAACTTTAACCGGGAAAAAATTTGTCTACCCGCCAAACAAAATTCCCCGCCCCCCTACCTTATTCACTCATCTTCTCCAATTCCCGCCACCTTTTCACTCATTTTCTCCAATTCACGCCAACTCTTCACTCATTTTCTCCAATTCACGCCACCTCTTCACTCATCTTCTCCAATTCACGCCACTTTTCAATTTTGCTTCTTGACTAAAATTTCAGCTCCAAGCTTCTTTTTAACACAATTTTTGTTATGTCAATGAAGCCACCCTACACCTAAAGCATTTTCAACTCATCCAACCTACTCATTCAAACAAAATACCCTACTCTTAATCATCTTCATTCAGAAAAATCTAGTGAAAATCATTGGTTTTATCAAATTTTTAGCTTAAAATCTCCAATACCCACAACCTATTGAACCCAAAATGGAAGCCCACATCCTTTAAGAAGCAAATCAGTAAAGCTTTGGTTCAGGTGAATCATTTTCTTACATTTTGTCTCTGCATTTTTGAGTAAGAAGGGAAAGAAAGCTGCTCAAGTGAGTAAATTATTAGTGTGATTTTAATAAGATTGAATCATTGTGGTGCTTAATAAGATTGATTTATTCTTTTTGTGTGCTGAAAGTTGTTTTACTTAACATTAAACTAAGTGCTATGAATCATTGTGGTGCTCTTTTCTGCCTTCTGTTTTGGAAACTAAGTGCATGTGTGCATTTTATGCATATACATAATGTTTGTGAATAGAAAAGAAATTATGGGAAATTGTATGTTGGATATGGTGGCTGACTATTGTGGTTAACTGAAATTGGAGATTTAATGCAATAGTTTTATATGGGTAGAGGATATATGTTGATCCTAAAGAACCAAGAGTTATTAAAGTATGTTTTTGGTTATAAAAAGTTATGCTGTGAAATTCTGACAGCCTAAACTTCTGAAAATTTTATATATGTTTCGGGTTTGTAAATGAAGCTAAATTTCAGATATTTTGTTTTAGACTTATTAGAGATTGGTTGAAAATTGATTTCACCCCAAAATTCGAAGTATTGGATTTTTTAATGAATTTTGAATTCTGCTATGAAATTCTGGAATTTCATGTTTTCTGTAGAGCATGCATTTTTCAGAACTGAAATAATGCACTTATACTTATCCAAATTGAGTGATTTTAAATTCTGATGAATCCTATATGTGTCTAGTGTAATTCTGGAGAGTTTCATGAGGTTTAGATTAAGGGCTGAATTGTTATGAATTTTACAAGTCAGTAACCTCAATTCTGGAAACAGTTGGCAGATTTAATAGTCTGCAATTTTCTTGCCACAATAATCCTTATGTTTCCTTGTATGGTTCTAACTTTGGTTGTCTTGCACTATGTAGTTAAGTAACCATGGTTTCCAAAGATGGAAAAGCTTTTTGCTTTATACGCTTTCATTGGCTAGGAATGATTGTGTGATAACTTATTCTTTAGAACAAAAATTTGATGAGCCTGTGAACCTTGAGTTTGATAAACGAGACTTTGCTGGTAGAGAAACGTGATTAACTTTGTAATTTGTACCATTATTTGTGCCAATGATGACAGTATATCATTAACGAGGCTTTAGATTTGTTTCTTGTTTATTACTGTAAAATATGTATTTCTCATGACCATTTTTTGTGCATATGTTGACAATATTTCATTAACAAGGTTTTAGGTTTTTCTGTTGGAACTATTATCATAGTATGTTCTGTTATCATAGTATGCTTGTGAAGTTGGAGATTTAAGCATGTTCTTTTCCTCTTTGTTTTGCATTAAATATTTGGGGTGCTTTTGTCTTGATCTGTTCTTGAATTTACAATATATATGTGTTGTCATCTTTGAGAATATACATGGGATTTGAAGATTTTTTTGTATTAATGGTTTTGTAGGTTGTGAAAATGCAAGAGTACTTTTTTGGTAAAGCACAATTTGGAATGGAAGATGGTTTGCATGATGGTTTTTGTTGTTAGAATTTTTTGAATGATTGGAAGGTATTCACTATTGCTCAGTTAATTTTCCAATCATCTAGGTATTATAATGTAAAAATGATAGGTGCATATTTGTTAGGCATATATAAAACTTTTTATATAGAAAGGTTTATATGTTACAAAATGTGATATGATATATGAAGCATATTAGATTTTATGGATGTAAAGGATTTTGGGTGCCTATTTATTAGGCATATATGTAAACTTTTTGTATATGAAGGTTCACCATCAATGAAGTGTTCTTTGGAAAATTAGTGTATCGTTGTTTATAATTTGTATTATTTAAATAACAACTATAACAATTTTATATATGTTATAACTGACACATTGATAACACTTTTAAAATGTTATGAAAAATAATTTTGTAACATTTACTAAATGCAATGAATGATACTTTGGTAGCACTTTTAACATGTTATTAAAAACTCTTCTATAGTATTTTAACAATGTTACAAAAAACTAAACTGTAACTAGTTAAGAATGTTACAAAAACCTTATTTATAACAATTTGAGATGTTACAGAAAACTAAACTGTAACAGGTTAAGAAAGTTACAGAAAACTTATTTATAGCATTTTGAGAATGTTACAGAAAATTAAACTGTAACAGGTTAAAAATGTTGCAGAAAACTTATTTATATCATTTTGAGAATGTTACAGAAAACTAAACTGTAACAGGTTAAGAATGTTACAGAAAACTTATTTATAGCATTTATGCAGAGTTACCAAAAATCATTCGTAACTATGAATAAGTGCTACAATATACTTAACAACAACATTTTATGACAGTTACTGAAATGATTAGTAACATGCAAAAAGTGTTACGAATGTCTGCTTTTTAGTAACATGGGCTATCATAGCATCCTCATAAATGCTTCGAATTACCTACAGTAACACTTTTTGCATGTTACCGTAGGCCATTTTGTTGTAGTGAACCAGAATCAAACACTAAAGGTCATTTCTCTCATGGAACTAACATGACCAAGTGATATTCTAAATTTTGGCAAAACAATATGCAGCCTTGAATACTAACATTTACACTTGGTTAAGCCCATACATAATCTTCATACTTCAATTCTTGCCTTTCTCTAACCCTTTCTTCATTAGGGTTTAGCCAACTCATGCATGCATTTTCTCTTTGGATTTTCATCAAATACTTCATATGCACATGCACATGCAACTACCATGTTGGTTACATGTAACACCTACTGAAAACTAGTACAATGCATGCAATTAACAATGGAAAATTGGACCCAAAAGTTTCTTTTCATTACAATTCACATGTCTTTTATACACAAAAGTTACTGTTTACAAAAGTGCATTTCAAAAGACAAAATAGGGGAACAAGTGTAGCTATTGCTCCTCGCCGCCGACGCCCCTCCAACCGCAACATCACCTAGAACCTGCATCCACAAAGGAAAATAACGGGGTGAGCACAAATAATGCTCAGAAGTAAAACTCTCTAATCTCGTCCCCGCGTGTGACTCTTAATTCTTTCCTTTTCTAATTCTGTTTCTATTTCTGTTTCTAATAGCATCATGGCCTCATCTTACCGGGAGGTACGGCCGAATGGCGTTCACAGCACCATTTCACTCTATGGCTATCGGGTGGAATTCACACAGTACCAACCCGTTCTTAGTGACTACCGAGTGAGGATCACAAAGCACCAACTCGGTTCCTCCTAACTATCGGGTGGAGATCACCTAGCACCTACCCGTTCCTCATGAATTTTGGGTAATGATCACCAAGCATTTACCCATCTCTAGTCACTATCGGGTGATGATCACAAAGCATCACCCCGCTTCTACTAGCCATTGGATGATGATCACAAAGCATCAACCTACATATCTCTTAACTAATCGGGTAGTGGTCACAAAGCATCTACCCATTTCTATTACTCATTGGGTGACGATCACTAAGCATCGACCCATCTCTCTAAGGCTATTCGGATGATGATCACAAAGCATCCATCCGATTCCCATAACGGTCGGGTGATGATCACAAAGCATCATCCCAACTACACTACTCTTCTAACTCATTCTATTGTAGCATTTTTTCAATGCTCTCTACCCTTAGAGTAATTTAACCCACTAAGCTCTCTACTCATAGGGTATTTCTATACACAAAGTTTTCTACTCTTTCTTAGGTCACTTTTCAATGCATATAACAATGCACATGGATGATTCATCTCTACTAATGCACTTGTGAAATGCCAACATGCAATGTTGCAAGAATTAAGGTTCATTACTACCACTCAACCTCTATTAGGCATTTCATCAAACAACTCATGTGCACTATAAAACTATCTCATAGCCATGAATCTAAAACTTTTCCTAACCATCCAAAATGGGGAAAAACCCCTTCACAAAGCCACAAAGCCTGCCATAGAAAACACTTCCAAAAAGGGGATTCATAATACCCCTTAAATTTCATCTCAACTACCTTGCCAAACCAACACTCATTTCTCAAATTTGCAAGGTAAGAACATTCACAAAGCATAGAAATTTCCATTTAATACTCCATACATGGCATATTACATGCACATCACATACATACATCATTTCTATCAAAACCCTAATCAAGAAATTTCATGAATCTCAACTTGGGTTGGGTTTTACTTACTTGCTATGGAGAGACTTCACCAATCTTCTTTCCACTTGGTTTTCTTGGCTATTCTCTCTACTCTTAACCAAAAGAATGAAAACTCTCAAAAACCAAAATGAACTAAAATCTTCAAATCACACAACTTAAGGAGAAATCCTTACCTTAGGAAGCCTTAGGTTGCTTTTCTACCCCAAAATCACTTCAAAACCCTTGAAAATCCTTGATCAAAAGAAAAGAGAAGTTGAGAGGAGAAGAATGAGAAGTTGCGTTTGAGAAGAAGAGAAATGAAGGGTTTCTTTGATTCTAATTCCTTTTAATGAAATAAAAACACAATCATTCCCATTTTACCCTTACTCTTCTTTGGAAATTCCATCCATATCCTTTGATTCATTACAAACTCACCCCCATCTCAACATACTCTATGAAAAATCCTTACAATTCACTCCCCACTTTTCCTACTAATTAGGGGTAGAAAGGTCAAATTGCCCTTGGGGAAGAAAATATCTAAAACTCAACCAACATAAAAATCGGCCCTGCCGCCGCGAAGAAAAACCTTTGTCGCCGCGGCGAAACTGCCCTCAGAGTTTCGCCCTTGATCAACACATCTTCGCCGCGAAGACTCTTCGCCCTTGCAAGCTTGGTTCACTAAGATTCTTCTATTTTCAACCAATTTCAGGGCAACATTCAACATAACGCTCAAACAAACAAATATAACAAAAACCCAACTCGATTAAGGGCGAAAGAGGAAACAATAACAACGTACCTCAAGTGGGGCGTTACAATTCTTCCCCCCTTAAAAGGATTTCGTCCCCGAAATTCAAACAAATAACTCAGGGAAACGATTCTGCATGTCCCGTTCTACTTCCCAAGTGGCTTCTTCCACTTTGTGATTCCTCCAAAGGACCTTCACTAGCGGAACACTCTTGTTCAAGCTCTTTAACCCGTCGATCTAGAATCGAACGGACGTTCTTCATATACTAGATTCTCGCTACTTCGACGTTCTCTACGCCTGGATGTGGAGGGGATCACTTACATATTTCCGTAGCATCGAGACATGGAAGACATCATGCACCCTATCCATACTAGGTGGTAGAGCCAATCAGAGGCCACCTTTCCTACTCGTTGCAAGACTTCAAAAGGACCTACAAACCTCGGTGCTAACTTCCCTTTGGTTCCAAAACGCATGACTCGCTTATAAGGGGAAACCTTCAGAAACACCTTGTCGCCCACTTGGAATTCTACCTCCTTCCTCTTTAAATCGGCATAACTCTTCTGCCGATCTTGGGCTTGCTTCATTCTACTTCTGATTACCTTCACATCTTCTACAAGTTTCTGAGTCATCTCTCGCCCAAGAGCGGTACTCAACTCATCTCTCTCCCACTTCATCCCAATGAAGCGGAGACCTACACCGTCTACCATACAAAGCCTCGTAAGGCGCCATTCTAATTGTAGACTCGATAACCGTTGTTGTAGGCAAATTCCACTAATGGTAACATCTCATGCCAGATACTGTAATCCATGCAACAAAGCTCAACATATCCTCGAGCACCTGATTCGTTCTCTCGGTTTGGCCATCTGTCCGAGGATGATAGGCAAGATCAATGCTAAACGGGTACCCAAACTCCTCAGAAACTTGTCCGTAAGGCTGAAACAAACTGGAATCTCTATCTCGATACTATAGTCTTGGGCACACCATGCAATCGACTATCTCCTTGAGGTAAATTGAGCCAACCTGATCCAGAGTGGTACTCTCCTTTACCGGGAGAAAATGGGCTGACTTGGTTAATCTATCCACAATCACCCATATAGCATTACACCCTTTCTGCACTCTGGGAAGACCCGTGATAAAGTCCATTGAAATGCTCTCCCATTTCCACTCTGGAACACTCAATGGCTGAAGCAACCCCTCCCCGACGGCCGTGTTCTCGCTTTCACCGCCGGCAAGTTAGACATTTAGCCACAAACTCGGCGATGTCTTTCTTCATACCAGACCACCAATAGCCTTTCTTGATATCCTGATACATCTTGGTTGCTCCCGGATGAGCGGTGTACGGTGTGTCATGAGCCTCTATAAGGATTTTCTGTTTCAACTCCTCAATTGGAGGTATACACAACCGATTTCTAAAATAGAGGACACCATCTCTCACAAAGAACTCTGATGTCTTGCCCTCATGCACTTGCTGAACTATTTTCTGACACCACTCATCAGCCATTTGCTTTTCTCTAATTTCCTCTAGTAAAGAGGACTGTACCACTAGGCTGGCAATTCTTCCCGGAACCACCTCAATCTGCTCCTTAGACAACTCTTCTATTAACTCTTTCTGCCTAGTAAGCCGGAAAACATGGGCTCTTCTACTCAAGGCATCGGCTACTACGTTGGCTTTCCCTGGTTGGTACTTGATCTCACAATCATAATCCTTGACCAGCTCTAACCACCTTCTCTGCCTCATATTCAACTCCTTTTGAGTGAAGAAGTACTTCAAACTCTTATGATCGGTGTAGATATTACTCTTCACACCATAAAGGTAATGCCTCCATATCTTTAAAGCAAAGACCACAGCTGCTAACTCTAAGTCATGCGTAGGGTATCTGGTCTCGTACTCTTTCAATTGACGAGAAGCATAAGCTATAACCCTACCTAACTGCATCAACACAGCTCCGAGTCCCTGCAAAGAGGCGTCTGTATACATGTCATAATCTACACCCTCCTGCGGTAACACTAGCACAGGAGCTGATGTTAACCTCTTCTTCAACTCTTGGAAGCTTTCGCAAGCCGCCGACTGCACAAAAGGAGTTTTCTGCTTGGTAAGAGCTGTCAACGGTTTAGCCAACTGGGCGAATCCTGCTACAAATCGCCGGTAGTAACCTGCTAAGCCTAAGAAACTCCTGATTTCTTTCACTGTTCTCGGCTTCTGCCATTCCAGGATTGCCTGCACTTTACTCGGATCTACCGAAATCCCTTCCTTCGACACGGTATGACCCAAGAATATCACTTGATTCAGCCAAAACTCACACTTGGAAAACTTAGCACACAACTTCTTTTCTCTCAGCCGTTGCAATACTAATCCCAAGTGTTTCTCATGCTCTTCTCTGGACTTTGAGTAAATCAATGTCGTCGATGAAGACAACAATAAACTGATCCAAATACTCATGGAATACCCCTGCTTCATCAAGTCCATAAAAATTGCCGGGGCATTAGTCAAGCCAAAAGGCATTACTACAAATTCATAATGCCCGTACTGCACGAAAGGCGCTTTAGCCACATCTTGTTCAGCCACTCTTACCTGATGATACCCGGACCTCAAATCAATTTTGGAGAACACTGCTGCACCTTTCAACTGATCAAAGAGGTCATCTATCCGGGGTAGCGGGTACTTATTCTTCACTGTAACTTTATTCAACTCCCTATAATCGATACACATCCTTAGTGATCCATCCTTCTTTTTCACAAACAGGATTGGAGCTCCCCAAGGGGAATGACTTGGTCGGATGAAGCCTTTATCTAAAAGCTCTTGGAGTTGCTTCTTTAATTCTTGGAGCTCAGCTGGGGCCATTCTATAAGGGGCTTTAGATATTGGTGCTGTCCCTGGTGCTAGTTCGATACTAAATTCTACCCCCTCTCTGGAGGCAAACCCGTAACTCTTCCGGAAACACATCTAGAAAGTCTCGAACTACGGCACCCTCTGGATCTCTAACCGTGGAACATCACCACTGCACTACATGGGCAATAAAACCCGAACACCCCTTTCTCAACATCTTCCCTGGCCTTTACATTACTAATCGGCATGCTCAACCGATGGCCTTCTCCAAAACTAAACTTATCTCCACCTGCCGAGGTTAAACCTCGCCTTCTTTTTCCGACACCAATTTCTACTCCATACCTCCCTAGGAAATCCATGCCCGAATCACATCAAAGTCGGGCATATCAAAAACTATTAAGTCAACGATTAACTCTCTACCCCGGATCACTAAGGACTCTCTTAACAAAATCTCTTGAGTCACAACACTAACCCCATCGGGCAGGTTCTATCTTAATGGGTTGTGCCGCTAGTAGGTCTCAAACCTAATCTCTCAAGCATCCCATAAGATATAAACGAATGGGTAGCACCTGAATCAATTAAAGCATATAAAGGACCGCATGAAATAATAATCACCAAGAATAACGGCCGATGGATCGCCTCTCCCCTTGTGCCAGCTGTGAAAAACTCGGCACTCGCAGACCTCCCGAACTCGAGTAGTTGGTGGAAGAGGAGCTTTGCAATCCCTCATCATGTGCCCCGGCCGTCGGCACCTATAGCATACTCTCGATCCTTCGACACTCTCCCGGTGGTTCTTACCACACTTAGGGCAAGGAGGAAACCCTTCCGCTCGAGGTCGCTTATTCCTCCACTCCTTTCTATTCTCGTTTATACCGAAACTTCTTTTTCTGATTCTTCATGTCTTTGCCTTTTTCACCCTCATGTTTCTCTCTCGAGGAGCGGAGGGTAGCTCCTTCGGTCCTCCCGCCGAGGATCCTACGGGAAGATTTTATTCTCAAAAATCTCCGCCTTCATTGCCCGCCTCAAGGCCTCACCGTAATTGCGAGGAGGGTTGGAGCTTGTCATAATATCCCGGCTATCTCCGGCTTCAATCCATGCACAAACTTATCCCTTCTCAAGGCCGGAGTGCTTACTATTCCCTGCAAACCTTGCAAGGGCGTTGAACTTCACCGAGTACTCTTTCACACGCTAGCTCCTTGTCAGAACGATAAATTCTTGGACCTTCTCATGAACTTGGTCCTCTGATCTATACTCACCTCAAACTCTTGCCTAAACTCTTCCCATGTCATTATGCGCATCATGAGTTTCTTCCATTAATTCCCACCAAATTCGGGCATCACCCCGAAACAGAAACTCGCATACCGGATCTTCTCCCTGCCTCATGGGAAATAAACCCGTGGCTCGTTCTACTGACCCAAGCCACTCCTCTACTACTGGATCCGTAGTACCCTTAAACTCGAGGGCTGATGTTGACCGGAAAGACCATAAATCGGTTCAACTCTCGAGACGGGGAGGTACCGTCGCCCTCTCGACAGCGAATCGGCGGTGCTCGTACGGGGGTACAACTCTCCCCCGAGTTTCAATCATAACCTCTGTATTATTCCCTGGATTCTAGCTTCATCCAAGGGAGGGGGCGTAGACTCGTGGGTTAGAAGGTTCTCCTTCATTCACCACACCTTTACCGCGATTTCGATAACTACGCCTCATCTACAAAATGATCACACTAATAAACTCAAGAAACAATTACGTAAGGAAAGAATTACTCACACGGTTGGTTAGAGGACGTCGTGGCGATGAGAATAGTACACCTGCTCAATCCCAAAATCTTTGCTCGATACCAAAAATGTAACACCTACGAAAACTAGTACAATGCATGCAATTAACAATGGAAAATTGGACCCAAAAGTTTCTTTTTCATTACAATTCACATGTCTTTTATACACAAAAGTTATGTTTACAAAAGTGCATTTCAAAAGACAAAATAGGGGAACAAGTAGCTATTGCTCCTCGCGCCGACGCCCTCCAACCGCAACATCACCTAGAACCTGCATCCACAAAGGAAAATAACGGGGTGAGCACAAATAATGCTCAAGTAAAACTCTCTAACCTGTCTCCCCGCGTGTGACTCTTAATTCTTTCCTTTTCTAATTCTCTTTCTATTTCTGTTTCTAATAGCATCATGGCCTCATCTTACCGGAGGTACGGCCGAATGGCGTTCACACAAAGACCATTTCACTCTATGGCTATCGGGTGGAATTCACACAGACCAACCCGTTCTTAGTGACTACCGAGTGAGGATCACAAAGCACCAACTCGGTTCCTCCTAACTATCGGGTGGAGATCACCTAGCACCTACCCGCTTCCTCATGAATTTTGGGTAATGATCACCAAGCATTTACCCATCTCTAGTCACTATCGGGTGATGATCACAAAGCATCACCCCGCTTCTACTAGCCATTGGATGATGATCACAAAGCATCAACCTACATATCTCTTAACTAATCGGGTAGTGGTCACAAAGCATCTACCCATTTCTATTACTCATTGGGTGACGATCACTAAGCATCGACCCATCTCTCTAAGGCTATTCGGATGATGATCACAAAGCATCCATCCGATTCCCATAACGGTCGGGTGATGATCACAAAGCATCATCCCAACTACACTACTCTTCTAACTCATTCTATTGTAGCATTTTTTCAATGCTCTCTACCCTTAGAGTAATTTTAACCCACTAAGCTCTCTACTCATAGGGTATTTCTATACACAAAGTTTTCTACTCTTTCTTAGGTCACTTTTCAATGCATATAACAATGCACATGGATGATTCATCTCTACTAATGCACTTGTGAAATGCCAACATGCAATGTTGCAAGAATTAAGGTTCATTACTACCACTCAACCTCTATTAGGCATTTCATCAAACAACTCATGTGCACTATAAAACTATCTCATAGCCATGAATCTAAAACTTTTCCTAACCATCCAAAATGGGGAAAAACCCCTTCACAAAGCCACAAAGCCTGCCATAGAAAACACTTCCAAAAAGGGGATTCATAATACCCCTTAAATTTCATCTCAACTACCTTGCCAAACCAACACTCATTTCTCAAATTTGCAAGGTAAGAACATTCACAAAGCATAGAAATTTCCATTTAATACTCCATACATGGCATACTACATGCACATCACATACATACATCATTTCTATCAAAACCCTAATCAAGAAATTTCATGAATCTCAACTTGGGTTGGGTTTTACTTACTTGCTATGGAGAGACTTCACCAATCTTCTTTCCACTTGGTTTTCTTGGCTATTCTCTACTCTTAACCAAAAGAATGAAAACTCTCAAAAACCAAAATGAACTAAAATCTTCAAATCACACAACTTAAGGAGAAATCCTTACCTTAGGAAGCCTTAGGTTGCTTTTCTACCCCAAAATCACTTCAAAACCCTTGAAAATCCTTGATCAAAAGAAAAGAGAAGTTGAGGAGAAGAATGAGAAGTTGCGTTTGAGAAGAAGAGAAATGAAGGGTTTCTTTGATTCTAATTCCTTTTAATGAAATAAAAACACAATCATTCCCATTTTACCCTTACTCTTCTTTGGAAATTCCATCCATATCCTTTGATTCATTACAAACTCACCCCCCATCTCAACATACTCTCTATGAAAAATCCTTACAATTCACTCCCCACTTTTCCTACTAATTAGGGGTAGAAAGGTCAAATTGCCCTTGGGGAAGAAAATATCTAAAACTCAACCAACATAAAAATCGGCCCTGTCGCCGCGCGAAAAACCTTTGTCGCCGCGGCGAAATACTGCAGAGTTTCGCCCTTGATCAACACATCTTCCGCCGCGGAAGACTCTTCTTCGCCCGCAAGCTTGGTTCACTAAGATTCTTCTATTTTCAACCAATTTCAGGGCAACATTCAACATAACGCTCAAACAAACAAATATAACAAAAACCCAACTCGATTAAGGGCGAAAGAGGAAACAATAACAACGTACCTCAAGTGGGGCGTTACATTACACTTCCACAACTCTCTAATTCAACCAAATTGTGAGCCAAAAACTCACTAATTATAGCATCAAACCTGTCCATTTTCAACAATTCTCTACACTTCAAAAATTTCAACACTAATTCTTCCATAACTTCACTAAATCATCACATAATAATACACCACTTCTCATGGCTGGAAATTACACATCATTAAACATAAAAACAGCCAATAACTCTCTCATATCATCACATACAAATATACAATAATTCATTCAACACAAGTCTTGCTCAAATTAAGGTTCAAACTAGGTTTACTTACCTTGAATATGTGAGATCACTTCCCTTTTGCTCTAAATCTCTTCCTCTTGAACCTAGATCATATAAAAACCATAAGAATTTAAAACTTTAAAGTTTAATCACACTCCTTTTGCTAGAATCTTACCTTAGGATGCTTTAGGATTGAAAATCTCCAAAAATCCAAACCAAATCCTATGATTTTCCTTTGAAATTTAGTGAAGAAAATTGAGAGAAAATGGGGTAAAGGTGGCGTGAACAAGGGCTGAAGGCATGTTAGGGTTTCTTCAAATAAAGCCTTATATATAATAATATACGCATGTATTGCCATTTTGCCTTGCACTTTCTATGAAATTCCATCTATGTCCTTTAGTCAATTACTAAAATACCCTCATTTTTATTATCTTCTTCACATTATTTTGCTTCCTTTCACTTCCCACTTTTTCATCTAATTAGGAGTGAAAAGACCATTTTACCCCTAATGAACCTTTAAGGAATTTTCTTCACATTTGTCTAAGGTAACTTCAAAGAAATCCAACTAAGGGTATTAGGGCATAAGTAAAATTACGTACCTCGATGTGGGTGTTACAAGTGTGGTAACACTAGTCATGGTATGAACACCTCATTTTGTTTATAGCACAATCGTTTTGTTTAAATTTCCAGTGTGACGACATTTCGTCAAAGTGACCACCTTCAATTAAGTTCTTTTTCTATTATACCGTGTGAGTGCCTCAGAGTCAGAGTGGTCACATGCATCTGGCCGATATTTTGTTTAAACATGTATTACATTTCAATATTCCTGTGAGCTTTATTTTTTCTCTTTATGAGATATTGTTTGTGGTCCATAACACTTGTCAATTTGTTATACAATGAGCTGGAAAGTTTATTCACAATGGTCAGTGGTCCCAAGAGAAATGGAATAAACTTTCCATAAAGTTAAAACCATAAAGTTTTCTTGATAGCCACCTGTCCATTTGAATTGACAGGATTTTCTTTATATAAACTCTTCTCCAATGCAATTTGTTTTTAAGCCTGATTATTTCCTTGAAAGTACTCTAAATGTTCATAAAGGTGTCATTTGTTTTTATCAGGTTTCTATGCTTAGGTAGGCTTACAAATACCTTCATCAAAGTTCTTAGAAATTGTCCTTTCACTCAATGTTGGTTATGTAGTTGATGCTTGAAGCTTGCTGAGCTGTTCAACCAAAGTGGATCTTCGTTGTTGTACCCATAAGAGGAGCTCAAGGCTAACCAGGTAATTTCATGTACTTGGAGCTAGCTATGGTAGTACGTAGTTTGACCAAAGGCGGTAAAGATTGAAGCATTGCAAAACAAGGAATGTCCTTGCAACTGAGGCTTAATCTTTGGCTTTGTAATTAAACTAGAAAGTATACCATAATGGATTAGCTTCATTCTGGACTTGGTCCCATGGATGTAGGCTTTTTGCCGAACCATGTAAATGTTGGAGTAGGTGCAGAGCTAATCAATTATTGTAGAATTGACTCTTTGTAATAATGTTCATTAATAAATAATAAAAGGCATCTTATTCTATATCGCGTAAATCATTATTATTGTAATATGTATTGATATATGTCTTTAGAAAGGTAGAACCGTGATGAGGGTATCAAGTGTTTCAAATCTTGATAGTGAGAACCCTATAAGCACATATGGTGGCCATTCTAGAAATGTCCATAGCCCTAGTATTATTCTGAAGTAAGGGCATAGATAATACGGTAAGGCTATCATAGTGTTGAACGACCCTGTCGAAAGACAGTGACTGATCTCACTTGTCAAGGTTGTTTGGTGATAACCTGGTGCAACACATAGATGTTTGCTGTAGGTGATTACATTGCACCAAGTTCACTGGACTGACCCATCAGAGGATTCCATATGGATGGTAACCCTAGTGTCTATGGAACAAATCCTCTAACGAATGGTAGTGCATGTGATCCTTAGACTTGAGATCACCGGAGCGCCTCATGCACCGATTGGTGTAGTTTAACACTAGCCTAACGCAGTTCTTTTCAGAGCTGTCAATATGGTGGTGATTGGCTGCATCAAGGAGTGTATCAAGACTATGGTGGATTGACAGAGGATTCATCACTCTCGGGTATGGGAGAAAGTTATCTCACGGCGTAATTCAATATATGGCAATGACACTAAAATTGTGGCCACAGTGGGATTGAGTTGTTGCTCTATCTAGTTTATAATACGGGTCATTGGTCCAGAAACTGAATAAATAATATCGAGAGTAACCGAAGGTTGACACTATTTCTATGCCTTCGTCTCGTCGAGATAACGTATGATGAAAGGATCGAATTGCACGGTAACCATATCATTGATGTAGCTACTTTGTGAATGAATCTATTGGGTGGCCATGATGCCTTGCCAGGGGCCAATCTTGGTCTGTGTATTAGTGAGACGATTAATTGGTGTTAATCTCAATACTATATACTACCGATATGATGAGGAGCCTATGGGTCACACACATAGAAGATAATTTAAGATCCAAGAAGAAAGAATGGCGTTTTCATCTTTTAAGGCGAAAGGGTATTTTGGTAATTTCACAGTGCAATTAAATTTGCTGAGGTCGTAGCCTTTATTTAATTTTTTTGAAAAATTAAATAAGTGAAATTACGTTTAAATGTGTGTTCGCACATATTTAAATATATTATCATTATTGTTAAATGTTAATATATATTTAAATATATATTAATTGATTTTAATTGAGATAATGATCGAAAAAATAAAATATCAAATTGGGAGTGTTTGGCAACATGGGGTGTTTGGGTTGGAGCCCAAGCCTATTCCATATGGGAATAGGGCAACATGATTACTGACTATAAAAAGAAAAATGTGTTAATTAAATGTGACAGAATTTTTCTTTGAAAACACACAGCCCCTCTCTTTTTCACTCCCACAGCAGTAACACTTTTCAGCCTAAATCAATTTCAATTGATTTCTTTTTCTTCTAAATCTTGAAGCTAAAGTGGATCTAGCAAATCCCTCTTTGGTTCTTTTGAGATTGTCTTCGTGTGGCCTACGTGGGTTCGATCCTACACTTGGATCGGTAGCAAAACATTCGTCGACAAATTTGGAGGAGCCTCCAACATGCGTTTGTTTTCTTTAAACTCAGATTTAGTTTTCTGCAGATTTTATTTAATATGAATTGTAAAATTATACCTTTGATCTTGGGTCATGTAAACGATCCTTGAATTATTTAGTTTTTTGTTTCCGATGCGTATATGGGACCGTCTACTAACAGTAAAAACTTGGTGTTCTTTATTTCAGTTCATATTTTATTGTTTTATGTTTATGATAAATGGACACTAAAATCAACTTAGCAACCCTTTCTACTTAGGTTCAATTCACTTGGTAAAGTGATTAAAACTTTAAATTGTAATCATGGACTGATCTTATGTCGATTAAAAGATGTAAAGATTGCCTTGGTTCATTATTGATAATCATATTGACTGGATTGTTGGTCGAAGTGTTATCTTTAGACTATTAGTTTTCTTTTAAATGGTAGCCACTTTAAATAAAATGTTTGTTTACCCGAGAGTCAAAAATTGTTTTCTTTTATGAAAATAAACTAAAAATTAATTCATGTTGCCCAAGTGGAAGAATTTTGGAAAAATTCCTAATTATGGGCTAACATGAGTTATGTTGAGCCCTCATATATTTTGATGTGCCAAAACTAATCAAAAAGTTGATTGGATTTCTAACAAACATGATAAGGCATGACAAAGAGTCATGACCGAAAACAAACTGCAGTTTTTCCTATTGGAACAACCGTGCAGGATAAAGGAACAACTATTCCTTTGTATCAAAGTTGCCCAGATGCACGTTCCTCTTAGCATGACAATGTTCCGTGTGATTGTGCATGCTTCTGTCCAAAATGGAGCCGAGTTGCTCACACCAACACGACCAAATAGCACGCCCATTCCATCCAAGTCAAAAGTCAAAGTTCTTAGAATTCAAATACTTGGTGCCTTTGACAAATCTTGGAAGACAAGCCTTAAAGATCAAGTTGAAGTTCAAGTATCAAAAGCGGAATGACCATTCTCCATGGTGGAACGACTGTTCAGACTTAAAGATCAGTCTTTGCCAAATGTCAATATTCTAGAAAGTCGTGCATGCTTCTGGAACTTTTATGGATTTTGAATGAGCCATTGGTCTGACCATTCGCAGTGGTGGTATGACCGTTCCTCGTAGTGGAATGATCATACCAGAATCCTAAAGCTATACAAATTTACCATTGGTGTTAGGAACAACCATTCACAATAATGGCACAACCATTCCTTTATGTCTACAAGCTTTTTAGAGATGCATTTAATGTAGCAACGACTCTTTGCAACCAAGGGAGAAGTAAAGCTTAAATAGAGCACTTTATTGCTTAGAAAGGTAGAGAGAATATCAGAGATTCAAGTCATACCAAAACATTCTCACATAATCCCTTTAGCTAAAAATCCATATCTAAAGCATCACTCTCTTGTACTCATTTGCAAACCTTTGAGAGTATTGTTCTTATTGTGTGTTTAAGCCTAAGCTAAGAGGCAATCTTTCTCACACTTTTTATCAAACACTTTGTGGGTGAAATCCTATAAATCTAGAGGCGAAATCCTATAAAACTATTATAAGAGGCGAAATCCTGTCAAACTAGTATATTTGGCGCAATCCGGTTCTAATTGAACTTCAAGGAGGTTGCCTTGAAAAAATGGATGTAAGAGGCTTGTGGATAGAGCTCCAAATCTCTATAAATCTCTAAGCATTTCTTTCTCTCAACTCATTTATTATTCCTCGCATATTTACTTGAAGCATCATTATCATTCTCATACATTTATTGCTTATTATTGATTACCCATATTGTTTAAATCACTCTCATTCATTATATTGGTTAACATTTGTCCATACTTATTGTTTAACATCATTCCTTTTTATAGTCTATATTTGTTGGTGTTGTGTGTCTATAACTTGTTTGAGTTGGTGAAAGTTTTGATTCCGAAAATATTTTTAAAGTCCCCTATTCACCCCTCTCTAGGACTATTTTTCCACATAAGGTTTTACAAATTATATGCGACATGACATGACATGGCCCATTTTGCAAGATTTTCTTCTCCCCTTTGAGAATATTGCTATGTAAAAAGTCTTATCATATAATACCAGCAGTTTTTACCGATATGCAGATCATTTCAAGGTTGTTGAACTTTTAATTTATGATATATTCTAATATGGATTATAAGTGATTTACCATTCACAGATAAAGGATTGGATAGCGAGCCTTATGCAACGCACAACTCATCTTAGCATATCTATCATCAAAGAAAAATATACATTTAAGGGTGCGTTTGGTTCATGGAATGTTACATGAATGTGAAGATAGATTACCTTGAAGATTACTAGGAATGTTATATTAAATGTGTTTGGTCAGATTGGAATAAATTGGTGGGTATGTTATAGTGATATGTCTTGTTGGGAGGAATAAATTGGTGGATATGTTATATAGATTACTAAATTGTCCTTTTTTAATATTATTATTATTTGAACTATTTCTTTTAACCCCCTACATTTGAGATTTTCCTAAAACACCCCAGCCACAATAAAAGTTTAAATTTTAACAAAATCACCCCCACCTACACAAGCCAATGCCTTGGCTTGCCGACCACCATCGCGGCCATTGTGACCGGTAGTGGTTTAATCAAGCACGACTGATCGGATATGGTCGGTGCTGCTGTTCTCCATGACCGTCGTCCCAGGTGGTGGTGGTTGGTGGCCGATTGCCGCCAATTGTGGCTAAATTTGGCTATATGTCTTAGGTAATAATGTCCTAAAAATATTGTGTGTAAGGATAAAATAGTCTATGAATATTCTTGTAAATTGTTTTCAAAATAAGGGCATTATTGTCCAAAATTTTTAATAATTAGGGTAAAATTGTAACAAAATTAAGATTACCAAGTAATCTTAGAACACCTAAGAAAAATGTGGTATCCAGATGACCACCTGTATAACTAACAATAATTATTATTGATTTTGAAGAATTACTAGAATCTTATATTACTTGATAATCAAACACGGGGGTGCGTTTGGTTTAAGGAATGTTGGATTATTGGGAATGTTATATTAATGGAAAGTTATATTACCTTGAAGATTACTAAGAATCTTTAGAAAAATGTGTTTGGTTAGTTGGAATAAATTGGTGGGTATGTTATATTAATATGTTTGGTTGAGAGGAATAAATTGGTGGGTATGTTATTTAAATTACTAAATTGCCCTGTTTTTAAATATTAATATAATATTATTTTTATTATTAATTTTTGAATAATTTCATACTTAGCTAAAACACCCCATGTTATATAAAACTTTAATTTATAACAAAATCACCCCCACCACCCCAAGCCACTGCCAACCACCGCTAACTGTCATAAGAAAGTCATTGTCGAGAGTCCTTGGGAGGTTCCGAGAGGCTCTAATATGCCCGTTTCTGGCCATATTGATGGCTGAAAATAGACATATCGTAGTAGATCTGGCCGAAAATGGCCAAAACTATTCTGGCCATTTCCAGCCTGACCATAGTTGTTGATGGCCATATCTCGCCCAGATATGGCTGATAACGGCCATGGATCTGGCTATTAACAGCTAGATCTACTATGATATAGCCATTTTCGGCCATCAATATGGCAAAAAATGGCCATATCGAAGCCTCCCATCGACTCTTTGTCATTTTTAGCGACTCCCGATGACTTTCCAAAGCAGTGGCTGATGGTGGTTGGCCAACTGCCACAGTGGTGGCTGGGTGGCAGTGGCAGTTTGCAATTTGTTTTAAATATAAGAGCATTATTGTCCAAAAACTTAATTAAACAAAGGTAAAATTGTAATGGTGGATTGATGTAAATTGATTTTAAAACAAGGGCATTATTGTTCAAAATTTTTATTATTAAGGGGGCGTTTGGATCATATAATGTTTTATTATAGGGGGATATTATATTAACGGAATAAAATATCACCTTGAAGATTATTGGGAATGTTTAGAAAATGTGTTTGCTTGGTTCGAATAAATTGGTGAATAATATGTTTAGTTAGGAGGATAAATTGGTGGGTATGTTATATAGATTACTAAATTGCCATCCTTTTTAAATATTAATATAACAGTATTTTTTATTATTATTTTTTGAATAATTTCTTTTAACCCTTTACTTTTCAGATTTAGTAAAAACAAGCTAGCAACTAAAAACGTTTTAAAAAGCCATTTCACAACCTACCCCAAGCCACTGCTGGTGGCCATTGGCAATGCCACAAGCTTGGTCGTGATGTCGGCAGTGCCACAGATCTGGTCTTGGCCAAGTCTTTGGCCATGAAACACCGCCCGTTTCATGGCCAGATTAGTCACTATTTCACAGCCACATCTTTGGCCATGAAACAGCCATAGATCTAGCTATTTCCGACCATGGATCACACAGGCATACGGCCAGCCATATACAGCTGGTCGTACACTATTATGGTGACTTTTGGCAGCCTCCGGTGGTGGTTGCCAATTTTGGGTATAATGACATTTCTGTAAATAATGACAATAACAAGGGCAATGTCATCCAAAAAAATTTAAAAAGCGAGGACAAAAGTGTCTACATGAGTGATTGGGTGTTTTGTAAATATTAACAAATATAAGGTTAATTTGGACCAAATGCTCAATTGTTTAGGGGCAATATGGGAAAAACTTGTAATACTGGAAATATACCCCCTAAATGCTACTGTTTGTCATAAAATATTCTGGGAATAATTTTTTACAAACCAACCAAACATCATTATCTACTCAATTTAAAAAATATTAGTTATCTAATATTAACCCAATCCAAATGGCCCCTAAGGGATAAAATTGTAAAAAAAATAAGGTAATCAAGTAATCTTACAATACCTAAGAAAATGGAAGTTATAAGATTACCTCCAATATTACCAAAAGTAACTACTATTGGTATTGGAAGATTACCGGAATCTTGTATTACTTGACAATCAAACGTAATAATAAAGTAATATAAGATGACATAACCCAGTAATCCTATATAACCCCCAACCAAATGCCCCCGTAATATAAAATGACATTACTGAAGTAATGTGAATTGCCCTCCAACCAAACGCACCCTAAGTGATTTTATAATATACACTTATCAAATTAACTGACAAAATATGGTACCTTTCTTGAGGTCTAGAACCATCATTATAGCAGTTACATACTTCAAGTAATCAGTCCCCTATAAAAATGCCTTTAATAGGTTTACTCCATCTTCAATTGTGCTCAGATTCCTCTGTATATATTAACCTAAAAATCAATCATCAAACACTAACCCATTGGGCAAAGGTTCCTGCATCTTGTTCTTCATACCCAATGTTAGGGCCAAAAAATGTCTTCGGTCCAAATAGGCCCAAAGACAAAGACACCTTCAACAAAACTCGGAGTTATGAATTGGGCCCGCAACCGATTTTTCCCACCAGGTCCGTTCGGTACACCTACCTAGTTGCCCACTACTTAGACAAAATCAACAGAGGCTCGATTCGTTTAGGCCTCACTGCCGGTTTATCTGGGTCCAAGCCCTGTGATCCTAGACCATCTTTTGGACTTAAGATCTACTTGGAGACCAAGGTCTGTTGGAGTAGATGCCCTAGAGCCAATCAATTATTGTGGAATTGACTCTTTGTAATGATGTTCATTAATCAATAAAAGACATTTTATTCTATATCACGTAAATCATTATTATTGCAATATGTATTGATATATGTCCTTAGAATGGTAGAATCATGACAAGGGTATCACGTGTTTCAAATCTTGATAGTGAGAACCCTATGAGCACATATGGTGGCCATTCTAGAAATGTCCGTAGCCCTAGTATTATTCTGAAGTAAGGTCACAGATAATACGGTAAGGCTATCATAGTGTTGAACGACCCTGTCGAAAGGCAATGACTGAGCTCACTTGTCAAGGTTGTTTGGTAAAAACCTGGTGCAACACATGGGTGCTTGTTGTAGGCGGTTACACCACAGCAAGTTCACTGGACTGACCCACCAGAGGATTCCATATGGATGGTAACCCTAGTGTCTATGGACCAAATCCTCTAACGAATGGTGGTGCATGTGATCCTTAGACTTGAGATCACCGGAGCGCCTTGTGCACCGATTGGTGTAGTTTGACACTAGCCTAATGTAGTTCTTTTCAGAGCTGTCAACACGGTGGTGATTGGTTGTATCAAGGAGTGTATCAAGACTATGGTGGATTGACAGAGGATTCATCACTCCCAGGTACGGGAAAAGTTATCTCACGGCGCAATTCAGTATATGGCAATGACGTTAAAACTGTGGCCACAGTGGGATTGAGTTGTTGCTCTATCCAATTTATAATACGAGTCATTGGTCAAGAAACTGAATACATAATATCGAGAGTAACCGAAGGTTGACACTATTTCTATGCCTTTGTCTCATCGAGATAAAGTATGATGAAAGGATCAAATTGTATGGTAACCATATCATTGCCAGGTAGCTACTTTGCTGAATCCGAATCTATCTGGTGGCCATGATGCCTGGCTAGGAGCCAATCTTGGTCTATGTATTAGTGAGACGATTAATTGGTGTTAATCGTGATACTATACACTGCCGATATGATAAGGAGCCTATGGGTCACACACATAGAAGACAATTTAAGATCCAAGAAGAAAGAAGGGCGTTTTCGTCTTTTAAGGTGAAAGGGTATTTTGATAATTTCACAGCGCAATTAAATTTTCTAAGGTCGTAGCCTTTATTTAATTTGTTAGAAAAATTAAATAAGTGAAATTA